>CM046311.1:17434634-17966090 GCA_025267735.1 Mactra quadrangularis
AAAACAAATTCAAGATCTTAACTTAATAGAATATTCGTATCTTCTAACATCAGATACTGCAATGAACAGTGCAAGGGAAATGGAAAAAATCAAAATAATGTTGAAATTAAATTAAAAGCAATGCTAACATTGTAGAATTGTGATATATTTTTTATAGAAGATTAAGTTACGTAAGTAAGGTTCAACCATGAAGAAGCCTAATCAATAGTCAATTTCTTATCATGGTTATAACAATTAACCGAATAAAACACACCTAAGCCACGAGGTATCTAGAGATACATGAAATTAAAAATCACTTTACTGAAACGAATGATTCGGAACAAGAAAGACAGCATGAAAATAACATTGGATGTAAACATTTATATAAAGTTCTATAGCTCTCAAAGCAAAACTTGCATGTTTTTGTATTTGTAATAAGTTTGTCTTGTTTTTAGGCAACAGTATATTGATATTGATGCACTTCATAGTGAGCAAAATGTCCATATCATGACACCCTCCGACTGAGGCTTTCATGCAAATGCATAAGCAAGTGTGCATAGCTATATATTCCTTAACATACACTTTGAATACATTCTAGATAGTTGAACTCGATGATGTGGTGACTATAGATACATAGTGTTTATTCAATAAATGAAAAATACATATATAGCACACACATATGATTCAAAATAAGGTATAACATCAGATATAATTACTGTGCTATACATTCATATGCTAGGACATATTATCATTTATTGTTCATTTTTTTCAAAGTTTGAATAATTTCACGGTGGATGGTTACACACAATCTCAATATCACGAGTGTTAGACAAAGAGCACGAAGTCACCGTGAAATTACTCATGTTTTGACAGTTGAGAAAAAACGAACAATATTAAGGATACAAGCTGACGTGAATTTCCTTGTTTCCATTGTGGACCATACTTATAACATTTATTATGTAGGGCAGTCACTGGCGTAAGTATGCGCTTAGTAGTTGATTAACAACTAAATCCAGAGATTCAACTTTTCCAGGAGGAGTGAGTAGGTTGACTGACCGCCGTTATATGACCTATGCAATGTGTTGCTACGGCGTAATAAAACAATTGTGGACCATACTTATAACATTATAGTCCAACAGAATTAACCTGAGCTTGATCTTTATGCAAGAATATATTAAAGTCAGTATTTACAGTCTATTTTGGTCTTCACTTGTAAATCGCACTTTATCGGAAGCTTTCGGCAAAATACACGTACTGAAAAATTAATTTTGTTTTCATAAGAATAAATACTTTGAAACTGTGCCATAATATTGTGGACTTACTAGTTTCCCCGTAAACTTATGTGTCCGAAATTAAAAGTACAATATAAAAAAATAACATGCCAATTTAATTAAATTGATTTATAGTCACATAGGTTGTTATAAACACGTGTATTGAACTGTATACACGCATACGGAAACTCACGATTTAATGTAAGTGAAGTGTGTAATTATTATAATTAGGTAGCTCAAGCTCAGGTTAATATTGTTGCACTATACATGAACTATTACCTGTAAGTAAGAAGAGATACTTGATCTATCACTCAATATGTCTGACAATGTTTTGGTACCAAGAATGTTCCTAAGAGATGTTGCGGCCAACAGTCTAGTAGATTGGTGAGCGTTTTCAACATTGACAATAGACTTTGTAGCATCAAATACACGAGCATAGACTACAGCATCAACAGAAACTGACATAGAATCTTGTGTTAGAATCTATAAAGAGACCAATGATATCCAATTGCAATTACATGTGAGGAACAGAGCCGAGAACGAACAAATGAAGAAATATAGTAAGGAAGTGGATCATGGTTTTAGCAGCATTGAACTCGTTGAAAATCGTTTAAAAGTTAAATAAAAGATTTCAATGGATTCAATGGATTCATAGGACTTGTTTTAAGGGTATCTGGTAGCAAGTAATGACGTAAAACAAAAAGTTGTCCTAATGTTGAAGTGTAAAAACGATGTAAACGTAAAATAGATATCCATATACTCATAAGAAACACTTTGAAATTAGAAAATCATTACATACATAACATGTACTTATTTTACCACAGCAATATTTACATATGTAGCACATTTAATGTCATCTTATGTAAAACTAAATTTCTGTTTGCCAATTTTTTTAACATTTCTTCATTTTTGGGTCATTTGAATTTAAGACCAAAACTGACTTAGATTTTAAAATTTATGTAATATAATCCATAGGTTAAAGACTTATACCCTTAAATGTCCAAATAAAAAACTACTAGAGATACATATAACTAACGACTAAATTGGATTTTCTCAGCTAAAACAAAAGAGTAAAGATATCAGAATGATGTTTGACTTCATGGCATGGAAATGTAATCATAAACAAGTACCTCTTGTGGAGGTATATCATAAGATACAACTCTCAGATCAACACTCTTAGATTCATCAACACATGGAAATAGAAAAAATAAACCTGCAAAAGAAAACAAAACAAATATAAATGTTAAATAAAAACACTTCACCCATTTTTTCAGTCAGTTTCATTCAGAATGCACTTAGAATACGTACTGGTAACGCGAGGCGAGTAGTCAGTTTGAATACTTGTTGTAATTGCAACTAATTCAATTAGGAATTAACTCTATACATTTTTGTGTTGAATTGATAAATGTCCCACAATTGTATTTGGCTCTCTCTCTTTAAACTCTTCGGTTGGATTGGTAATCTTTTAATAGTCAGCTCTGCGTTGGTTCATATCACATCATAAACATACCTTGTTGTTTTCTTGGGCAATAAAACCCGAAAGCTGATTGCTCAGTCTTGTACGAGGTCAGGGGTTGGACAACTGTGATTAACTTAAGGCGTAAGAAGTTTGTATTATGATCGAGCTTATGTACTTAGTTGTAACTACACTTCATGGAAACTTCCAAGACAATAACTCATTTCTAAAGAATTTAGCAAACCACGAGTTTCACAATCAATTTTTACATAATTTCTGTGTAGTTTATAGTAGTTTGAAAGTTTCTATGTTTAAATATATATTACGACCAAATGTAAGAAATGATATCCATTTAAAAATATAGAGCTAGAAAAAGTTGAGCATTTATGTTTTATATACCTGGGCCTTTGGCTCCTCCTGACACAACACGGCCAAGTCTGAAAATAACAGCACGTTCATACTCCTGAACAATCTGTAAAACATGAAAAAATAATGAAAGAAACTTCGGGAAAACTTAAAAATATTGGACAAAATATACACAGAAAAGTCCATGATCTTTAGAGCCATTTCCGTAAACAGATATCCCATTAACCGCTGACGTATAAAATATCTTATGGTCGCTCCGAGGGTCACGTCAAGATGACCTTTGTGTCGACTGATCAATGCATAGCGTTCATCTAGATGAAAGAAATACGATTATTGGCATCTTGCTTTCGTAATTTCTATTTTTAGTCCGATGTTTGCGAGCTAATTTGACGGCGGTGTTATTCGCAGGCTGCGAACGGACGGCTCTTTTTAAGTTGCGCGACGAAGGCGAGCGGAGAATATTTAGATCTGGGGCCACTTTCACAAAAAATCTTAAGTTTTTTCATAAGTCAAGACTTAAGCTTGGACTTAAGTTAAAAGTTGTGGTGAACTTAAGTTTTTACTAAGTCAGTTTCTCGAAAAAACTTGAGGCAATCTTATCTGTTCCTGGCTTAAGTCTGGTCTTAAGTTTTGACTATATCAATGTTTCATAGCTACGCTGTTAAATCTGTCAATTTTAAACCGGTAATGTGTAAATCATCAATAGTATGATGTAATACATGTACAATCTTTTAGCAATAACTTATATACACATCACACAAACATATCAAATATCAATACACGATGTCCTCGTGTTATCCTTGTACAAACAGAGAACGAAAGTAAAACAAAAAAGCTTGATGTAATATATATATGTAGAGTTTGAAAAACAAAACAAAATCACTCTGCAGGCAAAGCTTTCATGACTAATTAGAAAGCAGCCAAATATTTGGATTTGTGAGGCTGTCACTGAAAAGGTAAACCAATATTTTCTTATTTAAATTCTGCATTTCGTTGCTACATAATTTAATTTGTTTGCTTTTATTTTGCATTCAATCTCAGTTTTGTTGTTGGGTAGCTTTAATTGTCTTTACACGCATTTTTATTTGTTTGCCTCTTCATAGAAATACATATATGTATTTGAATGCCATTTATTCTATGAGTCATGCAATTTAAATTCTGTTATAATTGCCAGTAGCATAGAACTATAATGCATCAAGAACTGCCATGTAAACTGGCAAACTATGTGACCTGCTTGTAGGTAACTTGCTAGTCTGGATAACCTGTACATATTTATTAAGTATTGGTCGTCAAACACTTTTAATAAATTAAATATATTCTAATTATTCGCGGCCTACTCAAATGACATCTCTGAATTAAAACATTGGGCAAAGCCATATTGAAATTTCTGACTTAAGTCACCTATTTTAGACTTAAGTCACCTCCCTAGGTGACTTAAGTTTTGTCTTAAGTTTATGTTTCAAAATCGACTTAAGTGTTTTTGTGAAACAGTGATAAGATATAAACTAGACTTAAGCAACAACTTAAGTTTAAAAATGAACTTAAGTTGTTTCGTGAAAGTGGCCCCGGGTTTTAATCCGGTTGTCTTAAGCGTGGAATGGTCTTGAAATAGGGACATTTTTCTTGTCAAATAAATATAACTTCAAATCGTCAAAATTCATGTGCTATTGCAATAACTGATGTGGTCTTTATATCAGAACTTTTTGTACCATACACATTATAATTGTCAATACTTTATGAAGTACGAAGGTCCTTTCGTTCTTCAAATTACAATAAAAATTTAGTATAGTCCGACAATACTAACCTAAGCTTGACATTTATGCAAGAATATATATTAAACTCAGTATTTGCTCTCTCTTTTAGTGTTCGTGTAAAAGTAGCGCTTTATCGGAAGCTTTCAGCAAAACACACGTACTTACCAATTAATTTTGTTTACATAAGAATAAATACTTTGAAACTGTGCCACAATGTTGCGGACTTACGTATTTTCCCACAATCGAATGAGTCCAAAATTTAAATTACAATAACACGCAGTTTACAAAACTGATTTACAGTAACATAGGTTGTTATAAACACGTGTATAATCGTATACGGCAACTCACGAATTAATGTAAGTGAAGTGTGTAATTATTATAATAAGGTAGTTCAAGCTCAGGTTAATATTGTCAGACTATATTATAACTTTAAAACATACATACCTTTATGGAACAAATGAGTGAAAATGGAAAAAACAATATAAAAACAATGCCTCCAAATATCAGTGCACATATATTGGTTCCACCAACGTCGTCTGAAATTTCATGAGAAGCACCGTGGGGTTCTAAAATAAGATACCGAAACAATAAACATACTTTGAATACAATTTTATAGTAAAGAAATAATAAAATATTTTGAAAAGCTGGTTTCAAATATGAACAAATATAAAACATAAACAGTCAATGCTGATAAATAAATCACAACATTTTGTTTCCGAATTGATTACTGTTTTTAGACCTATATCATTTCGAACAATGCATGCTAGTCCTTACAAAAGGAAATAAATAAACTTAATTACTTGAAAGCAGAAAAGCTGTTCTTATTATTCTTTAAACAATATAGGGGTATATAATTTGGTAATAATTGATGCCTAAAAGTTATCATATGAAACTAAAAACGCGAAAACACAAACACGTTAGCCGAAAAATCGGACAAATAATAAAGGATCTCCAAAAGTACGAAATACCAGATAATAAAACGATATGAATTATACAGTTCAACAAGAATAGTGATAAAAATTCCATTTGTTTATTAATCACCATCTTGTTACAAACTGCTCTTGAAAAAAAAAACTATTTTAGACGTATACTAGGTAGAAAATGACGAGGAAATTTTAGATTTACCTCCGTTCCCCATGGCTTCTCGTTCCGGATACACCTCAATCTTGATAAACTAGCCTGAAATGAAAACAATATCTTTTTAGAACAATATTAATAAATTAAAACACCAGAAGTCCAATGAAGCAGATTCTAAATGAAATGTATCCTTCCTTTGAGCAATTTGCGACGATTTTATATTCTGATTTGCACATTGTTACAGACAGTCATTGCAATAAACGACTAGCCTAAAATTCAGGACTTGTGAAAAAAACTAAGGGTTGTTGATGCATTGATCTTTAATGTAAAACATGATAAGCCTGGTTCCTGCTCGAGAAAAGTTAACACGATAACGGTTATTGTTTAAAATATCTTTTTTTAAATATAATTTTCATCATCTTGATCACAAACACAACTCTTTTCAATTAAACATGTAGCAAATATTGCCCATAGCATCTACTAACATACTGCTTGTAAACATGTCGAAATGAATTACAACTTATAGGTCAGTCTCAATCTCCGTAAACAGATATCATGTAGAGCGTTGTCGTACAGGATCTCTACTTTCTCCGTGGAAGGTCACGTCGAGATGAACTTTGTGTCGACCAATCAATGCGTAGCTTTCATCTAGGCGAAAACACTATTAATCACATTTTGATTTCGTAATTTCTATTTTTAGACCAAGTTTTGCATGCTAATTTAACAGCGGTATTTTTCACAGTCTGCGATTGGGCGGCTCATTTCAAATTGCGTGACGTAAACGATGTAAACAAGTTACGTATCATAACAATTTCGTCATGAATATTATGATGAGAAAAGGTCGCCTGTACGTGACCTTCGTTTGAAAAAGGCCAGATCTAAATTAGCGAGTATGCGAGCGGAAAATTTTAGATTGGGTTTTAATCAGATTGAGGTCAGTCTATACATGATTTACAAAGTTGACCTGAATTTCAGATTTTTTACACATTTCAGTGCTTTCAGTGCTTTGATCGTCCATCAAATCAGAGCGCTGAAAATGCTGAAATACGGTTTTGTGATTAGCAAAGCTAACCATTCTAAGCAAAAATAATACTGAAATATGACATTTGCATTTTGTAATTAATAATTGATTATCAGAAACTATTTTATTATAGCTTTAAGCTTTATCATACACATTGAAATAAAGTATCATCGTACAATATAATGTTTTATGGGTCAATTGTTTTAATTTAATTGTTGTTACAACTTAATTAAAGTAATTTAAAGACACTATAAACTATAAAATCATCGCTCTACTTTAAATAAAACTATATAAATACATATAGATGTCACGTTAGCAGTAACAGCAATAAAACAGGAAAAGCAATAAGATCATTGTATTTAAAGACTGTTTCTGACCCAGAGACACCTCGACCGCCTATGAACTGTACCACAGATACCAGAACAGGGGTTTGGACTTATACTGGCAATCTAAACTCGTCGATAGCATGCATCGAGTCCTCGTGTATCTGATATAAAAATCCACGATTTTTTTTCTAAGGAGGGGGTCCGAACTTTTTCTAGGGGGGTCCAAACTTTCGAACAACAACCACATTATACACATTGTGCAGAATAATGCAAAATTCTAGTAATAAAAACTACTTAACCATTAAATCTATGTTAAGCACCGAGAACAATTGCTTCATGCTACTTAAAATTGACTTAAAGTCAAGAAATACACTTATGGACAGTTACATTTTGGAAATTCTAGGGGGATCCGGACCCCGTAATCCCCCCGCTAGATATGCCTATGTATATTATGCGTATAATATGGAAAATAAACTCTCTTTAACACATAAATATCTTTCTATATATACATTTAGGCGACAACTATTAGTATTACAGTAAAGTTTTATACATCAAAATTGATAGTTTTAAAAGAGCAATGGTCTTTTTAATTATTGGGTTTAACGTCGTATTCAACACATATTAAGATCATAATATATACGACGGTCAGCTCTTTTTACTATAGGTTTTCTGGACAATTTTCTATCACCAGTACTAACTAACCCTACCACGAGGCCGACAACTCATGTATAGGGCATGACTTAACGCGACCGGGCTCGAACCCGCGATCTCCGGATTCAAAGTCAGACATGCTAACCACTACGCCGCGGCCGTGGCTTTGAGCAATGGTCTATACATACAGGGATCTTTTTCTTCTGAAATTATTAATTGAGACTTAAAGTCAAAAACTCGTACAATTTTGCAATAACAAATGTTCTCTTTATAGCGGAATATAACTGTAGAACAAAATATATTGCCGTATCAATTTAAAACATATGTTGCCAAGTCAAATAAATAAACCAAGATAATACATATAATAGTAGTATACAAACAACACGAAGTTATATATAAATTATACCTGGTAATAAAAGTGTAATGAGGGTACTCAGTAAAAAGCTCAACATCAATATAGTACATATATACAGTATAACCTCTGCAGAAAGGCCCTAAAGAACTAAACTTCTGCATAACAGCTTTAGCCATTTCCCTAAGCTGAAACTTTAACTAAATTTCACCTCTGGAGAGCAACAACCTCTGAACAACAACACACTTCAGCCCCTCACTGTGAGTGTTGCTCAAGAGAGGTTGTACTGTATACACTTAATATACTAGTATAAAGTATATATACAATAAAGTTCCGCACTAAACATCATCTTGGTTACAGTATTGCAAAATCATGAAATATAAGGTCGAAAGTTGAGTGAAAAATGTTTAATCAATAAGGACTAACTTAGTTGTACAAAATAATGAGATTTTTTGAGGATTTTAATAATCAAATGCTTAATTTGAGAAGCAAGAGGTCCCTATATTAAGACCGGTCCGCTATAGAGACCATCGATATTGATAGTCCTAAGGCCGCAACAAGCTGATCATGTGTTCTACGGATTTTTCTAAATAAACAATGGGGCGAGCGATCGAAGAAAAAGTCTTAATTCAGTTGCTTTATATAGCGGTTTTGTCAAATTTTTATGAGCGAGCGAGGAATTAATATTTTTTGTAAAACCGTCAAAATTAAGGCGCGAGCGAATCCATAGAACACATGATCAACTTGTTGTGGCCTATTAGTGGAACTTTACTGTATATGCAAGGATATATTTATAGAATGTACTTATGTGTATGAACTTTGCGTCGATAATTTCTTCGTCAGTTAACCTATTAATGAGATTAACTCAAAGTTCACCGTCTTAAAGTACATTATAAATAATATAAACATATTCTAAATGTAAACAGTTTATCAATACGACTATAAAATAGTAAAAAATCAGATTTCTTACCTGCAAACACACGAGAAAAGTCAAATATGTCCACTTAAGACGTTATTATCACATTCTGTTAGTAGTTTAAAATTAGTACATGTTTCAGTCAGTCATCCATGGAGTGGGACATTTCCCAATACAGCTCAAAACTTTAAAACCGATCGATCATAGCGTATTGACATACATAAAACAAACGTCGCAAAACCGAGATTATCGATCTCAAAACGAGCCATTGAATATCACAGACCTGTAAGAAGAACGCGGTAATCTTAATCTGTAGAAACCATGCAAGAAGGTTATCCCGGGTTATAGGTTAAGGTATTCAGCAAACCCGTGTCTATAGCATTAGGTAACGGGTTTTAATCCTTAACTGATCAATCCCACATTTTTACATGTCTGGACTCTCCCTTCAAAATGGCCGCCACAGCCATATTTGTGCTTTTTATCTGGATTTATTGAATTTCACTTTAGGAAAGTTGTTCCAACAATGACCCTTTTTTCGCCCGCCTCCCCCATCAAAAGATATCTAATAGGGGCCCCAAAGGGGAATATGTCCCCCCTTTCACGGTTGCCAAGGTAAAAGACCGAAACTGTTAAATTTGAAAAGTTCCTTTTATATTTTACAACATCGTCATTCATACGGACTTCAGGGTGCGAACGCTTATAATTTTTTTATTGCTTCTTTAGGATTTCCAGGAACGATGAGTAGGTACACTGTCCCTCGTGATAAGGCCTGTAGTGTTCGTTTTTTCTCAATTGTCAAAACATGAATAATTTCACGGTGAATGCGTTTGTTAAAATTATTGTAGTAATACACCCATGAGTTTCCGAAAGTGTGTATTATGATTGAGTAAAGCTTCTTATGCCGTAAGATAAGTTTTAGTCAAGATATTTTTTATAAAAAATTAGGCTGCCAATACAAAAACAATGCATTCGGTCACCGTGAAATTATTCAAGCTTTGACAGTTGAGAAAAAAGGACTATACAATGTGTTGCTAATTTGCTACGCAGTTAAACTCAAACAAGGATATTTCCTAAAGTTAAGGTAATAGGAAGCGGGCTCGAATGTGATTATTATTATTATTCTAAGTTGTAAGAGCTTGTTTCAAAATGGAGCTTAAAAATTGTATGAATACAAAACGCTAAAATCATTTATATTCACCTAACTTCCAAGAAGGTCAATAGAAACGTTCAATAACGATTCAGTTACATAAATATACAAAGTCAATGAATGAATAGAACGCCATTATCAAATTTACATTAAAACATTTGTCTGGTTAAACAACGAAATCAATCAAAATGAAAATTGTATAACTGAAGTTAAATTTGTTTTGTGCTAGACTAGTTATAGATGGTAAACACTTTTTTATTGATCAGGTTGACTAATACATTTATACACATAGGCAGATCTACTGAGGGGGGGGGGGGTCAGGGGAGTCCGAACCCCCTAGAATTTGAAAAATGTACCTATCCATTGGTGTATTTCTTGCCTGTAAGTCATTTTTAAGTAGCATGAAGCAGTTTTTCTCGGTGCTTAACATAGATTTAATGGTAATGTTGTTTTTATTATCAATGTGTTGCATTTTTTCTGCAAAATGTGTATAGTGTGGTTGTGGTTCGAAGTTCGGACTCCCCTAGAAAAGTTCGGACCCCCCTAGAAAAGTTCGGACCCCCCTCCCCCCGAAAAAAAAATAATCCTGAAAGCTAGGTTAGGTGCCCTGGGCACCGTAAAATGGCCTAAAATTGTGTTAAATTGGCGTTAAATCCAGTATAGATATAGTGTATCATATCATATTAGCTCATAATACTTTATTCATTATAAGCATATGCTATGTTTCTGAGCTGAAAGTTGAGTTTTGATGTATTAGGCCACAACAATTGATCATATGTGTATGAATTTTGTCCGAAAAAAATTGGAGCAAGCGAGCCAAAAAAAATAATTTTTTTTTCATGTTTTGTATTTTGAGGAGCGAGCGAAAAGCGAAAAATAAATTTGTACTATTTTCAAGAATATTTATTTACTCAAAGTCAAAATGCACCCAAAATATTGACTTTAAAATTTAAATCATTCTGAATGAAAATTTTAGCATCTGCACCCCTATAAAATGATAGACCAAACCTGTTGGCTTTTTGGTGTATAAATTAGTCTTAATATTATTCCAGTAAATTAGGGATGGGCTCAACAACATAATTATTGGTCCTTAGTCATTGCTTGGCAGAGTCATTGTTTTCTAAATAGAATGAGGTTGTTTTATTACTTAAACACCTTCATTTGTACTTATATTATGTCAATTTGCACTAAAATTGTCATATTTTAATGCATAAATCATAACATATCAGCTCTCCGAACGAAATCATCCCCCCCCAAACTAGAAATACTTTGTACGACCATGTAATGTAAGAAAAAAACAGTTCAAAATTAAGTTCAATCGATCTATTTTTGGTATGGGTTAAACAACTTTGTACAAAGAATCATTACTGATCCCCAAGCGTATTTCAAAAGTATTGATAAAACCTATTGTTTGATTTTACTCATATATTTCGTTTCGGTCTCGAATTTCAATCATGATGACGTCACAAGTGTTTAGATTACGGTCATTTTGTAATAAATAGCTTATCTACTCCATAAAAATTAAATATCTTAATTATTGCGCAAGTAAGTATATTTTGGCGTTATAAGTGTATAAGTGTTTTAAAAATACAATGTATAAACCAATTTTGCAAACATGGCATATTTGTAAGTTACAAATTTTGGACTCATCCGTTTAAGGGGGGGGGGGCAAAAATCAGCGATATTGTAGTACAGTTTCAAATAATCTATTCAGATGAAAACAACATTGATTGTTCAGTACAAAAGGCTCAGTAGATACTACTTACTTGTTTTAATGCAAATAAAAATAGAATATTTCTTATTAATTTAATTCATTCCTGCTTTTGAAATTTATGCTCGATTTTTGTAAGATAGACACGCCAATTCAAATGTTTACATATGCTTGACCCATGACGGTTACTAACCTCGTTTCGTTTACGTCATTTTGAAATGTTTATCATAGAAACAGCAGCGTGTTCAGTTACCTTGAACGTTCCAAAACGTTCCGTAACGGAAGTGTAGGAACAACTCAATCTATTGACAACTAAACCCTAGACAACACAATCTCCTACTAACGGATTGAGTTGTCTCAACTTTGAGTTGAGTATTGCACGGGTTGAGTTGTCTTCGGATTGGGTTCTCCCGTACCCGTAACGTTAGCTAACAGTAGTTACTGAACACGGGACAGGTCATTGGGACATGTCTTCACGTATGAGTACATACCACAGGTAATTGTCATGTTACCTCCCTTTGATTTTCAAACACACCTTATGTATATAAACGGTATGTTTGAAAATCAAAGGGAGGTAACATGACAATTACCTGTGGTATATACACTAATCTATGTATATACTGTGCCTTCCTAATATTTTAGACAAAATACTGTATTTCATGAACAGATTCACATTTAACAATGAAACAAGAATCAAAGAGTCTTCTATGAAAATTCCAAAAACTGAATTTCTTTCAGTTAAAAGACTCGAAGACAACCATGAAATTATCAATATTTTAACTGGGCTTCCTGTCGTGTCAATACAGCGTCCAGCACACCTAAACCTAGCTTTCCTGAACCTTTGTCTATAACCAATACTCACCGTTCCACAAAGTATCTAATGAAGTGGTTGTTACATAAATCATAACATAATTGGCCAATGTCCGGTAAACGGTCATTTCAATTACATCTTTATAAATGAATAATTAAATTTAGCCCTATCCTCTGGTTGTTTTTATAACTGGGTTTAACGCCGTGTCAACACAATTTAGGTCATTTTACGGCGTCCAGCGCATCTAACGTAGCTTTCATGGACCCTTGTCTATAACCAGTACTCACATACCCTTCCACAAAGCCGGAAACTTCTCCATATTGTCTAATCAATGGAGGAAAATTGACGTTATTGTCAAATTTTCAGGGAAGGGTATAACCTCACCGGGTGGGATTCGAACTCGTACCACCTTCGGGATACGAGATTCCAAATCCAGCGCGCTACCAACTGCGCTATCGACCCGGGTTACCCCCCCCCCATTGTATTACATACATGTATTAATAATTGTTCGCTCTAGGATTTGTCCTACAACTGCTCAGTTTTTAGGTAACGGTTGCACTAAAATTGTTTTGAGACGATATTCATGCAGATTTACCACATGTGGATGTTGTTTTTTAATAGAACTATTTTTTGAGGCGGTTTTACAAAGAACGTTGTATAAAAGCGGTGAAAAAGACGATTAATGCCTTAGTCCCATTAAATCGTGGCTTGTTGCGGACCCGTACGTGCAGACAGCCGTAGGCCGTGGGAAACCTTGCGTATTAAGGTGACGGTACGCTCATGGCACAAAACAACACACCCAAACGGAGCCGTAGCTGGTAGATATGCAAGTTTAATCCATATTCGGCCACGATTTTGTTCACGATTTGACTTTGAAACTGATACTTGTATCCACGGCTCATCTCAAGGACCCTGGTAAAAACTTAACAGTCCGTACGGATACGCAAGAGTTCGTACGAGTCCTTGTGGAGCTTGATCGCACGGCGCCCGTAAGGTGCTTTTACGATTATCTTTATGTTCATTGGTCTGTAGCATTAGTCTACGTGAACTAAAAACTTCCATGTCTTTGTTCTTTTTGTTTTGTTATTAATCTGAGTTGTAATATGTTTCTAGTCATAAAAATGTGAATAAAGGGAAAAGACATAAAAGGATTCACACTTTCTCAGCTAGATTGTATACTCAATGCTTGTTGGTTAAGTAGTGGTGTTCTTTCCAGTTCATCGTTAGGTGTGGAAGCGTCAGTAAAGGTTGTGAAATGTTTATTCAGATGCCTGACAAAAATAGCTTACCACTTTCGATGACAGTTCTCTCTTCATGTGTGTAGTACGAAAGTTCTGTGGACACTATAAAAAACCAACTGACGTACATTTATTGTTCCCTTATTCTTATTATTCCCTTATAACATCGACAAAAAATCGATACTTGTTGCACCTTTGTTCATCTTATGGTCATACAAAACTTGCTAATTTTGTATTTGCATTTTGTTTTTATCATTGGAACACTATTATGAGTTTTATGTTATCATTTTGAAAATCCATACGCCTCATCATAAACGTGCTTTCAGAAGCCCTCGACTCTGTTCGTCAAACATAATTATATAGTTGCAGATGAATAATATATTATTTTTGCTACTACAATTTTTCGACATTTTTTGTTCTCGGCTGTGTTACTATATAGTGGCATTTCATTATCTGAATTGTCCCCTGGAACTAAGTGTCAACTGTTACTTTTGTCTAATTATGATAAATTCCCAAAGTAATAGTTGTTCAACTTGTTAGACTATAAGTTTCATTGGACACTTCAGATGATTACAAGCCATAAATTAATGTTTCACTATCTAGTTGTACTGATTCCTGTACCTGTTTTAATCTTTTTACCAATTCTTATAATGTTAACAAGTATGTACATATGTCACAGGGATGCGGCAAAAACTGAGACAGGTCAAAAGTAGATAAGTTAGAACGTAGACAAACTGACCAAATGATGACACGATTTTGGTCAAAACGTAGACAAATTGACCAAATGTTGACACGAGGTTGGTCAAAACGTAGACAAATTGACCAAATGTTGACACGAGTCTGGTCACAACGTAGACAAATTGACCAAATGATGTCAAAACATGAATAATTTCACGGTGAATGCGTTTGTTAAAATTATTGTAGTAATACACCCATGAGTTTCCGAAAGTGTGTATTATGATTAAGTATAAAGCTTCTTATGCCGTAAGATAAGTTTTAGTCAAGATATTTTTTATAAAAAATTAGGCCGCCAATACAAAAACAATGCATTCGGTCACCGTGAAATTATTCAAGCTTTGACAGTTGAGAAAAAAGGACAATACAATGAGTTGCTACGGTGTTAAACTCAACCAAAGATATTTCCTAAAGTTAAGGTAATAGGAAGCGGGCTCGAATGTGATTATTATCATTATTCTACGTTGTAAGAGCTTGTTTCAAAATGGAGTTTAAAAATTGTATTAATACAAAACGCTTAAATCATTTATATTCACCTAACTTCCAAGAAGGTCAATAAAAACGTTCGATAACGATTCAGTTACATAAATATACAAAGTCAATTGAATGAATAGAACGCCATAATCAAATTTACATTAAAACATTTGTCTGGTTAAACAACGAAATCAATCAAAATGAAAATTGTATAACTGAAGTTAAATTTGTTTTGTGCTAGACTAGGTATAGATGGTAAACACTTTTTATTGATCAGGTTGACTAATACATTTATACACATAGGCAGATCTACTGAGGGGGGGGGGTCCGGACCCCCCCCCCCTAGAATTTGGAAAATGTACCTGTCCATTGGTGTATTTCTTGCCTGTAAGTCATTTTTAAGTAGCATGAAGCAGTTTTTCTCGGTGCTTAACATAGATTTAATGGTAATGTTGTTTTTATTATCAATGCGTTGCATTTTTTCTGCAAAATGAGTATAATGTGGTTGTGGTTCGAGGTTCGGATCCCCCAAGAAAAATTCGGACCCCCCCCCAGAAAAAAATTCTGGATCCACCCCTGATACAGTGCCCTCCAAAAGTTCTTGGACAAATGAAATTTTGAGAAAATTTAATCATGCATTCCGCTAAGCATTTTACTATAACTAAAATTTTATTTATATTATACTGGGTTTAACACCATGGCAACACAATTGACATTATTGTCAAATTTTCATGGAGAGGTATAACCTCCCCTGGTGGGATTCGAACCTGTAACCCCTTCGGGACACTAGATTCAAAATCTTAATGCGCCTTGATTTCGAAACTAATGTCCCGGAGAGGGTAGGTCTACATGGAGGTTATACCCTTCCATGAAAATTTGACAATAATGTCAATTTTTCTACATTTATAAGGTTTGTGAAGAAATTTCCGGCCTAAAGGAAGAGTAGGTGAGTACTGGTTATAAACAAGGATCCAAGAAAGCTAGGTTAGTTGCCCTGGGCACCGTAAAATGGCCTAAAAATTGTGTTAAATTGGCGTTAAATCCAGTATAAATATAAAGTATCATATCATATTAGCTCATAATACTTTATTCATTATAAGCATATGCTATGTTTCTGAGCTGAAAGTTGAGTTTTGATGTATTAGGCCACAACAATTGATCATATGTTCTATGAATTTTGTCCGAAAAAAAATTGGAGCAAGCGAGCCAAAAAAAAATTTTTTTTTCATTTTTTGTATTTTGAGGAGCGAGCGAAAAGCGAAAAATAAATTTGTACTATTTTCAAGAATATTTATTTACTCAAAGTCAAAATGCACCCAAAATATTGACTTTAAAATTTAAATCATTCTGAATGAAAATTTTAGCATCTGCACCCCTATAAAATGATAGACCAAACCTGTTGACTTTTTGGTGTATAAATAAGTCTTAATATTATTCCAGTAAATTAGGGATGGGCTCAACAACCTAATTATTGGTCCTTAGTCATTGCTTGGCAGAGTCATTGTTTTCTAAATAGAATGAGGTTGTTTTATTACTTAAACACCATCGTTTGTACTTATATGTCAATTTGCACTAAATTGTCATATTTTAATGCATAAATCATAACATATCAGCTCTCCGAACAAAATCAACCCTCCCCCAAACTAGAAATACTTCGTACGACCATGTAATGTAAGAATAAAAAAAAACAGTTCAAAATGAAGTTCAATCGATCTATTTTTGGTATGTGTTAAACAACTTTGTACAAAGAATCATTACTGATCCCCAAGCGTATTTCAAAAGTATCGATAAAACCTATTGTTTGATTTTACTCATATATTTCGTTTCGGTCTCGAATTTCAATCATGATGACGTCACAAGTGTTTAGATTATGGTCATTTTGAAATGAATAGCGTATCTACTCCAAAAAGTTTAAATATCTTAATTATTTCACAACAAGTATATTTTTGGCGTTTTAAGTGTATAAGTGGTTTAAAAATACAATGTATAAACCAATTTTGCAAACATGGCATATTTGTAAGTTACAAATTTTGGACTCATCCGTTTATGGGGGGAAACCCATAAATCAGCGATATTGTAGAACAGTTTCAAATAATCTATTCAGATGAAAACACCATTGATTGTTCACAGGCGCGTATCTGCCATCACGCACTTTACGCATGTGCGTAACCTTGATTCCAGAAATCGAAAATCTAAAAGCGCCAAAAACCATGGGAAATTGGATGCCCAACCCGGTTAAGGCATTATTTGACTCGACTGTGATAACTTTACTCCATGAAAATGTCATATAAAAGAAGTCTTACCAAGCAATACACAAATTAATCACTATGGCTCATTGTGTACATTGAAACTTCAGAAACAAACAGTAATTGTCGTAATTTACTGGGAAAGGGGCAATCCCTCAGGCCCCTAGCATTTGTGCGTAATCTCCAAAACAGCCTAGATACGCGGCTGATTGTTCAGTACAAATGGCTCAGTAGATACTACTTACTTGTTTTAATGCAAATAAAAATAGAATATTTCTGATTAATTTAATTCATTCCTGCTTTTGAAAGTTATGCTCGATTTTTGTAAGATTGACACGCCAAATTTAAATATTTACCTATGCTTGACCCATGACGGTTACTAACCTCGTTTACGTCATTTTGAAATGTTTATCATAGAAACAGCAGCGTGTTCAGTTACCTTGAACGTTCCAAAACGTTCCGTCACAAAAGTTTCGGAACAACTCAACCCATAGACAACTCAAACCTAAACAACTCAATCTCCTACTAACGGTTTGAGTTGTCCCAACTTTGAGTTGAGTATTGCACGAGTTGAGTTGTCTTCAGATTGGGTTTTCCCGTACCCGTAACGTTAGCTAACAGTAGTTACTGAACACGGGGCAGGTCTTCATGTATGAGCATATACCACAGGGAATTGTCATGTTACCTACCTTTGATTTTCAAACATACCGTATTGTTCGTTTTTTTTAAACTGTCAAAGTTTGAATAATTTCACGGTGAATGATTACACACTATCTCAATGTCACGAGTGTTAGAGAAAGAGCACGAAGTCACCGTGAAATTATTCATGTTTTGACAGTTGAGAAAATACGAACAATATGTATATTAATATAAACGGGTATGTTAGAAAATCAAAGGGAGGTAACATGACATTTACCTGTCGTATTGTTCGTTTTTTCTCAACTGTCAAAACATGAATAATTTCACGGTGAATGCGTTTGTTAAAATTATTGTAGTAATGCACCCATGAGTTTCCGAAAGTGTGTATTATGATCGAGTAAAGCTTCTTATGTCGTATTATAAGTTTCAGTCAAGATATTTTTAATGAAAACTACATGTAGGCCGCCAGTACAAAAACAATGCATTCAGTCACCGTGAAATTATTCAAGCTTTGACAGTTGAGAAAAAACGGACAATATATACACTAATTTATGTATATACAGTGCCTTCCTAATATTTTAGACAAAATCCTGTATTTCATGAACATATTCACATTTAACAATGAAACTAGAATCGTGTCGCCCGGCTAGCTCAGTTGGTAGCACGCAGGTCTACTGCTCGAAGGGTCGTGGGTTCGATTCCCGGGCGGGGCATACTTTCGTGCAGCTTGATCATAAAATTATTTCTACGGCCATTCTCCCTCTTACCAATGATTGATAATTATGTATGGCAGTTGTCACCAACGAAAGTATGTGCTTAGTAGTTGGTTAGCAGCTAAATCCAGAGATTTAGCCTTTCCAGGAACATTGAGTAGGTTGACTGACTGTCGTTATATGACCTATAATCGCGATCCGACTCGCAGCAGCCCTATTTTTCACCTTATGATATCCGTGGTTTATCTGCGTAGAAGATCGCAGAGGTAGTTCCGAATGGCTTTAGCTATGTGTTAGTTCAAATCACACTTAAATCAACTTTGTTGCTCCCATGTGAAAGAAACTGTACTCTTTATGCTCAGTACTAGGGGCCCTGTAAGCGGACCGCAGAGTTATCAATCTGAGTTGTAATATATTTATAGTTATAAAATATGTGAATTAAGGACAAAAGACATAAAAGGATTCACACTTTCTCCGCTAGATTGTATACTCAATGCTTGTTGGTTAAATAGTGGTGTTCTTTTCAGTTCATCGTTAGGTGTAGAAGCGTCAGTAAAGGTTGTGAAATGTTTATTCAGATGCCTGATAAAAATAGCTTACCACTTTTTATGACAGTTCTCGCTTCATGTGCGTAATACAAAAGTTCTGTGGACACTATAAATAATCAACTGTCGTACATTTATTGTTCCCTTATTGTTTAACCTCGACAAACTCGATACTTGTTGCACCTTTGTTCATCTTATGGACATACAAAACTTGCTAATTTTGTAATTGCATTTTGTTTTTATCATTGGAACAATATTATGAGTGTTATGTAATCTGAAGATTACATATTATATTATGCGATGACCAAAGTACGAAGTAATTAAGTTAACTCATTAAACCCTTGGGCTACCGGATATACATTTTATATGTATGTTAGACTAATTAGTTGTACTCACGTACTAGCTGTCAACTAAATGGTATAAAATGTATCGCATCTCAGTGACCATCGCTCAGAGAGCCAAAGAGCCTGGTGGCTTTTGGCCATAACCTTAGGTCCACGCTGGACATAGGGCTTATACATAGGTTCCATAGACTATGGATGTTTATACTTGTATGTTTGGCTACCTTATACTCATGACATTTGGTATGCGTTTACATGCGATGTTATAATGAACATTAAACTAGTTAACTATCTGTGTTGTACTGTTGTATCTTGGCTTGTTAATACATCTTTATACCTAAGCGGCTATGCGACACGTGCCTTTGTGGTGCCGATGACTTTAAGGATCGAACCTGGTGCTGAAAGAAGACATGGTACAATACCGACAGCAACACAGACCATGGTGGAAAGATGGATTAGGATTCAAGCAAAATTTGTAAGTTTACGTTATCTCACTTTTGTAATTTTGGTCAGATCTTAAATAGCTAAATTTTGGTGATTCTAATAGTATTTATTATTGATGTCAATTCTATGTTTTAGTTAAAAATTTATGTTTCGTTGAAGTTTATTTTTTTAAATAAAGTGTTACAAATAATTCAAGACGTTTTATAGATATATAATTAAAAGTAAAGAGAGTCAGAGGAACTTAAGTATAAATAGGCATATTCACTTGCGAAAAAGCGAACTAAAAAAAAAATGTAAATTGAAAAATTGACGATTTTGTGTTAAAGTAATTTAAATTTGCCAAGCAGCGATGCAATAGATAAGGGTTAAATATTGATTTGTTTTCAAAGGTCTGAATTTTTCAGTGAATTGACACATTTAGGAGACCCTTATAAGGTGGTCATATTGTAAATAGTTTTTAGAGGTTTAATGAGAGATATTGTAAGGTCGAAGAAGACGAGTGCTTCATAGAAAGGATAATCTATGCAGCGATTATTGTAAGACTGTGAAATACAGTAAAGTGGTGAATAGCCACATGTTGTCACAATTTATAGAAATGTGACGTTTTTATGTGTCAGTTAAAAGGAATTGAGGTCTTTTTTTTTTTTTTTTTAATGAAAATGTAAGACTTAGAATGTGAATCTTTTTTTTTCTATGACATGAATTCAGTTGCTTGGTAAATAATTGAAATAATGCATAAGTTGTTAAACAAATATATTAAGACGGTAAAGGTTAAAACAAAATATCGAGAAACAACATTACGTAAATTAATACATGTCCATGATTGTATAGAGTACAGGTAAATACAGGTATTATTGACCATATGTAATTGACATAAAGGTTATATTCAAATTCAAATGAGGTGTCAAATAAACATATTAAATATAAATGTTACTTAGTTTGTATAGTGGCTAAACATTGTTAAAAGAAATATACCAAAAAAAATGTAAAATATAGAAAAATCAACAAAAGAGTAAACATTAAAAGAGTATATGAGGGTGTACGCATACGTATGTACAAAATCATTATAATAGCTTTATACAGGTACTGAGCGTGATTCTTTTCATGATAAAATCTGGTAATTTATAGAAAATGACACTGTTGTTGTATAGAGATTTTTGTTGCGCATAGAGTCGCATTTTTTAAAGAATATCGGTCTATTAGGGCCAAGATTGCATAAGTTTAAATGCAATAAGTTTATTGAGAGTTTGTACGCAGATAAGTTGACGTCTGCTTTGTATTTTAGATATATATTAAGTGTCTAGGAAAAAAATGAGAATTTTTCCATAGTATATTTACCAGAATTAGTCGTGAATTGATGAACTATCAGATTACCTGATGAAAATTTTGTATGTTTTTACATAAAATGAATTTGTTGGGACCAAATGTATTCTATGAGGAGACATAAGGAATTGTGTGTCTAAATGAAAGAACTTGTAAGTTAAAAACAAGTTTAAGACTCGGGTAAAATAGAAAACCGAGCATTTAAGATATCGTAAATAGATATTGGTGTTAGATTAAGTAATAAGAAGTAGATTTTTGCGATATCTTATGTTGAGACAAACCTACCGGACAGAGATACTTTACCGAATATGCCAGTTTAATGGACAAAGATTATGAACTGCGATTATAGGAACAAGATGATATGTATATATAAATGATAAAACAGATTAAATGTAAATTGGATAAATAAATGAATAGCCAAGATATGATGACAGAACTGTCAACATTCACTAAAATAAGTTTACGAATTTATTGCTGCAGGCTATGAGCACTTGACAGGTACACGTGAGTAAGTCATGATACTTAATTATTGAATAACATGGGTACACTTATACGTTCAGAGTAAAACTAAAAATAACTCAGTAAATGATAAGTACAAGCTTAATTTAGGTTACTTGTTTATGATTCATGTAGGAAACTTAGCTAGCTATTTTTGTATAGACCATTTTTACAAGTTAGTGAATATCGTTGACTGAAAATGCTTACATTAGATGTTATACACAACATGACATGCAGTATGGTAATGATATTCAAGCTGTTTTAGAAGATGTTACAGTAAAATACTTGTGGAAATAAATTTTCAACAAAAATGGTGGAAATGTACAAAAATTATGATATTTGGAAATGGTGGATAAACAGCAGTCAATGGTGATATGAAGATCAACAGAGGATAAGAAATTTTTTTACATTTTGTTAATATTGTGAAGAAAAATCATGTCATTCGTACATGATACACAAGTTATATGGCCTAAGGCTACATACATACATGTACATTGATAATATTACAAATAGAAATTTCAGGGTACATCAGTTGTCAAATGCTTGACATTATCACACACGTTTTCGGTGTATAAATACTAAATGACAAGTTGTACTAGTACTTATGAACTAAGATGTTTAATAAATGTGTTAACATTGAGTAGTAATTAAATGTACTCTAAATGGCCTGGAGCTTCAGACAGTGCATTTCAAATATTGTATTACAAATTAGTTTAAGTGATATTTGATGAGATTTGTGTAACATTGATATACGTGAATTATGAATGATTGTGGATTAGAACTTAATGATTTATCTTGTATACTTTCAGTTTTTGTTGTTATGTGATGATCAATTGATGACTATAAAATGATTCTCGGATAGGGTAGAGCAAAGTGTACACAGAGCCAATAACATAGTAGAAGTATTAATTAATCCAGACGTTAATTTCAACAAGGACATAGTGAAAAAGAAATTTTGTGTTAGTGTTCGAGACTTTCTTCCAATTATGACATTATATAGTTATTTAGTGTACAAATTAACATTTAGGGGCTCAGTGAAATATCAAATAAGTATTTAGAATCAATCTAGACTCTACTACTATTCCGAAATATTGTAACTCGTAGTTTACGAGAAAGAATCAAAACTAGTCGTATTTTTTTGTTAATTTTTATTGTATAATTGTGTAAGTGTTGTGTGATTTATGCTTTATTTCAGGTGACGGAGATTGTTTTACTTATGTATGTTTAATTTGTGTATTAGAAATAATGTTGTTATTTGTATCATTGTATTAACGAATGGTAGCCAAACCATACTAAAGGATTTGCAGATGCCTTGTGCCAATATACTTAGAAACTCCTAAATGAGTTTCTTAAATTAGTGGGAATGATGTTATGTAATCTGAAGATTACATATTATATTATGCGATGACCAAAGTACGAAGTAATTAAGTTAACTCATTAAACCCTTGGGCTACCGGATATACATTTTATATGTATGTTAGACTAATTAGTTGTACTCACGTACTAGCTGTCAACTAAATGGTATAAAATGTATCGCATCTCAGTGACCATCGCTCAGAGAGCCAAAGAGCCTGGTGGCTTTTGGCCATAACCTTAGGTCCACGCTGGACATAGGGCTTATACATAGGTTCCATAGACTATGGATGTTTATACTTGTATGTTTGGCTACCTTATACTCATGACATTTGGTATGCGTTTACATGCGATGTTATAATGAACATTAAACTAGTTAACTATCTGTGTTGTACTGTTGTATCTTGGCTTGTTAATACATCTTTATACCTAAGCGGCTATGCGACATGAGTCCAATGTTACCCTTTGAAAATCCTTATCAATAAAGTGCTCTCGGTAGTCCTCGACTCTGTTCGTCAAACATAGTTGCAGATAAAAATATTATTTTTGCTACTACAACTTTTCGACATTTTTTGCTCTCAGCTGTGTTACTATATAGTGGCATTTCATCATCTGAATTGTCCCCTGGAACTAAGTGTCATCTGTTATTTTTGTCTAATTATACTAAATCCCCAAAGTATTAGTTGTTCAACTTGTTAGACTATAAGTTTCATTGAACACTTAAGATAATTAAAAGCCACTAAATTAATGTTTTACTATCTAGCTGTATTGATTTCTGCACCTGTTTTAATTTTTTTACTAATTCTTATAATGTTAACAAGTATGTACATATGTCACAGGGATGCGGCAAAAACTAAACAGGTCAAAAAGTAGATAAATTAGAAAGTAGACAAATTGACTTACTTATGACACGAGTTTGATCAAAACGTAGACAAATTGACCAAATGATGACACGAGTTTGGTCAAAACGTAGACAAATTGACCAAATGATGACACGAGTTTGGTCAAAACGTAGACAAATTGACCAAATGATGACACAAGTTATGGTCAAAACGTAGACAAATTGTCCAAATGATGACACGAGTTTGATCAAAACGTAAACAAATTGACCAAATGATGACACGAATTTGGTCAAAACGTAGACAAATTGACCAAATGATGACACGAGTCTGGTCAAAACGTAGACAAATTGACCAAATGATGACACGAGTCAGGTCAAAACGTAGACAAATTGACCAAATGATGACACGAGTCTGGTCAAAACGTAGACAAATTGACCGAATGATGACACGAGTTTGATCAAAACGTAGACAAATTGACCAAATGATGACGCGAGTCTGGTTAAAACCTAGACAAATTGAACAAATATTGACACGAGGTTGGTCAAAACGCAGACAAATTGATTAAATGATGACACGAGTTTGATCAAAACGCAGACAAATTAATCAAATGATGACACGAGTTTGATCAAAATGTAGATAAATTGACCAATTGATGACACGAGTTTGGTCAAAACGTAGACAAATTGACCAAATGATGACACGAGTCTGGTTAAAACGTAGACAAATTAAACAAATGTTGACACGAGGTTGGTCAAAACGCAGTCAAATTCGGCCAAATGATGACACGAGTTTGGTCAAAACGTAGACAAACTGTCCTAACATTGGCTCGGATTTGGTCAAAACTAGACAAATTGGCCGAATGTTGACGCGGGTGTGGTCAAAACGTACCTACAAATTAAAAAAAGCGTTGACAATGACAATGAATTTATTTTGTAATTAGAGACCTCCAGTCCTTGATACACACACCCCCCACACACACATAATGTTTTACATAATATAGTGACATGATATTAACAACATGAAAATATAATATAAAAGAAAAATACAGAACTTTGTATTACAAGTATACAAGATATTACTCTCCAATTTATCGGTTCGAAAGATTCACTCGCTGAACTTTCTTCCTCTGCTAAAATACTACGTACAAGCTGATATTTCTATTTTTAGACACATAAACATTTAAATCGCATGTCTGTCACGTGATTTTTTAAAAATAGATGCAAAGTTTCTCACGCCTGTAATTTCAAAATGTCGAAATGCAAAGATGTTGGACAGTTTTGCATTAGTTAGATAATGGAAAATTAACAAAAAATAAAAGTAAATATTGATCTTTTTAAACGTGTATCTCTGATCTTTTAACTGTAAACATAGAGCAACTTATTGAACTTAAATACAAATTGTAGCCTAACTATATATGACGTCAAACGAGGTTGCATTCGTCACTAGTATGATCATACCATATAAGGTAATGTTTACCCGTTCAACCAATGAAAATGCGTATAAAGGTTTTCAGCTAAATTGGAATTTGGTAAACTTTCATTGGTCGTTCAAAGGTTCATAGTATAGGTCAATATCATAAATCGAGACGTTTTAAGGCAGCGTGTGAATGTAATGTATTCACTGAGCTGCGAGGGGAGCGTAACGTTACGGGTACGGGAAAACTCAACCAGAAGACAACATAACCCGTGCAAAACTCAACTCAATGTTGGGACAACTCAATCGGTTAGTAGGGGATTGAGTTGTCTCAGGTTGAGTTGTCTTTGGGTTGAGTTGTTCAGACACTTCCGTTACGGAACGTTTTGGAACGTTCAAGGTAACTGAACACGCTGCTGATATATAATCACGTGATCTACATCAAAATGTAATAAGGTAAACAACTTGTTTCGTTGATTTTGCTCTCTAGTCAAATGCCATCAAAAAGCATATAAAACAGCTTTTCTAAAATCAAAAGCTGTATTTTTTATTGGAGTTAACGCCGTGTCAATACAATTGAGGTCATTTTACGGCATCCAGCGCACCTATCCTAGCTTTCCTAGACCTTTGTCAATAACCAGTACTCACCTACCCTTCCACAATGCCGGAAACTTCTCCATATTATCTAATCAATGGAGGAAAATTGATATCATTGTCAAATTTTCATGGAAGGGTATAACCTCCCCGGGTGGGATTGGAACCCGTACCTTCTTCGGGACACGAAATTCCAAATCCCGGTGCAATACGGGTCGGATTTTCAGAATAAACGATTATGTTTCAATGACTATTGCATTTGTTGAGAATTTATGTGCTATTTACTTTTTCCATATTTTGGTTGCGATGAAAACAGGTGTTTGCTTATAGTATAAAGGTCACGCGACAGTATACAAGATACACAACAGTGTAATCACGTGGTGCTGTTTTATTGAATCAGAGCTATTCATTAACTCCATAATTCTAAAGTAATCATCCACGCACACTGTTGTCACATTGTTTTCTGTAAACATACCAATATCGTCATGTAGTGTTTCATTCAACTCAGTATCTTGTAATGCTACTCTTGGACATCCATAAATCAATTGATGGTCAATATGTACAGGCGGTTTACAATATTCAAATAATAGCCGTCCCAAAAGCTGACTCCATTGGTTGCTTGAAATATATAATTCTGGATATAATGTGACAAATAAATTAGGACCAATATCAACATGTGGAATTGGATGGGCAATCATTAGTTTAACCTGTTCAATCAAGTATTCTTCAGTGCAACTATCTTCTGTTTCTATACGATAAACTAAATAATGGTCTGAATTCTCGGCAACGTAGATACTGCTTTGACAGAGTTTGCAGTGTTCATTAGAAATTATAGCATTGGCTATGTTGTGTATGTCTTTTCTGTTAAAGTCTGAGAAATTTGATTCAATTCTGAAATATATCTCATACGTTTCTCCAGGGTGTCTTTTGTACATATCTTGACATCTTCCAGCAAACAGGAACTTAGACATCGGACAAGTCACAGTAATACACATTTCCTACGAAATAAACAAACAATTAGCTATAAATAACCTGCAGATCCCACAAAAAATCTTCGGATAATGTCTTTATAATAAAAAATTGTATTTACTCATTCCCTAAGAAATGAACAAAAAACTGGGCAACTTAAAAACTGACTACAGTGCCCTACTAAAGACCAAAATACTGTGTTAGTCTAAACAGCGCGGCGCATAATAAACATCTCTAGGCCTATGCCTCAATGTGTGGAATTAACTGACAAAATAGTCTTTGTCTCTAATGCCAATATAAACAGCGCGACGTATAATAAACATCTATGGGCCAATGTCTCAAGGTGTGGAATTAACTGACAAAATAGTCTTTGGCTCTAATGCCAATATAAACAGCGCGACGTATAATAAACATCTATAGGCCTATGTCGCAAGGTGTGGAATTAACTGACAATATAGTCTTTGGCTCTAATGCCAATATAAACAGCGCGACGTATAATAAACATCTATAGGCCTATGTCGCAAGGTGTGGAATTAACTGACAATATAGTCTTTGGCTCTAATGCCAATATAAACAGCGCGACGTATAATAAACATCTTATAGGCCTATGTCGCAAGGTGTGGAATTAACTGACAATATAGTCTTTGGCTCTAATGCCAATATAAACAGCGCGACGTATAATAAACATCTATAGGCCTATGTCGCAAGGTGTGGAATTAACTGACAATATAGTCTTTGGCTCTAATGCCAATATAAACAGCGCGACGTATAATAAACATCTATAGGCCTATGTCGCAAGGTGTGGAATTAACTGACAATATAGTCTTTGGCTCTAATGCCAATATAAACAGCGCGACGTATAATAAACATCTATAGGCCTATGCCTCAATGTGTGGAATTAAATGACAAAATAGTCTTTGGCTCTAATGCCAATTACCAATCATTTTCTATATGTTATATACAGCGGGCGACTCATCTAAATAGCTTTCCCAGACACATGTTTTATCCCAGTACTCGCCAAGACGTTATTTAGGAGCCCACAGCTTTTCTCTCTATGAAGGAATATCGCAATCATATATCAAACTTTCATGAAAGAGTATAACCTGCTGCTGTAAAGAATCGAACCTGTGACATCCGTATTCGAAATATTACATTGTACTAATGTGCTATGGCAGCGAGTAACTTGTTTACTTACTTGAAATGGATCCCAAATCTCCGTTTTGTTACACATTGACGAAGTTTCCTCAACGGTCTCTTCATTCATGATAAAGTTTATTAATAATGCCATGTTCCTAATACCAGGTTTATAAGGTACTTCATACGCTGGTAGTAGATCCTCACGACTACATAAATGTGTCCAATCCTCGACTTCTTTAATATTACATAATTTACAATAAGGATTTCCAAATACATTTATGTATCCTTCAAATGTCTCATAAAACTTGTCAACTATTGCAGGATTTTCGTATTCACAAGCGTCTTCTATATCTTTATCTATTTCGTCCCACTTTCCGGTTATATTACATTGATCAAAGTTTTCAGGAAATTCTGTACTATAACAACGGGCCTTGTAACCAGAGGAAGTAGTAGGTGCAATTGGTGTGATTTCACATGATGTCAAAATAGTTTGGGCATATTCTTCCCATGTTTTGATATGTTCAAGTTCTTTCCTTTGACAGTTTGTTATCAAGTACCACATTGTATAGTCCTTAACTCCATTGCACATTGCGCAGTATTTATTCTGATAAACAAGGCCAGACAAAGGATCTGATACAAAGGCGTAGTCCTCAAGATAAAGTAACTCAGAGCACCTTGGATATTGCATCAAAAGGTTTTGTGTTGGGCAGTCATTTATTATATGGAAGAATACATTTGTGCGTTGAAATGGTATAACATTTCTTGGTGCATTGTAATACTGATCTACTTTAGAACATGGATACCTTATTTGTATGTCTTGTGTTAGCACTTTGTCCGGACAACAATTACCAAACAGTTGACAATCAGCATCACAGGAACATTTCTGACAACATGGTATCAAATGAGATTCATTAGGTTGCAGCGTCTGTAATAAAAACATGATAAATTTTAGTTACATTTTTGATACCTATAATACATTTCCAAGCGTTAGCCGTTCGGGCATTCGGAACTCCTCGACCAGTCATTTAGAATAACCTTGGTCATATTAAGACGCCATTTTGGAATTCCCAAATTTTCACACGCCCAAACAGTATAATTTAACCGGTGTTAAAGTATATACATGTATTGTCAAACATATGTAGCGTGATTTACAAAGCCTAATGTGTTTATGACAGGAACTATTTTGCATAACCGTTATGTGCTTCGCCTCGCGTATGTAGAAAAAACCCAATATTCTTGGTGGACCCCCAACGATTCCTTCCGATATTATTCATTCAATAAATGGTCGAGGTGATCCGAATGCCGCTGGGGTCTTTGGCATCATTCAATAGTAGGAATTCAAAATTAATCTTACGGAACAGAACAAACACTTTTCTCAACCCATGTTACTTACAGCATACAAATGAGGACTGATGTTTAGAATATTTATAAATGATTGACTTAATTTATGTAAGCAGAGGTTCGCATCCTAGCAACGCCATGGTAGCTGAAGATGTCTTGTCATGAAGATTTGAAAGTTTCTGGTTGCACTACATTTCTTTACTTCTTTCTTTAATATTTTTTCACATTTACCATTATTTATTTTTTCGTATATATTTTCGTACTTTATAATTTTGAATCTCTATTGAACAAGGGTCGGAAGCGCAGTTGGTAGCGAGCCGGGATTGGAAATCTCGCGTCCCGAAGGGGGTACTGGTTCGAATCCCACACTGGGAGGTTATACCCTTCCATGAATATTTGACAATGCATGTAATGTCAATTTTCCTCCTATATGGAGAAGTTTCCGGCCTTGTGGAAGGGTATATGACTATATGTCAGTACTGGTTAAACACAAGAGTCCTGGAAAGCTAGGTTAGGTGAGCTGGACGCCGTAAAATGACCAAAATTGTGTTGACACGGCGTTAAACCCAGTAAAAATAAATAAATAAAATAAATAGATAGCATCTCTATTGAAGCATTTTTTGTCAATTTTTTGCAGCTGCCAAATACCAGGAGTTTCTAATATTGCATAAAATAACAATTACATATAAGTTGCTCGCGCAAATATGTTTTAATCTGAGTTTTGGTGATTGCCTGTTTCTATGTGTACTTTCTTTCTTTATAATATTACTTAGGACATTCAAAATAGGACAAAAATACGATAACAAGTAACTCACTTGCGAAATTACATTTTCTGAGCTCACTCTATAAAATAAAATTCAGTGAACCTTTTCACAAAAAATCTTACGAAAAAGGTTATCGTAAGTCAATTTCATAAATTTTGCAATCAAAGTCAGAGGGATGATGAACATAACTATGATATGATATTCAAAAGGTATACACTATTCTACATAATTAAAAAAATAGCAGTTGATTGGCTGAAAACTAACCTTCTTATTCATGTTTCATGCTTTTGACTTACGATGAATTTTATCGTAAGAATTTTTGTGAAAAGCGTCACAGTCTTACACCAAATACGAACAGACAAAATCTTAATATCCTCTGTCAATAAACGATTTTGTGGAACCCCTTAAATGACATTTTGAAATATTGTTTTTTATTTTCACAATTATTTCGTTTAAACGAAACAATATCTTAGCCAATACTTATTTCGTTTAAACGAATTTTTTAATTGTTTTAACGTGTTTTTCAAAATTGTTATTTCGTATTTACGAACTAATTGTGAAAATGTAAAAACGTATTTTAAAATATCACTTTAGGGACCTCGTACGATAGATAGATGCAAATGATTTTAAATAAAAACTAACCTTTGTTGCCTTGGTCGTACAGAAATCATTGTACGGACATAGAGTAGCTAAGTCAGGCAATTTGCCATCCACAGTTTGTGTAATAACACATATCCCAAAGGCAACAGACACAAATAAATGCCGACAGAGATCCATTTTATCAACCATACAATTACAGAGTAAAATGATAACTGAGTTAGGAAAATCTTTATACGTATCATATACTTTAAATAACCATTCATTTACTACCATTCAAAGAAAGAAGTTATAAGGTAAGAAGTTATATTTTCCACTGTGGCATCGTTAGGTCGTAGTTGGCACGTCTCTTTCACAAGATGTTCACATATTCACACGATAGAACAACGAAGCAACAATCATTGTTCACCAACAAAAGTAAACTGTAGTTTTGATACGTTGGTAAAATGAAAAGAAAACAAAGAGGGCGAGACAGTGTATGTAAAAATCCTCACAGCAATATCTTGGACAACAAGAGTAGTGATTAGTTCACTGCATATGACATTTCAATATATAGATAATAACTGAGTGCGGAAGACCTTTATAAGTATCATATATTTTTAATAATCAACCATTATATGCCATTCAAGAATGAATTCATATACATGTAGTAAGAAGTTATTTATATGTTCTCTTTGTTGTGATGGTGTTGAAAGAGTCGCTAGTTCATCGCAAACTTCTTTCAAAAGATGTCCCTATCTTCTCACGAGTTAACAAGGAAGCAACATAAGCATTGTTCACTAACAAAGGTAAACTGTAGTTTTAAAACGCTGTATACATGTTTTGTTGGGTTTAAAACGCCGTAGCAACACATTTATAAGTCATATAACGGCGGTCGTATAAATGAAAGAAAACAAAGAAGGTGAGATTGTGTATGTGTATTCCTCACGACAATAGCTTGATCAATACGAACATTGTTAAGTACGTACATTGAACATGGCATTTCAATATTAAAGTAAAAGTACATTACAGTGCCAGCCAAATATCTTTGGATCACATTCACTTTTTCTGACAAACGTATTTAAATTTACCGACTAAATAAAGGAACAAAGATTTATCTGAACAGATTCCATAATCATCATTCAGTTTGTCAAGATAATTAATACATTGTAATTTAAACTTTAATTTGTAGTATATAAATCGTAGTCAGGGGCGGATCCATGATTTTTTCTAGGGAGAGGGTCCGATTTTTTTCTAGGGGGGTTCGAACTTTTTCTATTTATTTATTTATTGGATTTAACGCCGTATCAACACAATTTAGGTCATTTCACGGCGTCCAGCGCACCTAACCTAGCTTTCCTGGACCATTGTCTATAACCAGTACTCATCTACTCTTCCACAAGGCCGGAAACTTCTCCATATTATCTAATCAATGGAGGAAAATCGACATTATTGTCAAATTTTCATGTAAGGGTATAACCTCCCCGGGTGGGATTCGAACCCGCACCCCCTCGGGCACGAGTATCCAAATCCCGGAGCGCTACCAACTGCGCTATCGACCCGGGTTCGAACTTTTTCTAGGGGGGTCCAAACCCTCGAACCACAACCACACTTTACATTTTTTTTGCGAGAGAATGCAATAATAAAAACTACATAACCATTTAATCAATGTTAAGCACCGAGAAAATTTGCTTCATGCTACTTAAAAATGCCTTACAGTCAAGAAATACACATGTGGACAGATACAGTTTGGATATTCTAAGGGGGTCCGGGGCCCCTGACTATCCTTCCCCGCTAGATCCGCCTATGGTAGTTGTAGTATTATTGTTATTTTTTTCAAAATTTCATTTGTACGTTACTTTTGGAGGGCGCTATATTAGTTATAAGTACAAGACACGTTGTAAATAAAAAAAGCGCTTACAAGTATGGAAGTTATGAAAGAAAAATACTCTAACGAAAAAGTCACGACAATACTGTTATATAAATAATAGAGTGGATGTGCGTTCTCCATCTATTTTATCTTTTCTATCACGTTTTTTGAAAGTACATGTATGTGTATAAACCCGTTGTATTATGTGTTAAAGCCAGTTTTTCTGAACATCCGTGCGATTTTTGACGTACGAATTTTACTGCGATCGAAATCGCAGACGAATCGCAGCCGCCGTAGATACTTCAAACTTTCCGTCCAATCGTCGTACGTCGCTCTCGTGAGCCGTAGGTTGTTCGCCCACAGGAGCTTGACATTTATATCTTACTACGAAAATTCCCTTCCAAGAGGGGAATTTTCGAAGTATGGTATAAAATGTCAAGCTCCTGTGGTTCGCCGCACGTGTACGCGTGACTGCTGTGCGATAACCGCGAGGCTGCCGTACAAACACTCACGACAGTCTTTCGACAGTCGTGAGTAAGATTTCGAAAAGTTTCATCCGACATCCGTACGTCAATCGCACGACTGCCATGTTGGCTCCAAAAATTCGAATATCGCAACGAGATCGCAAGAAAAATAAACATGTTGAAAATTTGACTTGCGACGTCTACGACGATGTGATCGCCCTTAACTGAGTGGTCCTTAGTTTTCCCTTGTACATGTGCAAGTGGGGCATACATGGAATTATGAACACCTCTGCATCCTTGGTTATCCATCTAGAATTTTAACCACTATTCCACGTCAGTATAATTCTGTTAGGAACATACATTAGTCACATATATAAAGACAAACTTGTTCAAGAACTAGTTCGACAATTACACGTAGTTCAAAAACGGGTCGCACGATTTACCGCTTACTCGCCATACTTACCGCATACTCGCCTTACTTACCGCATACTCGCTTAAAAAACGAAACACTCCTATATAATAATGTCAAATTCCTATAAAATAAATATTAGATACTTATATATTTATGATACACTTGTGTAAGTATCTATTGACACATAAGATATAAACATTTGTTCGAAATGTCGTCTTTTATTAATAAAATTGGTCTAAAAACAACACTCAGTGTCGTATTTTCGCGTAAATGAGAAACAAATTACAATATGAATGATTTTAGAATTTATCTATCAATCTATCAAGAACTATCTTTCATGAATTGTTTTGGAATTTTTTACTGAATTTTGTCCTTTATTTATTGAGTTATTGGAAGGAGTTTGGCGATACCCCATACAATCGAAAATTCAAATAGTCCTGTAGTTCTCAGTATCGGGTATGTTCTCCTTGCGCAGCTGTCACATGCCTCATTCTCTAGTGCATTGAAACTGTAATGGGGATTATCTTTGTGAAGGACCTGTATTTTGCCAGTGGACTCTTTTTTGTAATTTGCTCTAACATATTTCAACTTAAACTTAGAAAAGTTATCTAACAAATTTTACCCAGCATTCATTGTACTATCAATTAGGTATTATGCAACATTTTTATATAGATCTTATCTGATGTCAGGATCTCAAAGTTATAGCACTCAGCATGGTGTCATTTGGGCTCTTTGATTCACAAATTTTCCGGTATAAATTACTTAATATTGTCTAGATTTTGCTTTGACCAGCTAAGTATTACACTATAACAATTTAGTCATTGAACACTTACTTAAGGGTTTGCCTGATCAGAAACTTGGCATGTAGCTTGTAGACAATACACTGGAACATCAAGGTGAAGGTGCAGATTCAGAGTATGAACCATGTGCAGATGGCCCTACCGACATGCGTACAGAGTACATGGAAGAAAAGCAGTAACTGAAGAGAGAATACACCAGTTATGGCAAAAGATGCAATCCTACATTTCAAAACAGTTAACCAAAATGGCTGCCATTACTTCTGATAATGAGCCGAATGGAAATAGAGAATTTAGACCACAGGGAATTGTCAAGTTACCTCCCTTGTGATTTAGACCATACAAACGAGCTCCAAAAGATGTAGCCTGCTACGCCTGTCATAAACGAGGTCATTTATCCACTGTTTGTCCCAACAAAAAGCCTTTATCTACTACACCAGAGGAAACTTCCAAGAAACAGGAAACTAGACAGGGCTGAACTTGACGGCCGCAGCTCACATTCATATGGAAAAGGCCTTTAACAATAAGACAGCTAACCGTAAAGAAATGATTGATGTACCTTATAGATCTAATCAAGAAGATAATTCCCCTTTAATTTATGTGGATCGTTTGAAGACAAAAAGCGCTAAAGTTAATATTACAATTTGTGATGAAATATGCAACGCCGTTATTGATACTGGTGCAGAGGTATCTGTCATAAGTGGTGAACTGTATCAGTCCATTCCGGAAGAAAAAAGACCAAAGTTACAAAAGCTAAGAGAAGACTAGTTGTTGCTGAAGCTAATAAAGACATGACTGTTTGCGGAACAATAGCTGCACCGTTTACCATAGGCAATTTATCATTTGATTGGCCCGTTTATGTCGCATAAACATACATAAATACTTCACAAGACAGTATATCCTTATTAATATATGTAAATGCTCTTTAGTGCCTTAGTTAAATATGTAAATGAAATAAGAAAGAAACCGTATAAATGTAAATGTTGTTAATAAATACAAAATCATTAAATAGTTATAATATAACTTAAGGATAAAATTAAAATACCTAAGAGAAACAAAAGAATAAATACACCAATGCGTTAGTGTTAGTTGAACACAACAATGAACATAAATATAGAATCAACAAGAAACAGCAAAAAATACATACATGATTCATAAGACAGTGTACCCTTAATAGTATACATGAATGACACTAATTGGTATATGTAAAATTAAAATCCAAAAAACCAAATTCCTATAGTAATATATAATATACATGATGTGAATAAGTACAAAACCCTTAAATAGTACATGTGTAATCATAAAAATCGTGTACAAATTAACATACTAAAGAAAAACCAAAGAAAATACCTCAATGTGTTAGTGTTAGTAGAAACAACAGTAAACAAAAATATATAATCAATCAACTGAAACAACAGTAATAAATAAATGATTCATAAGACAATGGACCCAGTATAAATTAATGACCTTAGTTGCTATATGTAAAATTAAAACCCAAGAAATAAAACTTTATAGTCATATATAATATACATGGTGTAAATAAATACAAAACCCTTGAATAGTTAACATGATAATCATGTACAAATTAAGATACCATAGAAAAAAAAACAAAGAAAAAATACCTCCATGTTTTAGTGTTAGTTGAACTTAACTTTTTTACCAGGTAGATTCATCGGTGATAATATACGTGTAGTCTATGACATTATGTTTTACTCTGAACTTAATAAATTTCCTGGAATGCTTCTACTACTTGATTTTTCAACTGCTTTTGATTCCATATCTTGGAAATTTATGCATAAAACTTTAACTTTTTTCAATTCTGGGCCAAATTTGATAAGATGGGTTAAACTCTTACACAAACATCTGTTCTTCAGTTATTGTTAATGGTCACCTCTCTGACTGGTTCAATCTGTACAGAGGATGCCGTCAAGGGGATCCTCTCTCTCCTTATTTATTCATTTTATGTGCTGAAGTTTTATCAATTTGTATCAGGCAAAACAAAAAAAATCAAAGGAATAACTGTAAACAATTCCGAGTTCTTGATCTCGCAATATGCTGATGATACTACTCTTATACTTGATGGAACTGAAACATCACTTAGAGAAACAATGCCAGTTCTAAAATTTTATGCTAATATGTAAAAAACAAAAGCTTTTTGGATTGGAGCTTATAAAACAGGAATTATCCAATTTGTCCTGATTTAGGTTTGACTTGGGAAACAAACCAATTTAAACTTCTTGGTATCACTTTTAATAAAGATCTGTCAGAGATGGTTAATTATAATTATAATCAGAAAGTTCAAGAAATCAGAACTCTCTTTTTACACTGGTCCAAAAGAAACCTAACCCCTATAGGTAAAAATGCTATCATAAAAACCTTGGCTTTATCAAAACTAAACTATCAAATATTGAGTTTACCCAATCCAAATATTGAAATTATTAAAACTTTGCAAACCCTAAGCTTCAATTTTCTGTGGAGCAATAAACCAGATAAAATTAAAAGAAACTTCATATCGCAAGATTATAAATATGGTGGACTAAGGGTGTTAGACATTGCAAATTTTATTACCTCCCTAAAATCAACTTGGCTTAGAAGGTACCTGACTCATCAAACAAAACATTTTGATGTAGTATGTGCGGTTTTTCCTCAAATATGTCAATTTAGTGTCTTTGGAAATGACTTTCCTAAAAGAACTGAGGCACTGATCAGTAATCCTTTTTGGAAAGATGTTTTCAAAAGTTATGGCACATTTACTAGTATGTATAGGGTACAATCCTGGGAAGAATTTGTCAAACTACCATTATGGTATAACACGATGTTTAAGATAGGTGACAATAGTATTTTTTTTCAAAAAATATTATGAGAAAGGTATCCTTGTAGTCGAAAATCTTTTAAATGAAAACGGGGAGTTTTTATCCTTTGCAAGTTTCTCTCATGTTTATGATGTGCAAACTAATTTCCTGTGGTATAATTGCCTAGAAAACTGTTTAAAGTCTTGCTATAACAAAATCAAAATAGTTCCAAAGCAATTTGATAAAGAACAAGTTATTCAGCCCATATACATAAAAATAATTACTTTAAGTGAAAGAGGTTGTAGAAATATTTATGACTCGCTGATTAATAAAGAATTAAGAACGACTTCTATGTTAAAATGGGAAAATGAATTAATGTTAAATGAAAATTTAAAATGGCAACATTATTTAACATACCATTCAAAATATCCAAAGACTTAAACTTATTATGGTTCCAATATAAAGTGATAAACAGAATATTAGGTACAAATTACCTCTTGAAAAAAATGAATCTAAGAAATGATGATTCTTGCTCATTCTGTAATAATGACCAAGAAACACTTACACACTTATTTACAGATTGCCCTGTAGTATCAAGTTTTTTGGCAGAATTAACACTTTGGGTTGTAGCTACCAATCAAAAAATTAATTACGCTTGGTCAAAACAAGAGATAATGGTTGGTCGACCTATAAAAAACATTGAAGACACAATTTTTAACTTTATAATCATAACTGCAAAAAAGTTTATCTATTCTTGTAGGTTTAAAGAAACATCACCAACCCTGGTGCATTTTAAGAGGCACTCATTGTCAACCCTGATCAGAGAAAAGGTCATAGCAAGAAAACGCTTTAAACTTGAAAGTTTTACAAAAAAGTGGAATTGCTTCATTATAGCCATTGAAAATTCACCCAATCAGTAATCGTCCATGTACCTTGTATGTTTACATCCAACATTGTTTTTTAATGTATGTTTGTTTGTAAATTTCAGAAAAGCCATTATATGACTTGAAAATGCCAGCTATGGAAACACAACACCTTCCTTGACTTGATCTTTATTTTTTACGTTTTTTCCTTCCCCTTTAAAATCATTAAAATTAATCTTTGTAATAGTCAATGTTCGTTCCATTATGTATTGTCATTGTGTTACAATATCTTCATTTTTTGTATTGATTATTTCATAATATGTCCTGCATTTGTATATCATCTTATAATAACTCACATGGAGTAATTATCCCCCTTTAGTTGATATGTACCTGTAGTACAATCTTAATAATTTTCACTGGTGTTACAATACATTTAACCTTCCTTATGAAATAGAATCATTACATACAATTGTACAATGTGTTACAATACATTCATTTTTTTGTATAGATAAAACTTAGGACATGATTTCCAAATTGTATATCATTGGACAATTAACCTTATGAAGTAAATAATTTATTTTCCTTTCATGGAGAACACCTATAGTACAATTCTTATTACGTCCATAGAGTCTCAATATGTGCAATTTTATTCATGTTTTCAATCCTTTACTTGAACTGTATTTGTATATTTTCTGACAATAATTCATATGGGAAAGTAATTACTTCCCCTTAGCAGAGAATATTAGCAGTACAATCTAAGGTTTGTTCATTAAGTTACCAGACTTGCTATTGTATATTATTTGATACTTAATCAGCCGAAGAGTAAAATTTGATTATCTTTCAATTTAAGTCTGTGTTTTTGGCAGAAGTAATCTGGCATGGTGAAAAATAAAGAATTTAAGAGTAGAAGCAATTTAAAATATTTCAGTTATAAGTTGTACATGATAATGCTTGCTGTTTAATATATAACATTGTTTCTCTCTCCTTTTTGCTTGTTTTACTCTTTAATAATGCTCCATTCTATAAACCAAAACACCTCAAGACATGTATTACAATATCTCTTTATTATGTTTATTATTATAATCTATTGTAAATATACATATGTTATTTTGTAGTAATAAATAATTACAAAAAAAAAACATAATTAAAGAATAAACTGGAACATTAAAAAATACATAAATGATTCATGAGACAATTTACCCTTCATGATAAAAATAAATGCCCTTAATATGAAATGGACAAGTTTGAGATAATTATAACATAGAAATAATGCTAAGGTAAAACAATAATAAATAATGTTCATAAATTACTATAGTATAGATTAACAAAATCAATAATGCGTGTGCATGTTTTAGTTGCGCTTGTGTTAAATTTAAGCAACAAAAACATATATAAAAAACAAATATTAAGAACAAGACTATAATAACTGTAAAAATATTAAAAAAATGTTCCAGTGTATAGTATGAAAACAATTAAATGATTAAAGAAGCACCTAATGTCAGTATGGAAACCCTTAAGACTTACATAAATGGTTTACAAGACAGTGTAAGACTATGCAAGGCAGGGTCGTCTTAACTCTCTGGGGAGAACATGTAAATAGCACATGTTACCACGCATACCCAATATTCATATATGCATACATTTACACTATATTTTTATCAGTATTCATATATTCCTATATTAACACAATTTTTTGATCATTATTCAATCATTCATATATTTACACAATATTTTGATAATCATTCAAATATTAATATGTTTACACTATTTTTTGACCATTATTCAGATATTCCTATATTAACACTAAAATTGGATCATTTTTTATAAATTCATATATTTACACTATAGTTTGATCATTTTTCATATATTTATATTTTTACATTTCATTTTGATAATAATTAACACATCCCTATATTCAAACTATATTTTGTCCATTATTCATATATTCCTATATTAACAAAATATTATGTTTATCAGGCATATTTTAATATGTTTACACTATATTTTGACCATTATACAGATATTCCTATATTTACACTATATTTTGATCATTTTTCACGCATTTGTATATTTACACTATACTTTGGTTATTATTGATATATTCATACATAAACACTATGTTTTGTCAATCACTCATGTATTCATATATTTAAACTATATATTTATTATTATTCATATATGCCTATATTAAACAATATTTCGAATATTGTTCATATATTAATATGTTTACACTATATTTTGATTATTTTTCATATATTCATATATTAACATTATATTTGTCCATTATTCATATATTTCTATAATAACAATATATTTTGTCGATCATTCATATATTCATGTGTAACCACTTCATTTTGATAATCATTCATATATTCATGTTTACACAAAAATTTTTATTCATATTCATATACTCCTAGTTTTACACTATATTTTGATCATTATTCATATATTCATAATATTTACACAATATTTTGATAATCATTCAAGACATTCATATATTCATACGTTTTCACTATATTTAAATCATTATTCATATATTCATTTATTTACTTTTTTATTTTTATTCATATATTCATACATTTCAAAAATCATTTGATAATCATTTATATATTACTATCTTTACACTATATTTGGTCAATCACTCATATATTCATATATTTAAACTATATATGTTTATCATTATTCATATTTTTTATATTTACACAATATTTCGATCATTATTGATATATTCATATGTTTACAGTATATTTTGTCATTATTCATATTTAACAAGTAATACATGGCCATGAGGGCAATATGCAAGTTTACGGACTGGTTGGTCAGAATGAGGAAGGTATATGGCCCGAAGCGCACCTGAGGGCCATATAGCTTCCGAGGTCTGAATAAACCAGTCCGTAAACTTGCATAATGCCCGTAAGGCCATGTGTTATTTGTTATTTTAGCCCGAAATTAAATCCTTTCACCACTCATGTTGCTGACATTTTACTACGAGTATAATAATGAATTTTCAAATAATTATTTTATTCTTCAGTATGTCAAATATTTAAAACCCCAGTCTGACTTTCATTTTCACGCAACAATAACATGCTCTTCTTGTTATATTTCGTTTTTGTTAATCGACTTAGCCGTTAGATTATTAATCGTATTAATAAGACTGGATGACGTCATAAACGGTCAATATAAAATTTTTGGAATGGCTAGCCGGTCAATATGCGATTTATGGACCGGATGACGTCACATTAAATATAGAGAACGTTATGCAAATGAGGTATAATATATTCATATATTTACACTACATTTTTATCATTATTCATATATTTACACTTTATTTGTCCATCATTATTTTATTGGGTGATCTTAACACTGATGTTTCTAACTCAACCAGCAATAGTTTAAATAAGTCTTTTAAGTCTTTTATTGATATGTTTAGTTTTACTCAATTGATATCTGATTTTACAAGAATCTGTGATAAATCATCTTCTATTATTGATCTTATTTTAGTATCTGATGAATGTAAAATTTCACAGAGTGGCGTTTTTAATGTTGGTATAAGTGACCATTCCGCTGTGTTCTGTACTAGGAAAGTAACTAAAGAGGCTATAAATAAGCATAAAAACATCAAAGTAAGATCACTCAAAAATTACTCAGAAGATTCATTCTTGGCCAATTTGATAAATACTGACTGGTCATCCGTACTTTTGAGTGATAATGTAAATGAAGCATGGTCTAATTTTAAGTCTTTGTTTTTAAATGTTATAGACAATAATGCCCCAGTAAGGGAATTAAGAATCAAACAGAGAACAGCACCCTGGATCACAAGTGAAATTTTAAGTGGCATACAAGATAGGGATAAAGCATTTCAAACTTTCATTAAGGATAAAACTGATGAAAATTTTAATAAATTTAAACAATTGAGAAATGCTACACAATATCAAATTAGTTCAGCTAAAAAAGATTATTACAAGAAATCTATTATTGATAATCAAAATGATTCAAAATCTTTGTGGAAATCTCTCAAAGATCTTGGAATGCCTTCTAAGAAAAATAACAAATCTACTTCTAATATTGCACTTAATATTGATAATAATATTAGTTTCAACAAATTAGATGTTGCAAACCATTTTAATAAGTTTTTCACCACAGTGGCTTCTGTCCTAGTTACAAAATTACCGGCTGCATTGGGTCAATATGGCAGAGAATTTGTGGCTTCATTCTATAGAGACCAAGGTGTTGTTCTCAACAGTTACTCTTTTTCCTTAATTACTGAAAATGGTGTTTTTAAACATTTGAATAGACTGAGCTCTAGCAAAGCAACTGGCCTAGATAATATTCCTTGTCGTTTTATTAAAGATGGTGCTTCAGTCATTGCTTGTCCTCTATCTCATATTATCAATTTGTCATTAATCCAAGGGGTAGTACCTGATGATCTTAAATCTGCCCGGGTTGTACCAATATATAAGAAAAATGATAAAACTAATGTCTCGAATTACAGACCAGTATCAATTTTAAGTATTGTTTCAAAAATTTTTGAAAGAATTGTTTATGAACAAGTAGAAATGTATCTAAATGATAAAAATCTTTTATACAAGTTTCAATCTGGGTTCAGATCGTCATATTCTACTGATACATGTTTATTGCATTTAACTGATTTTATCAGGTTTAAGTTGGACAAAGGTTTTTATGTAGGGATGGCTTTGCTTGATCTACAGAAGGCCTTTGATACTGTAGATCATTCTATTCTATTAAGCAAATTAGGGCTTATAGGTTTTAACATTGATGTAGTTAATTGGTTTAGATCATATCTATCTGGTCGTGTTCAATACACTGACATTAATCATACTCTGTCATCCCCTTCTACTGTAACCTGTGGTGTACCACAAGGCTCTATACTAGGACCTCTATTGTTTTTAATTTATATTAATGATATGGCCGGTACTGTTAAAAGTAAACTTTTATTGTATGCAGATGATTCTGCCATCTTAGTGTCCAGTAAATGCAAATTTGAAATTGAAAGACTATTGTCCAATGACATGCAAACTGTGAGTAATTGGCTGGTTGATAATAAATTGTCATTACACCTTGGGAAAACAGAAACTATTTTATTTGGCTCTAAACCAAGGTTAAAGAAATGTTCTGAACTTGATATTTTTTGCAATGGTATAAAACTTAAAACAACCAACTCAGTTAAATATCTTGGTGTGTTATTGGACCAGTCTTTAAACTTTGACATGATGGTAGTTTCAATTATTAAAAAAGTCAATGCTAGGCTTAAATTTTTACACAGAAAAAGTAAATTTTTATCACTTTATGCTAAAAAGCTCTTGGTTATGTCTCTATTGCAATGCCATTTGCATTAGGCTTGCTCTGTCTGGTATTTCAGTATTTCACAGCATCTTAAGAACAGACTCCAAATTACTCAAAATAAAATTATTAGATTTGTTCTTAACTTAGATTGCAGACAGCACATATATCAAGATCATTTTGTTGAGCTAAATTGGTTACCTGTTGAAAAAAGAGTAAATCAGATTGTTTTAAACAATGTTTTTAAAATATTTATTGATATATCTCCTTCTTATTTACATGAACATTTTATTCAGGCCGGTTCAGTTCATAATCATAACACTATATTTAGCTCTGAATCTTGTTTTAAAATTCCATCTGTCAAAGGTTTTGGAAAGAAGTCATTTGTATACAATGGCTTTTACCTGTGGAACCAGCTACCAACTGAAATTAAACATACCACCAATACTGAAACTTTTAAAAATCTAGTAAAAAAACATTATTTTACCAAGTTGTAATAAATTCTGTGATATTTCATGCCTTTTGTTTGCCTGTGATAATCTTAATTTTGATCTCTTATAGTCCCTTATTTTAACTTATTTTAGTATTTAGTAATGTTTTATGATAATTGGAAGTAAATTTAGTGTGTGCCTTGCTAGGACATGTGTTCATTTATTTAAGGACCACAATGGAAACAAGGAAATTCATATTTCCTTTTTTGTGCTATCCTTAATAGATGGAAATATGTCCTAGTACAATGAATGTAATATAATACAGTATTATTTATGTTATTTGTTTTTACTGTTTTAATCATTCTTGTGCTACGTATGTTATTTTCATTTATTGAATAAACTCTATCTATCATTCTTTTATGGATATTTTGCACTATAATACATGTATTTGGATCATCATTCCTATAATTACACTATATTTGTCCATTATTCATATATTCAAATATTTATACTATATTTGTCCATTATTTATATTTTTCATATATTTACACTATATTTTGATCATAATTAATATATTCCTATATTTACACTATATTTTGCCATTATTCCTATGTTCCTATATTAACACTTTATCGCCAATCATTCATATATTTGCTATATTTTTATCATTAATCATAAACTCATATATTTACACTATATTTTGTACATTATTCATATATTCATGTATTTACACTATATTTGTCCATCATTCCCATATTCCTATATTAACACTATTTTTGTCAACCAACCCTATATTTCCATATTGACACTATATTCGTCCATAATTCATGTAATGCAATATTTACACTATATTTTGTCAATCACTCATATATTCCTTTATTGACACTATATTTTGATCATTATTCGTATTTTTCTATATTTACACTTTATTTTGATCATTTTTCATACATTACTATATTTATACTATATTCGCGAATCATCCTTTAGTTTCCCATATTTTTGCCTTATTAATCAATAATTCCTATAATCCTAAATTTGCACTATATTTGGTCAATCATTCATACATTCTTACATTAGAACTGTATTTTGATTATAATTCATATATTCCTAAATTAAATTACATTTTGATCATTTATCATACATTCATATATTTACACTATATTTATCCATAATTTTCCATATTTCTATATTTACACTTTATTTGTCCATCAACCCTTTATTCCCATATTTACACTATATTTGTCCATTATTCATGTTATCCAATATTTGCACTATATTTGGTCAATTATTCATATATTCATTTTTTACACTAAATTTGTCCATTCATTATATTTTCCTTAATTTACACAATATTTTGATCATCATTCCTTTATTTCTAAATTTTTCACTTTATTTTGATCATTAATCCTGTATTCACAGTATATTTTGTTCACCATTCCTATATTTCTGTATTCAAATTATTTTTGTATATCATTCCTATATTCAAACTATATTATGCTCATCATTCATATATTCTTACTATATTTTCTCCTTCATTCCCATATTTCTATATTCAGGCTATATTTTGTTCAACATCCATATTTTTCTATTTTCATTCTATACTTTGTTCATCATTCCTATTTTTCTATTTTCACACTATATTTTGTTCATCATTCCTATAATTATACTATATTTTTTATTCATCATTCCTATATTTCTAAATTCATACAATATTTTGTTCATCATTCCTATATTCCTATTTTCATACTATTTTTTGTTCACCATTCCTATGTTTCAATATTTTTACGATATTTTGTTCATCATTCATATATTCATGTTATATTTTGTTCATCATTCATATATTTCTACAATCAAACTATATTATGTGCATCATTCCTATATTTCTATATTCATGCTATATTTTTTTTCATCATTCCTTTATTTGTATATTCATCCTATATTTTGTGCATCATTCCAATATTTCTACATTCATGCTATATTCTGTTCATCATTCCTATAATTCAATATTCATACTATATTTTGTTCATCATTCCTATATTTCTATATTCATGCTATATTTTGTTCATCATTCCTATATTCATGCTATATTTTGCTTATCATTTCTATATTCATGCTATATTTTGTTCATCATTCTTATCTTTTATATTAGTGCTATATTTCGTTCATTATTTCTACACTTCTGTATTCATACTTAATCTTGTAATTCATGCTATATTTTGTTTTTGATTTCTATATTCATGCTATATTTTGTTAATCATTCTCATATTTCTATATTCGAGCTATACTTTGTTTAGCATTCCTATACTTCTCAATTCATACTATATTTTGTTAATCATTCTGATATTTCTATATTCATGCTCTATTTTGTTCATCATCACTATATTCATGCTATATTTTGTTTTTCATTCCTATATTTCTTTATTCATACTGTATTGTGCTCATCATTTCGATATTCATGAAACATTTGTTCTTCATTTCTATATTCATGTTATATTTTGTTTAACATTTCTATATTCAAGCTTAATTTTGTTCATCATTTTTATATTTCTTTATTCATACTAAATTTTGATCATGATTTCGATATTCATGATACATTTTGTTCATCATTTCATTATTTCTAATTTCATGCATTACTTTGTTAATTGTTCCTACATTCTGGCAATATTTTGTTCATCATTTCTATATTCATGCTATATTTTGTTCATCAATTCCATATTCATGCTATATTTTGTTCATTATTTCTATATTTCAATATTCATGCTATGTTTTGTTCATCATTTCTATATTTCAATGTTCATACTATATTTTGTTCATCATTCCTATATTTCTATAATAATACTACAGTTGGTTCATCATTCCTATAATTATACTATGTTTTGTACATCATTCCTATATTCCTATATTCATACTAAATTTTGTTCATCATGCCTATATTCATACTTTATTTTATTCATCATTTCTATATATCTATATTCATACTATATTTTGTTCATCATTCCTATATTTCTATATTCATGCTATATTTTGTTCATCATTACTATATTTCTATATTCATACTATATTTTGTTCATCATTTCTATATTCATGCTATATTTTGTTCATCATTACTATAATCTATATTCTTACTATAATTTGTTCATTGTTTCTATGTTCTTGCTATATTTTTTTCATCATTACTATATTCCTATATCCATGCTATATTTTGTTCATCATTTCTATATTTCTATATTCATACTATATTTTGTTCATCATTCCTATATTTCTATTTTCATACTATTTTTTGTTCACCATTCCTATGTTTCAATATTTTCACGATATTTTGTTCATCATTCATATATTCATGTTATATTTTGTTCATCATTCCTATATTTCTACAATCAAACTATATTATGTGCATCATTCCTATATTTCTATATTCATGCTATATTTTTTTCATCATTCCTATATTTGTATATTCATCCTATATTTTGTGCATCATTCCAATATTTCTACATTCATGCTATATTCTGTTCATCATTCCTATAATTCAATATTCATACAATATTTTGTTCATTATTCCTATATTTCTATATTCATACTATATTTTGTTCATCATTCCTATATTTCTATATTCATGCTATATTTTGTTCATCATTCCTATATTCATGCTATATTTTGCTTATCATTTCTATATTCATGCTATATTTTGTTCATCATTCTTATCTTTTATATTAGTGCTATATTTCGTTCATTATTTCTACACTTCTGTATTCATACTTTATCTTGTAATTCATGCTCTATTTTGTTTTTGATTTCTATATTCATGCTATATTTTGTTTATCATTCTTATATTTCTATATTCGAGCTATACTTTTTTTAGCATTCCGATACTTCTCAATTCATACTATATTTTGTTAATCATTCTGATATTTCTATATTCATGCTCTATTTTGTTCATCATCACTATATTCATGCTATATTTTGTTTTTCATTCCTATATTTCTTTATTCATACTGTATTGTGCTCATCATTTCGATATTCATGAAACATTTGTTCTTCATTTCTATATTCATGTTATATTTTGTTTAACATTTCTATATTCAAGCTTAATTTTGTTCATCATTTTTATATTTCTTTATTCATACTAAATTTTGATCATGATTTCGATATTCATGATACATTTTGTTCATCATTTCATTATTTCTAATTTCATGCATTACTTTGTTCATTGTTCCTACATTCTGGCAATATTTTGTTCATCATTTCTATATTCATGCTATATTTTGTTCATCAATTCAATATTCATGCTATATTTTGTTCATCATTTCTATATTTCAATATTCATGCTATGTTTTGTTCATCATTCCTATATTTCTATAATAATACTATAGTTGGTTCATCATTCCTATAATTATACTATGTTTTGTACATCATTCCTATATTCATACTAAATTTTGTTCATCATGCCTATATTCATACTTTATTTTATTCATCATTTCTATATATCTATATTCATACTATATTTTATGATCATCATAACTATATTTCTATATTCATGCTATATTTTGTTCATCATTTCTATATTCATGCTATATTTTGTTCATCATTACTATAATCTATATTCTTACTATAATTTGTTCATTGTTTCTATGTTCTTGCTATATTTTTTTCATCATTACTATATTCCTATATCCATGCTATATTTTGTTCATCATTACTATATTACTACATTCATGCTTTATTTTGTTCATCATTTCAATATTCATGCTATAATTTCTATATTCATGCTATATGTTGTTCATCTTTCCTTTTTTCATGCTATATTTTGTTCATCGTTTCTACATTTTATATTCATACTTAATTTTGTTAATCATTTCTATATTTCTTTATTCATACTATTTTTTGTTCATCATTTCTATTTTTCTTTATGCTTACTACATTTTGTTCATATTTTCACTATTCATTCCATAATTGTTCATCATTTCTATATTTCTATATTCATGCTATATTTTGTTCCTTTTTTCACTATTCATGTTATTTTTTGTTCATCATTTCTATATTAATGCTATATTTTGTTTATAATTTCTATATTTCTATATTCATGCTATATTTAGTTTATTATTTCTCTATTCATGCTATATTTGGTTTAACATTTCTATATTCATTCTACATTTTGTTCATCATTTCATCATTTCTATATTCATGCTATATTTTGTTAATTATTTTATATTACTATATTCATAATATATTTTGTTCATCATTCCTATATTTTATATTCATACTATTTTTTGTTCATCATTTCTATTTTTCTATAATCATACTACATTTTGTTCATTATTTCAATATTCTTTCTATAATTGTTCATTATTTCTATATTTCAATCTTCATGCTATATTTTGTTCATTATTTCTCTTTTCATGTTACATTTTGTTCATTAATTCTATATTCATGTAATATTTTGTTTATAATTTCTATATTTCTATATTCATGTTATAGTTTGTTCATTATTTCTCTATTCATGCTATGCTTGGTTTAACATTTCTATATTCATGCTATATTTTGTTCATCATTTCTATATTTCTATTTCATGCTTTTTCTATATTCATGCTATTTTATGTTCATTATTACTATATTTCTATATTCATGCTATATTTTGTTCATCATTTCTATATTTCTATTTCATGCTTTTTCTATATTCATGCTATTTTATGTTCATTATTACTATATTTCTATATTCATGCTATATTTTGTTCATCATTTCTATATTTCTATTTCATGCTTTTTCTATATTCATGCTATTTTATGTTCATTATTACTATATTTCTATATTCATACTATAATTTGTTCACCATTCCTATGTTTCTTTATTATAACCATATTTTGTTCATCATTCATATATTCATGCTATATTTAGTTCATCATTCCCATATGTCTATATTCATGCTATTTATTGTTCATCATTTTTCTGTTCATGTTATATTTTGTTCATCATTTTTATTTTTCTATATTTATGCTATATTTTGTTCATCATTCCTTTATTTCTATATTCATGCTATATTTTGTTCACCATTCCCATATTTCTACATTCAAACTTTATTTGTTCATCATTCCTATATTTCTTTATTCATACTATATTACGTTCATCATTTTTTTACTTTTCTATGTTCATGCCATTTTAGTTCATCACTTTTATATTTCTATCTTCATGCTATATTTTGTTTACCATTTTTTTATTTCTATATTTATACTGTATTTTGTTCATGATTCCTTGATCCATGCTTTATTTTGTTAATTATTTTTCTATGTCTATATTAATCTACATTTTGTTCATCATTTCTATATTTTGTTTATTCATGCTATATTTTGTTCATCATTCCTTTATTCATGCCATATTTTGTTCATCATTTCTATATTTCTATATGCATGCTATATTTTGTGCATCATTTCTATTTCATGCTATATTTGTTCATCATTCCTATATTTGTACATCATTTCAATATTTCTTTTTTCATGCTTTAGTTTCCTTATTATTACTATATTCATGCTATATTTAGTTCATCATTTCATCATTTCTATATTCATGCTATATTTTGTTCATTAATTTATATAACTATCTTCATAATATTTTTTGTTCATCATTCCTATATTTTATATTCATACTATATTTTGTTCATCATTCCTTTATTTATATTCATACTATTTTTTGTTCATCATTTCTATTTTTCTATATTCATACTACATTTTGTTCATTATTTCAAAATTCATTCTATAATTGTTCAACATTTCTATATTCATGCTATATTTTGTTCCTTTTTTTCTCTATTCATGTTATATTTCGTGCATCATTCCATATTCATGCTATATTTTGTTTATAATTTCTATATTTCTATATTCATGCTATATTTTGTTCATTATTTCTCTATTCATGCTATGTTTGGTTTAACATTTCTATATTCATGCTATATTTTGTTCATCATTTCTATATTCATGCTATATTTCTTTCCTATATTCATGCTATATTATGTTCATTATTACTATATTTCTATATTCATACTCTAATTTGTTCACCATTCCTATGTTTCTTTATTAATACTATATTTTGTTATCATTCATATATTCATGCTATATTTAGTTCATCATTCCCATATGTCTATATTCATGCTATTTATTGTTCATCATTTCTCTGTTCATGTTATATTTTGTTCATCATTTTTACTTTTCTAGATTCATGCTATATTTTGTTCATCATTCCTATATTTCTATATTCATGCTATATTTTGTTCATCATTCCCATATTTCTACTTTCAAACTTTATTTTGTTCATCATTCCTATATTTCTTATTTCTATATTTCTTTATTCATATTTTATTTTGTTCATCATTTTTTTACTTTTCTATGTTCATGCCATATTAGTTCATCACTTTCATATTTCTATATTCATGCTGTATTATGTTCATTTCTATTTTTCTTTATTCATGCTATATTTTGTTCATCATACCTATATTCATACTACATTTTGTTCATCATTTCTATATTTTTCATATTCATGCTAATTTTGTTCATTTCTATTTTTCTATTTTCATGCTTTATTTTGTTCAGCATTCCTATAAACAAGCTTTATTTTGTTCAATTTTTTTTCATTTCTATATTCAAACTATATTTTGTTCATTATATCTATATTTCTATATTGATGCTATTTTTAGTTCATCATTCCTATATTCATACTCTATTTTGTTCATCATTCCTATACTCTTACTGTATTTTGCTTATCATTCCTTCATCCATATCAATTTTGTTGATTATTTCTATTTTTCTATATTCATGTTAAATGTTCATGTTTCTAATATTTTGTATTTATACGGTTTTTTGTTTTTTATTATTACATTTTATATTCATGCTGTATTTGGCTTGTCATTTTTATATTTATGCTGTATTTTTGATTTCGATATTCATAAACCATTTTGTTCCTTATTTCCTTTTTTTTAATTTCATGATATATTTTGTTCATCATTACTACATTTCTACATTCATGCTATATTTTGTCCATCATTTCTTTATTCATGGTAAAAATTCTATATCAATGCTACATGTAGTTCATCTTTTCTATATTCATACCTTATTTTTTTATCATTCCAATATTTTATATTCATACTATATTTTTTTCATCATTCCTATATTTTATATTCATACTATTTTTTGTTCATCATTGCTATATTTTATATTCATACTATTTTTTGTTCATCATTTCTATTTTTCTTTATTCTTACTACATTTTGTTCATGTTTTCAATATCTATTCCATAATTGTTCATCATTTCTATATTTCTATATTCATGCTATATTTTGTTCATTTTTTCACTATTCATGTTATTTTTTGTTCATCATTTCTATATTCATGCTATATTTTGTTTATAATCTCTATTTTTCTATATTCATGCTATATTTAGTTTACTATTTCTCTATTCATGCTATATTTGGTTTAACATTTCTATATTCATGCTATATTTTGTTAATTATTTTATATTACTATATTCATAATATATTTTGTTCATCATTCCTATTTTTCTATAATCATACTACATTTTGTTCATTATTTCAATATTCTTTCTATAATTGTTCATTATTTCTATATTTCTATCTTCATGCTATATTTTGTTCATTATTTATCTTTTCATGTTATATTTTGTTCATTAATTCTATATTCATGCTATGCTTGGTTTAACATTTCTATATTCATGCTATATTTTGTTCATCATTTCTATATTTCTATATTCATGCTATATTTTTTTTCTATATTCATGCTTTATTATGTTCATTATTACTATATTTCTATATTCATACTCTAATTTGTTCACCATTCCTATGTTTCTTTATTATAACCATATTTTGTTCATCATTCATATATTCATGCTAATTTTAGTTCATCATTCCCATATGTCTATATTCCTGCTTTTTATTGTTCATCATTTCTCTGTTCATGTTATATTTTGTTCATCATTTTTATTTTTCTATATTCATGCTATATTTAGTTCATCATTCCCATATGTCTATATTCATGCTATTTATTGTCCATCATTTTTCTGTTCATGTTATATTTTGTTCATCATTTTTATTTTTCTATATTCATGCTATATTTTGTTCATCATTCCTATATTTCTTTATTCATACTATATTTTGTTCACCATTTTTTTACTTTTCTATGTTCATGCCATTTTAGTTCATCACTTTTATATTTCTATATTCATGATATTTTTTGTTTACCATTCCTTTATTTCTATTTTTATACTGTATTTTGTTCATCATTCCTTTATCCATGCTTTATTTTGTTAATCATTTTTCTATGTCTATATTCATACTACATTTTGTTCATCATTTCTATATTTTTTATATTCATGCTATATTTTATTCATCATTCCTTTATTCATGCCATATTTTGTTCATCATTTCTATATTTCTATATGCATGCTATATTTTGTGCATCATTTCTATTTCATGCTATATTTGTTCATCATTTCTATATTGCTATATTTATTCTATATTTGTTCATCATTTCATTATTTCTTTTTTCATGCTTTAGTTTGCTTATTATTTCTATATTCATGCTATATTTAGTTCATCATTTCATCATTTCTATATTCATGCTATATTTTGTTCATTATTTTATATTACTATATTCATAATATATTTTGTTCATCATTCCTATATTTTATATTCATACTATATTTTGTTCATCATTTCTATTTTTCTATAATCATACTACATTTTGTTCATTATTTCAATATTCTTTCTATAATTGTTCATTATTTCTATATTTCTATCTTCATGCTATATTTTGTTCATTATTTCTCTTTTCATGTTATATTTTGTTCATTAATTCTATATTTCTATATTCATGTTATAGTTTGTTCATTATTTCTCTATTCATGCTATGCTTGGTTTAACATTTCTATATTCATGCTATATTTTGTTCATCATTTCTATATTTCTATTTCATGTTTTTTTTTTATATTCATGCTATATTATGTTCATTATTACTATATTTCTATATTCATGCTATATTTTGTTCATCATTTCTATATTTCTATTTCATGCTTTTTTATATTCATGCTATATTATGTTCATTATTACTATATTTCTATATTCATGCTATATTTTGTTCATCATTTCTATATTTCTATTTCATGCTTTTTTATATTCATGCTATATTGTGTTCATTATTACTATATTTCTATATTCATGCTATATTTTGTTCACCATTCCTATGTTTCTATTTCATGCTTTTTTTATATTCATGCTATATTTTGTTCATCATTTCTATATTTCGATATTCATGCTATTTTATTTCTATATTCATGCTATTTTATGTTCATTATTACTATATTTCTATATTCATACTATAATTTGTTCACCATTCCTATGTTTCTTTATTATAACCATATTTTGTTCATCATTCATATATTCATGCTATATTTAGTTCATCATTCCCATATGTCTATATTCATGCTATTTATTGTTCATCATTTCTCTGTTCATGTTATATTTTGTTCATCATTTTTATTTTTCTATATTCATGCTATATTTTGTTCATCATTCCTATATTTCTATATTCATGCTATATTTTGTTCATCATTCCCATATTTCCACATTCAAACTTTACTTTGTTCATCATTCCTATATTTCTTTATTCATACAATATTTTGTTCATCATTTTTCTTTCCTATGTTCATGCCATATTTATTCATCACCTTTTTTATTGCTATATTCATGCTATATTTTGTTTACCATTCCTTTATTTCTATCTTTATACTGTATTTTGTTCATCATTCCTTTATCCATGCTTTATTTCGTTATATATTTTTCTATGTCTATATTCATGTTATATTATGTTTATTTCTATTTTTCTATATTCATGCTATATTTTGTTCATCATTCCCTTATTCATGCCATATTTTGTTCATCATTTCTATATTTCTATATTCATGCTATATTTTGTGCATCATTTCTATATTCATGCTATATTTGTTCAGCATTCCTATATTGCTATATTTATTCTATTTTTGTTCATCATTTCTATTTTCATGCTTTTGTTTGTTTAACATTTCTATATTCATGCTATATTTAGTTCATCATTTCATCATTCCTATATTCATGCTATATTTTGTTCATTATTTTATATTTCTATATTCATACTATATTTTGTTCATCATTCCTATATTTTATATTCATACTATATTTTGTTCGTCATTTCTATTTTTCTATATTCATACTACATTTTGTTCTTTATTTCAATATTCATTCTATGATTGTTCATCCTATATTTCTATACTTATACTTAATTTTGTCCATCATCCCTATATTTATACTTTATTTTGTCTGTCACTAACATATTTGAAGAGCATACATTTTCCTGATGTATACTGACTTTTATGCTTAAACATTCTTCATTATACAATTTTTAAAATATAGATTAAACACAACTTTAACAAACACCTGAGACCCAGCCAATTAACTCCCACTGAGATTTGAACTCAGAACTCCTCATGACAGAGAGAATGATCACTAGCACAAGGTGTTTTGCGTTAAACTAAAAGAGTGTCATGTCGCTGGTCCCAAGTGATATGCAGCAGCATGCCTGCCATACATTAATAAACTTTTACTTTGAAAGAGTTCTTAGTTGAAAAGTGAATTTTGATCATAAACTCCATCCAACAGAGCTTGAGCTGACTGATACTTATTCATGTATGTTGATGGGTGGTGTGAGTGATTTGTTCAATTATTATCAGAGAATTGATTATATTCATGGATTATTATGCTTGATTACTATCGTGGTCACTCCTTGTTTATCCAGACTTGTGACTGGCTTACATGATACAGTTAGATCATATAAGAACTAATGTATCAATATAAGGTCAAGTTACCCACATAAAGCAATAGTCAGTGCAACTCTGGGTGGGTGAGTAGAGGTGGGGCTTGTCTTAACTCTAACTCTTAAGTCGCACCGTTTTGACATACGACATATACACGAAACATAGTGACAAACACTATGGATAATGTATATGTGTGCATACATATCCTTTGCAACCAAGGCAAATCACAACTGACCCCGACGGATGCATTGGGTACGGACCCCGTTAGGGATAGGACCTCAATCAAGAGCGCTGCGTCCATTGCCGTAACCTGTGGACTTATCTCAAGACGGAGTGTATGCATTTTTCATATGCAAACTAAAACTAAGAGACATGGAATATTATGGATCATCTCATCTCATCTCATCTGGTTTTGATATGTATGGATCGTCTCATCTTGGCTGGGTATATATGGATCATCTTATCAGAGTGGGATGTACCAGGGTAATCTCATCTGGGGTGGATGTATCAAGATAATTTCATCTGTGTTGGATGTATATGGATGATCTCATCTAAGTTGGATGTATATGGATGATCTTATCTGGTTTGGATGCATATGGATGATCTAATCTGGTTTGGATGTATATGGAAGATCTCATCTGGATGGCTTGATATGGATGTTCTTATCTGGTTTGGATGAATATAGATGATCTAATCTAGTTTGGATGTATATGGATGATCTCATCTGAATTGGATGTATCTGGATGATCTTATCTGGTTTTGATGTATATGGATGATCTTATCTGGTTTGGATGTGAACGGATGATCTCTTCTGTGTTGAACATATATCGATGATCTTAGCTGGTTTGGATGAATATGGATTATCTGATCAGGTTTGGATGTATATTGATGATCTTATCTGGTTTGGCTGTACATGGATGATCTCATCTGTGTTGGATGTATATTGATGATCTTAACTTGTTTGGATGTATATGGATGATCTCATCTGAGTTGGTTTGATATGGATGTTCTTATCTGGTTTGGTTGTATATGGATGATCTTATCTAGTTTGGATGTATATGGATGATCTCATCTGAGTTGGATGTATATGGATGATCTTATCTGGTTTGGATGAATATTGATTATCTGATCAGGTTTGGATGTATATGGATGATCTTATCTGGTTTGGATGTATATGGATGATCTCATCTGAGTTGGTTTGATATGGATGTTCTTATCTGGTTTGGTTGTATATGGATGATATCATCTGTGTTGGATGTATATGGATGATCTTATCTGGTTTGGATGTATATGAATGATCTCATCTGAGTTGGATGAATATGGATGATCTTATCTGGTTTGGATGTATATGGATGATCTTATCTGGTTGGATGTATATGGATTATTTCATCAGTGTTAAATGAATATGGATGATAGTATCTGGTTTGGATGTATACGGATGATCTCATCTGTGTTGGATATATATGAATGATCTTATCTGGTTTGGATGTATATGGATGATCTTATCTGGTTTGAATGTATATGGATGATCGTATCTGGTTTGGATGTATATGGATGAATTTTTCTGGTTTGGATGTATATGGATGATCTTATCTGTGTTGGATGTACATGGATGATCTTATCTGGTTTAGATATATATGGCTGATCTTAACTGGTTTGGAAGTATATGAATGATCTCATCTGTGTTGGATGTATATGGATGATCTAATCTGGTTTGGATGTATATGGATGATCTCATCTGGTTTGGATGTATATGGATGATCTCATCGGTGTTAGATGTATATGGATGATCCTATCTGGTTAGGATGTATATGGCTTAGCTTATCTGTGTTGGATGTATATGGATGATCTTATCTGGTTTGGATGAATATGGATCAGATAGTGTGGGTTGGTATTTATGGATATGAGTGCATGTATGTTTGGTATTTATGGATAATTTCATGCGGGATTATTATTAATGGATATTTTCTGGGTTGGATGTACATGGATCAGCTAGTTTGGTTGTTATTTATGGATACTATCTTGTGAGCTTGGTATTTATGCATAATATATAAGGATTATCTCATCTGGGTTGGATGTTTATGAATCAGACAGTCTTGGTTGGTATTTATGGATATATGTTCCTGTGTGTTTGGTTTTTATGGATAATTTCATGTTGGATTGGTATTTATTGTTACTTTCAAAGTGGTTTATAAATTATTGATAATTTCATATGCGTTTGGTATTTATGGGTAATTTTATATGGATCATCTCATCTGGGTTGGATGTATATGGACAATCTTATCTGGGTTGGATGTATATGGACAATCTTATCTGGGTTGGATGTATAAGGATAATGTCATCAGGGTAAGATGTTTATGGATTATCTTATCTAGGTTTGATGCACATGGATCAGCTAGTCTGGTATATATGGATAAATTCATGTATTGTAGGGCATTTGGGACTTTTTTATGAGTTCATGCATGTTTTGTATTAATGGATAATTTCATAGGCATTAGGTATTGATGGATTATTTTATGTGCCGTTAGTATTTATCAATTATTTCATGTGGGTTTGGTATTCATGTATAATTTCATATGAGTTTGGCATTTATGATTAATGACATAAGCATATGGTACTTATGGATAATTTTGTGGATTAGGTATTCATTATTTCAATATTCTTTCTATAATTGTTCAATATTTCTATATTTCTATCTTCATGCTATATTTTGTTCATTATTTCTCTTTTCATGTTATATTTTGTTCATTAATTCTATATTCATGCTATATTTTGTTTATAATTTCTATATTTCTATATTCATGTTATAGTTTGTTCATTATTTCTCTATTCATGCTATGCTTGGTTTGACATTTCTATATTCATGCTATATTTTGTTCATCATTTCTATATTTCTATTTCATGCTTTTTTTATATTCATGCTATATTATGTTCATAATTACTATATTTCTATATTCATGCTATATTTTGTTCATCATTTCTATATTTCTATTTCATGCTTTTTTTATATTCATGCTTTATTATGTTCATTATTACTATATTTCTATATTCATGCTATATTTTGTTCACCATTCCTATGTTTCTATTTCATGCTTTTTTTATATTCATGCTATATTTTGTTCATCATTTCTATATTTCGATATTCATGCTATTTTTTTCTATATTCATGCTATTTTATGTTCATTATTACTATACAAATGTATTTCTATATTCATACTATAATTTGTTCACCATTCCTATGTTTCTTTATCATAACCATATTTTGTTCATCATTCATATATTCATGCTATATTTAGTTCATCATTCCCATATGTCTATATTCATGCTATTTATTGTTCATCATTTCTCTGTTCATGTTATATTTTGTTCATCATTTTTATTTTTCTGGATCATCTCATCTGGGTTGGATGTATATGGACAATCTTATCTGGGTTGGATGTATATGGACAATCTTATCTGGGTTGGATGTATAAGGATAATGTCATCAGGGTAAGATGTTTATGGATTATCTTATCTAGGTTTGATGCACATGGATCAGCTAGTCTGGTATATATGGATAAATTCATGTATTGTAGGGCATTTGGGACTTTTTTATGAGTTCATGCATGTTTTGTATTAATGGATAATTTCATAGGCATTAGGTATTGATGGATTATTTTATGTGCCGTTAGTATTTATCAATTATTTCATGTGGGTTTGGTATTCATGTATAATTTCATATGAGTTTGGCATTTATGATTAATGACATAAGCATATGGTACTTATGGATAATTTTGTGGATTAGGTATTCATTATTTCAATATTCTTTCTATAATTGTTCAATATTTCTATATTTCTATCTTCATGCTATATTTTGTTCATTATTTCTCTTTTCATGTTATATTTTGTTCATTAATTCTATATTCATGCTATATTTTGTTTATAATTTCTATATTTCTATATTCATGTTATAGTTTGTTCATTATTTCTCTATTCATGCTATGCTTGGTTTGACATTTCTATATTCATGCTATATTTTGTTCATCATTTCTATATTTCTATTTCATGCTTTTTTTATATTCATGCTATATTATGTTCATTATTACTATATTTCTATATTCATGCTATATTTTGTTCATCATTTCTATATTTCTATTTCATGCTTTTTTATATTCATGCTATATTATGTTCATTATTACTATATTTCTATATCCATTCTATATTTTGTTCACCATTCCTATGTTTCTATTTCATGCTTTTTTATATTCATGCTATATTTTGTTCATCATTTCTATATTTCGATATTCATGCTATTTTTTTCTATATTCATGCTATTTTATGTTCATTATTACTATATTTCTATATTCATACTATAATTTGTTCACCATTCCTATGTTTCTTTATTATAACCATATTTTGTTCATCATTCATATATTCATGCTATATTTAGTTCATCATTCCCATATGTCTATATTCATGCTATTTATTGTTCATCATTTCTCTGTTCATATTATATTTTGTTCATCATTTTTATTTTTCTGGATCATCTCATCTGGGTTGGATGTATATGGACAATCTTATCTGGGTTGGATGTATATGGACAATCTTATCTGGGTTGGATGTAGAAGGATAATGTCATCAGGGTTGGATGTTTATGGATTATCTTATCGAGGTTAGATGCACATGGATCAGCTAGTCTGGTATATATGGATAAATTCATGTATTGTAGGGCATTTGGGACTTTTTGATGAGTTCATGCATGTTTTGTATTAATGGATAATTTCATAGGCATTAGGTATTGATGGATTATTTTATGTGCCGTTAGTATTTATCAATTATTTCATGTGGGTTTGGTATTCATGTATAATTTCATATGAGTTTGGCATTTATGATTAATGACCTAAGCATATGGTACTTATGGATAATTTTGTGGATTAGGTATGTATAATTTCATGTGGATTTGGTATTCATATATAATTTCATATGGGTTTTGCATTTTCATATGGGTTTTGCATTTATGACACTAATGAATAATCTCATAACGGTTTTGTATTTTTTCGTGTGAATTTTGTATTTATGGATAATTGCATGTGCCTATTGAATTGATTGGTAACTGCATGTGTGTTTGGTATTCTTGGATAATGCCATAAGGATTAAGTATTAAAAGATAATTTCATGTACCTTTAATATTTTTACATAATTTTATGTGTGTATTGTATTTATGGATAAAACTCATGGGCATTTGATATTTTTTTATAATTTAATGAGCAAGTATTTTTTTACTAAATTCACATTCATACAAACATATTTTCATTACATACATTTTGGGCACCAACAAAATGATTCACTGTTGTAAAATTAGTAGAACAGAACAGAACACTTCTGACTTCATGTATAAACAATAATTGGGTTTCTCATATTAACATGTAATTTAATTTGTTACTTAATTGACCATAAAATATAACACACAATATTGACCAAAAAATGATACATTAAATCTAATATTAGTATAACAGAACATAACAAAACAATTATAGCTACATGTATAAAAAAATTGGGTTTCTAATATCAACAACATGTTCTTTATTTTTTACTTAATTGACCTTAACATATAATCAACAAAACTATACATAAATGTTAATGTGAGTATATTAGTTTCTTAAATTAGCAACATATACTTGTTTGAATATAAAAGTCGTCATAACATAAATTTGGGACACCAACAAAATGATACATTAATGTAAATGTTAGAAGAACAGAACAGAACAGAACAATCAAAGCAACATGTATCAAAAATAATTAGCTCTCCTATATTAGCAACATGTACTTTTTTAATATAAAGATCTTCATAACATATATTTGGGACACCAACAAAATGATACATTAATGTTAATGTTAGTAGAACAGAACAGAACAGAACAGAACAATTATAGCTACATGTATAAAAAATAATTAGGTCTCTTATATTAGCAACATGTACTTTTTTATTATAATGACCTTCATAACATATATTTGGGACACCAACAAAATGATACATTAATGTTAATGTTAGTAGAACAGAACAGAACAGAACAATTATAGCTACATGTATAAAAAATAATTAGGTCTCCTATATTAGCAACATGTACTTTTTTTAATATAAAGATCCTTATAACATATGTTTTGGGACACCGACAAACTGATACATTAATGTTAATGTAAGTAGAACAGAACAGAACAGAACAATAATAGTAACATGTATAAAAAATAATTAAATCTCTAATATTAGCAAAATGTACTTTACTTTTTACTTAATTGACCTTAAAATATAACAAACAATGTTGACCGTCAAAATAATACATAAATATTAATGTTAGAAGAGCAGAACAGAACAATTATAGCTACATGCATGATAAAAAATGTTCTATATTAGCATCATTGTACTTCATTATTACTTCATTGACATATAATTATAAAGATTTTCATAACATATATATTTTTTTAGAAACAACAAAATGATACATAAATGTTAATGTTAGTAGAACAGAACATGGAACAATTAAGCTATAAATGTATAAAGATAATTGAGTTTATCATATAAGCAATGTGTACTGTATTTTTTACTTAATTAATCAAATTTATACATGTACGTAAATGATGAAAAAAATACAAAAAACTTCACAATTTGTAAATAAATATTAGTGTTGTTAGTAAGTATGGCCTCCAAAACCTCCCCTTATAGCCATACCCTTACCACCTTAACACTAAGAACATAAATTATGCTTCCTTAAGATATAGTATAAAAACAAACTAAAGAATTGTTAATGTAACAAAAGTTAAAAAAATAACAAACTAATGTTGACCTTAAAATATAAAACAAACACAATTTACAAATTAAATGATACATTAATGATAATGTTAGTATAACAGAACAAATAAGAACAGAACAGAACAATCATAGCTGCATGTATAAAAGAATAAATGGGTTTCTTAAATTAACAACATGTACTTAATTTTTTACTTAATTGACCTTAAATATAACTAGCAAAACAATACATCAATGTTAATGTAAGTATATTAGTTTCTTATAATAGCAACATGTACTTTATTTTTTACTTAAATGACCTTAAAATATAAAAATCTTCATAACATAATATATTTGGGACACCGACAAAATGATACATGTTAATGTTAGTAGAACAAAAGCAGAACATAACAAAACAATTATAGCTACATGCATAAAAATAAAATAAAGATTTTTATTACTTAATTGACCTTAAAATATAACAAACAAAATTGACCAACAAAATAATACATAAAAATATTAATGTTAGAAGAACAGAACAGAAAAATTATAGCTACATGCATGATGAAAAAATGTTTTATATTAGCAGCATAGTACTTCATTTTTACTTAATTGACATTAAAATATAAAGATTTTTATAACATATATCTGGGGAAACAACAAAATGATACATAAAGTTAATGTTAGTAGAACAGAACAGAACAATTAAGCTACATGTATACAGATAATTGAATTTATTATATTAGCAACATGTACTGTATTTTTACTTATTAAATTTATAAATGTAGGTGAATGATGAAAAAATACAAAAAAACCTTTTCAAAATAAGTAAATTTATATTAGTGTTGTTAGTAAGTATGGCCTCCAAAACCTCCCCTTATAGCCATACCCTTACCACCTTGACACTAAGAACTATAAAATATGTTTCCTTAAGATATAGTATAAAAACAAACTAAAGAATTGTTAATAAAACAAAACTCAAAAGTCAAGAAACTAATGTTAATGTTGTTAGTAAGTATGGCCTCCAAAACCTCCCTTTATAGCCATACCCTTACCACCTTAACACTAAGAACTATAAAATATGTTTCCTTAAGATATAGTATAAAAACAAACTAAAGAATTGTTAATAAAACAAAACTCAAAAGTCAAGAAACTAATGTTAATGTTATTAGTAAGTATGGCCTCCAAAACCTCGCCTTATAGCCATACCCTTACCACCTTAACACTAAGAACTATAAAATATGTTTCCTTAAGATATAGTATAAAAACAAACTAAAGAATTGTTAATAAAACAAAACTCAAAAGTCAAGAAACTAATGTTAATGTTATTAGTAAGTATGGCCTCCAAAACCTCGCCTTATAGCCATACCCTTACCACCTTAACACTAAGAACATAATTATGCTTCCTTAAGATATAGTAAAAAAAAACCTAAAGAATTGTTAATAATACAAAACTCAAAATTAAAGAAACTAATGTTACAGTTATTAGTTCATATGGCCCCCCTTACAGCCATACCCTTACCACCTTAACACTAAGAACCATAAATTATGCTTACTTTAGATATAGTGAAATAACTAATTAAAGAGTTGTTAGTAAGTATGGCCTCCAAAACTTCAAAACAGCTATATCCGAAACCACCTAATATTGAACACTGAGCACTATAAATTTACAGCTTGAAGATAAGTTTATATAAGAAACACTTAAATCTTTACAAATAATGATGTTGAAATAAGAAACAGAAAGATAAAAAAATAAGTACTTGTAAAAGTATGTTCATAACTTTAAGTATTTATCTGTTTACTGAGTGTAATGTGCTTTACAGGAAGAAATGGAAGTATAATTATTATCTATTTACTGAGGAAAATATTCTTAAATCTACATGACTGTGTTCATTAATCCAAAACAATAATTAAGAAAAGTTAAACCTACTGTAAATGAATTTCCTAGTTCTGAACAATGACAGAATGATGATATAATTTTAACAACCACTATGTTTACAAACTCCACACACTGTACTATGAGTCATAGAGCTCACAATCTGAGTTTAGTTGACATGCTATTGAACCCATTTTTGTAAGACCAGGCAACTCTTACAACCCCCTCAGCTCGGCGTTCATCCAGCTCTGAGGCCCGCGGACTCTTCCACTTAGAAGGAGAGGTCATTTGTAGCTATCTTCCAAACTATGTTCAATGTATAAAATCTGTTAATCAAAATGGTAGATTTTGTATTATTTCTTCTATCTGTAGTAAAGTCGAAATAAAGAAATTACATTTTAGCGAATACCGGTATCTTTTCCTACCTAATTTGTAAACTTTTATGTTATATTATACAGCCCAAATAGATCTACTTACTTTAAATAATTCTACCTATCAAATTTTACTAATACTAATCAAAGTCCTGAAAGTCCATCTTAATGAATTTGATTAAATGCAACTATTCATTATAGTAAAATGTAGTTCAAAAATATTCTGACAAGTATTTATCTCTTTATAGTTTTATCATAAGATTTAAAAATATTTATCATCCACCAAAGGCGAAAAGTGTTCCTAAATCCATCTTACTTTTTTTATTAACCTATATATCATATCAAGAAGAAAGGTTAAACATTGTTCAATTACAGTAAAACTATGTTTTCTAAATACGAGTAACTACAAAATGAGGACATAATTTTAACAACCATTATGTTTACAAACTCCACACACTGTACTATGAGTCATAGAGCTCACAATCTGAGTTTAGTTGACATGCTATTGAACCCATTTTTGTAAGACCAGGCAACTCTTACAACCCCCTCAGCTCGGCGTTCATCCAGCTCTGAGGCCCGCGGACTCTTCCACTTAGAAGGAGAGGTCATTTGTAGCTATCTTCCAAACTATGTTCAATGTATAAAATCTGTTAATCAAAATGGTAGTTTTTGTATTATTTCTTCTATCTGTAGTAAAGTCGAAATAAAGAAATTACATTTTAGCGAATACCGGTATCTTTTCCTTCCTAATTTGAAAACTTTTATGTAATATTTTACAGACCAAATACATCTACTTACTTTAATTAATTCTACCTATCAAATTTTACTAATATTAATCAAAGTCCTGAAAGTGCATCTCACTTTTTTTATTAACCTATATATCAAGAAGAAAGGTTAAACATTGTTCAATTACAGTAAAACTATGTTTTCTAAATGCGAATAACTACAAAATGAGGACATAATTTTAACAACCACTATGTTTACAAACTCCACACACTGTACTATGAGTCATAGAGCTCACAATCTGAGTTTAGTTGACATGCTATTGAACCCATTTTTGTAAGACCAGGCAACTCTTACAACCCCCTCAGCTCGGCGTTCATCCAGCTCTGAGGCCCGCGGACTCTTCCACTTAGACGGAGAGGTCATTTGTAGCTATCTTCCAAACTATGTTCAATGTATAAAATATGTTAATCAAAATGGTAGTTTTGTATTATTTCTTCTATCTGTAGTAAAGTCGAAATAAAGAAATTACATTTCAGCGAATACTGGTATCTTTTCCATCTTAATTTGTAAAATTTTATGTAATATTATACAGCCCAAATAGATCTGCTTACTTCAATTAATTCTACCTATCAAATTTTACTTAATTAACCAAAGTCCTGAAAGTTCATCTTAATGAATTTAATTCAATGCAAATTATTATTATAGTACACTTAAATTCATAGACAAATGCTCAAGCTGTAGATATTTAGAACCTTAACATTATAATTACATATCATTGTTGATTATAAATAAATGCTCAAATTCTTAATAATATGAAACCCTAATAACATAAATAAATAATTTTCAAGTTGTTAAAATTTTAACCTTAAATCATTAATTGATATCAAAGATCTTACATACAATTTGAATATTATAAGTTTCAAAAAATGTAGTTCAAAAATGTAGTTCAAAAATATTCCATCAAGTATTTATCTCTTTATAGTTTCATGGTAAGAATTTAAACATTTATTATTCACCGAAGGTGGTAAGTGTTCCTAAATCCATCTCACTTTTTTATTAACCTATAAAGCAAGAAGAAAGGTTAAACATTGTTCAGTTACAGTAAAACTAGGTTTTCTATATGCGAGTAACAACAAAATGATGATATAATTTTCACAACCACTATGTTTACAAACTCCACACACTGTACTATGAGTCATAGAGCTCACAATCTGAGTTTAGTTGACATGCTATTGAACCCATTTTCGTAAGACCAGGCAACTCTTACAACCCCCTCAGCTCGGCGTTCATCCAGCTCTGAGGCCCGCGGACTCTTCCACTTAGAAGGAGAGGTCATTTGTAGCTATCTTCCAAACTATGTTCAATGTATAAAATATGTTAATCAAAATGGTGTTTAAATATTTTCTTCCTTCTGATGTCACGTCGGAAAAGAGAAATTACATTTTACCATATATTTTACCCACATTTTCAATTAAGTTAAACTAATTAATCAAAGTCCTAACAAGCCATCTCTATAAACCTTATTCAATGCAGCTATTAGTCTCTAAAAACTATGTTCAGAATTTAATTATAATGTACCATATGCCTACTTTCATTATCTTAGATCAACTCATGCATTTAAAGTGAAAAGTATTAAATACTTAAAACTATTCCTGACAGCTGTAAGTGAACTATTACAGATAAAGTCAAAGACAAGAAAGTTATTTAGAAACTACATTTAAGTCACATTTTTTACCCTGATGGTGTAAAGAGAAAAATTATATTCTCACAAAAAAATCAAATTTTTAATTTCAAATAAATTTAAGCATGTTCTCTATTGGTTTTATTTTCATAATTATAACTGAATGGTTAATACAAGACAGTAATTCAACATTTAGCAAGAAAAAGTTAAAGTTATTTATATTATTATCCTCTAAAACTATAGTATCATATCATAGAAGGTTTTAATAAAAAAGATAACCAATTTGATAATAAGGCATAAGACATGAAAAACCTTAACCTAAGCTGTAAAGGTCAGAAACTTTAATGCAAGGGTAAAATTCAGTTGCTACATAAACTTCTGATACATTATATAATATACATAAATAAAACTTAAAAAACTATCAAAATTCAAACTTTATCTATTAAAACATACACTCTGTTCATGACTTAAGGCCGGTTGAAGCAGCTTTTTCATATATAAACAACATGTACCTAGAGGCAACTGTGGTGAAGGGCAGCCTCACTTTCCCACATCCATTTATGGGATGCCACAGCTGGAAGCAGTTTTCTGTCATACCCTGGACCCAAAGATTTTCATAACCTATTCACTGAATTTTTTATCTTCTTACTTCTTTCAACAAAGTATTTTCCGGATATTCCAAGTCGCCTCAAATAGAGTAAGTTCATAAATGACCAATATAGGATGGATGGTCAGTCGTTCCAAAGAGGCAAAACATAAAGCATTCAGTGACCATGTGATTATTAAAAATTGTAAAAATATCAAGTACATGTTTCTATTATAGGAAAATACCCTAAAACCTTAAATAGAAGTACATGTATCAGATATAAGAAAACACCCGCAAACCTGAAATGAAGAACATGTTGCTAACATAATAAAATACCCGAAAACCTTCAGTAGAAGTACATGTTGCTAAAATTAGATAATATGCTCAAACCTTAATTAGAAGTACATGTTGCTAATAAAAGAAATTACCCTAAAACCTTTAGAAGAAGTACATGTTGCGAATATAAGAAAATACCCTAAAACCTTAAGTAGAAGTACATGTTGCTTATATAAGAAAATACCATAAAACCTTTAGTAGAAGTACATGTTTCTGATATAATAGAATACCCTAAAACCTTATATAAAAGTACATGTTGCTAATATAAGAAAATACCCTAAAACCTTATATAAAAGTACATGTTGCTTATATAAGAAAATACCCTAAAACCTTTTATAAAAGTACATGTTGCTTATATAAGAAAATACCCTAAAACCTTATATAAAAGTACATGTTGCTAATATTATAAGAAAATACCCTAAAACCTTTAGTAAAAGTACATGTTGCTACCATAAGAAAATACTTTAAACCCTTATATAAAAGTACATGTAAGAACTGAAAACCATAAGCATAAGTACATGTTGCTAATAAAAGAAAATACCCTAAAACCTTATGTGGAGGTACATGTTGCTAATATAAGAAAATACACTAAAACCTTTAGTAGAAGAACATGTTGCTAATATAAGAAAATACTTTAAACCCTTATATAAATGTACATGTTGCTAATATAAGAAAATACACTAAAACCTTTAGTAGAAGCACATGTTGTTAAAAAAAGAAAATACCCTAAAACCTTAAGTAGAAGTACATGTTGCTAATATAAGAAAATACACTAAAACCTTTAGTAAAAGTACATGTTGCTACCATAAGAAAATACTTTAAACCCTTATATAAAAGTACATGTTGCTAATGTTAGACAATACCCTAAAACCTTAAATAGAAGTACATGTTGCTAATATAAGAAAATACCCTAAAACCTTTAGTAAAAGTACATGTTGCTACCATAAGAAAATACTTTAAACCCTTATATAAAAGTACATGTTAGACAATACCCTAAAACCTTAAGTAGAAGTACATGATGCAAATATAAGAAAATACCCAAAAACCTTAAGTAGAAAACATGTTGCTGATAAAAGAAAATACCCTAAAACCTTTAGTAGAAGTACACATTGCTTATATAAGAAAATACCATAAAACCTTTAGTAAAAATACGTGTTTCTAACATAAGAAAATACTTTAAATCCTTATATAAAAGTACATGTTGCTAATATAAGAAAATACCCTAAAACCTTAAGTAGAAGTACATGTTGCTAATGTTAGACAATACCCTAAAACCTTAAATAGAAGTACATGTTGCTAATATAAGAAAATACCCTAAAACCTTAAGTAGAAGTACATGTTGCTAATATAAGAAAATACACTAAAACCTTCAGTAGAAGTACATGTTGCTACCATGAGAAAATACTTTAAACCCTTATATAAAAGTACATGTTGCTAATATAAGAAAATACCCTAAAACCTTAAGTAGAAGTACATGTTGCTTATATAAGAAAATACCCTAAAACCTTTAGTAAAAGTACATGTTGCTACCATAAGAAAATACTTTAAACCCTTATATAAAAGTACATGTTGCTAATGTTAGAAAATACCCTAAAACCTTAAGTAGAAGTACATGTTGCTAATATAAGAAAATACCCTAAAACCTTAAGTAGAAAACATGTTGCTAATAAAAGAAAATACCCTAAAACCTTAAGTGGAAGTACAATTTGCAAATATAAGAAAATACCCTTAAACCTGAAATAAAAGTACATGTTACTAATATAGGAAAATACCCTAAAACCTTAAGTAAAAGTACATGTTGCAACCATAAGAAAATACTTTAAACCCTTATATAAAAGTACATGTTGCTAATGTTAGAAAATACCCTAAAACCTTAAGTAGAAGTACATGTTGCTACCATAAGAAAATACTTTAAACCCTTATATAAAAGTACATGTTGCTAATATAGGAAAATACCCTAAAACCTTAAGTAGAAGTACATGTTGCTAATATTATAAGAAAATACCCTAAAACCTTTAGTAAAAGTACATGTTGCTACCATAAGAAAATACTTTAAACCCTTATATAAAAGTACATGTTTCTAATATAGGAAAATACCCTAAAACCTTAAGTAGAAGTACATGTTGCTAATATTATAAGAAAATACCATAAAACCTTTAGTAAAAGTACATGTTGCTACCATAAGAAAATACTTTAAACCCTTATATAAAAATACATGTTGCTACTATAAGAAAATATCCTAAAACCTTTAGTAGAAGTACATGTTGCTAATATAAGAAAATACACTAAAACCTTTAGAAGAAGTACATGTTGCTAATAAAAGAAAATACACTAAAACCTTATGTGGAAAAACATGTTGCAAATATAAAAAATACTTTAAACCCTTATATAAATGTACATGTTGCTAATATAAGAAAATACACTAAAACCTTTAGTAGAAGTAAATGTTGCTAAAAAAAGAAAATACCCCAAAACATTATGTGGAGGTACATGTTGCTAATATAAGAAAATACCCTAAAACCTTAAGTAGAAGTACATGTTGCTAATATAAGAAAATACCCTAAAACCTTAAGTAGAAGTACATGTTGCTTATATAAGAAAATACACTAAAACCTTTAGTAAAAGTACATGTTGCTACCATGAGAAAATACTTTAAACCCTTATATAAAAGTACATGTTGCTAATATAAGAAAATACCCTAAAACCTTAAGTAGAAGTACATGTTGCTAATATAAGAAAATACCCTAAAACCTTTAGTAGAAAACATGTTGCTGATAAAAGAAAATACCCTAAAACCTTAAGTAGAAGTACATGTTGCTTAAATAAGAAAATACCCTAAAACCTTTAGTAGAAAACATGTTGCTGATAAAAGAAAATACCCTAAAACCTTAAGTAGAAGTACATCTTGCTTAAATAAGAAAATACCCAAAAACCTTAAGTAGAAGTACATGTTGCTTACATAAGAAAATACCCTAAAACTTTAAGTAGAAGTACATGTTGCTAATATTATAAGAAAATACCCTAAAACCTTTAGTAGAGGTACATGTTGGTAATGTTAGAAAATACACTAAAACCTTTAGTAAAAGTACATATTGCTACCATAAGAAAATACTTTAAACCCTTATATATAAGTACATGTTGCTAATATAGGAAAATACCCTAAAACCTTAAGTAGAAGTACATGTTGCTAATATTATAAGAAAATACCCTAAAACCTTTAGTAGAGGTACATGTTGGTAATGTTAGAAAATACCCTAAAACTTTTAGTAAAAGTACATGTTGCTACCATAAGAAAATACTTTAAACCCTTATATAAAAGTACATGTTGCTAATATAGGAAAATACCCTAAAACCTTAAGTAGAAGTACATGTTGCTAATAAAATAAAATACACTTAAAACCTTAATAAGAAATACAAGTTGCTAATATAAGAAAGTAAATTTAAACTTAAATAAAAAAAACTCATTGTATATGTAAGAAAACACGAAACTCATAACAAAGGTATTAGTTGTTAATATAAAAAAAGATTTAGAAATCATAACAAAAGTGCATGTCTTTAATAAGTGATAAAAAAATATGAAGAGAAGTTAATTTTGTTTACATTACAATTAAAATACATAAGAATAAATAAATTAAAGTAGAAAATAGAAAAAAAACACCAAACACTAAAATTACAAATAAAAAGACATATTATTTACACACAAAAAAAACATGAAAAAACATAAATGAACAAATAAATGAAACAAATTAAGAGTCATAAATAAATCCGAGTTATAAAAATAAGAAACATAAGAAGCATACTATAAAACAAGATATGAAAATATATTTAAAAGATTAAAGAAACCACCTCAATATAAAAACTTTATTCATCCTAAACACTACCATCAATCTACATGTTGTTAATATGAAAATCAATAAAAAATATCAAAGTTATCAATATAAGAAGCATAATATAAAACACAATATTAAATTATAAATAAAATAAAAAACTCACATCAATATGCAGTCCACGTCTTCTTTCTTCATACCATAATCTACCATCAATTCATGTGTTGTTCTTGTGTTGATACCAAATGATGCTTTTCTGTAAAAAGAAAATAGAACAAAAAATTTTTGAAACATTTTGAGTTCCTAACAACAGTTCTTGGTAATAATTACATGTAAAATAAGTAAAAAACATTTAAATACAACATATCTTACAACTCATACAAAAATAATGATAATTGAAAAAATAATAAAAGAAAATCCTCAACTCTTTTGCAATGTACCCCGAGAGAAAACCCTTAATTCCTTAGCCATTGACCCTGAGAGAGACCATGATACCAACAAAGTTTGCTTTCCCCTTCATTACCTTAGGTTGAGATACATGAACCCGCGTGCAAGGCCCTTCCAGTGGTGCTGATATCACATGGGCTGAGAACGTGCCAAAGCCTGCCTGGAAAAATCCTGGAGGGTTTTTGGCATACATAATGTTCAAGTACCTTGCAGACTGGGTGACCCAAACAGCGCCAGCGAAATTCATAGGGGTTGATAAGGAGAGGGTGGTCCGAGAGGCGAAAGGGAGCATGCATGAGAGGTGGGTGTTCATGAGGGGGAAGGGTTTAAAATGATGCTTCTCTGAGTTCTCTGAGAAAGGTGGTGGCATTTCCATGATTTTATACTACCAGAAGTTTGTAATGTTGTACAGTGTGTTATAACAAAGAGTTAAATCCAAACCAACCATCAATAGACAGGGGAGAGGGGTCAATGGTTTCAGTCCCTTAATCTTAGTACATTAAACAACAGAATTTGTTATTCAATGTACTAGACCAATGAACTGAGACCATTGTCTTAATACAATATACCTACTCAGTGTTAAAACACAGAGTTTAATCAGAATGTATTGATGTGAAATGTAGATTATACACTAAAATCATGCTCTATAGGAGCATTCACCAAACCAAGCACTTATGAGACCTAATTCAAAGTGTCACAAAATGAGACCAACAGCATTAGTCAAATGCTAAAAAAATCTACCTGGTCAAAAATGACATCATCAATTTTGATTCCATTTTTAAATTTACTCTATTATACATGTATACCTAAATCTAAATTTAGTTAATTTTCCTTCACATCATAAGTAAAGATCCTGTCTATTTGTTTACTATATTGAACAAGATTTCAACATCACATTTCACCATTTTATTGTACTAAATTTTATCTGCCTAAAGAATCATAGAAATTAAATTCTACGTATTATCAATAAACTTGCATGTTACAGCCGTCTAAACCTCTTTAATGTAGTTCTATCAACACTCAAAGTTTAAAGTTTATTATAAGCAGAGAATTATGAAATATTAACATATTAAATAATATCATGCGAACATACATGTATTAACTTGGCCAAAGTAACCCTTATTATCAATTAAATTGCCAACTTAGATAAAAAGCAATTTTAAGTCTCAATTATTTCAATGCTGAATAAATATAAATATAAAAGCTAATGAGTCCCGTTGCCCATGAAACAATCATGGAAGTTCAGATGTACTGCTACAAGATCTTATGACAGACATTTCAACTGTAGGCAGTCAGACTTGGCATTTGTTTGAAACCCTTCTCAAACCCATACCTTGATGAAATAGGCTATATATTCTTATATATACTGAAATCTCAAGCAATGATCTTGACAAATTCCAAATGTAAGTATGAAACTGAAGAATACTGAGCAATGATTTAATATTATTTCTAGCTGTAAAGTTATAAAGTCTAAACTTGCTCTCAAAGTTCACTGTTGTTCTAGCTTCAGTCTGATTAAAACCTGATCTAAAATTTTACCGCTAGATCTGGCCTTTTCCAAACGAAGGTCACGCTCAGGTGACCTTTTCTCATCATAATATTTATGACAAAATTGTTATGATACGTAACTTGTTTACATCGTCTACGTCACGCAATTTGAAATGAGACACCCAATCACAAACTGTAAATAATACCGCTGTTAAATTTGCAGGCAAAACTACATCTAAAAATAGAAATTATGACATCAAAATGTGATTAATAGTGTTTTCGTCAAGATGAAAGCTACGCATTGATTGGTCGACACAAAGTTCATCTCGACGTAACCTTGCATTGACTAAGTAGAGATCCAGTACGACAACGCGAGTAGAACAGGATCTCTGTTTACAGAGATTGTTCTAGCTTGTATCAGACATGGTTGATGTAGACAAACAATAAAGTAAAGTAACCAGGTTCAGATAATTTAGTTCTTTGGGATAACTGAATAGTTGATATCCATATTTTCTAGATCTCCAAAAAGTTTATTGAGACATTAAAGGTATTGCCTCTTAATAGAGTAATAATCATATCAATATAAAATCACCATGCTATAAGAACTAGGATAGTTGCTACAAACTTGCATCAACCAATATAATGAACATATAACCTCAGTTTATGTTACTGTTGATCATCTCTAAACCAGAGCAATCAGGAAAAATACTGCATACTTATCTTAAATTTATTAAATGTTCGAACTACCATTAAGCTATGATGAGGTATATGTAATAACTGTAATACAACCATTTAAAATTTAAATTACAAGAGTCATTCTTAGATTGCACAATATATTTTTGTACTGATTTCAAAACAAATATAACTCAGTATTATAATAGAGTAACTCATATTAAAGCCAGATCTAAAAACTTTAACGCAAAAATTACAAAGGGAAGTAATCATCGCCCGTGCACCATCCAGCTAAAAATGAGAAATTCTATATACAGTTGACCAAAACTGTACAGAAAACATTGAACATATTTAAGTAAATCTATCGCACAACAAAGCATTGCAATATTTAATTTGTCTTCATAAAATGCACAAAAACAGTGAAAACTCTAAATTGAAATCCTGAATCTCTTAATACTATATAACAGTATCAGTGAAAATAAGGGTTAATAAAAGTTAACATTATCAAACCCATGTTCAAATGTACAAAAATATGAACAACAAAACTTCTAATTCAAATCTATTCAAATAATTATGTCTATAGGGTAGTATCATCATTTAATCAAAACAATAATCTGTGTATACATCAAAGTCATCTTTATCAAAGCCATACACATGTCTGTTCATTTTAAATAAACCTCTATCTACGATACAAAACTTAGTAAACATTGTGCTTATGGATAAGTTTAGCCACATGGAAATGCTTGTTATCATATACAGGACTACGTAGGGTGGTTTACCTAACCAGCTCTCTAAGAATCACCCTTCAACATTATTAGATTGACCCAACAAATTTCCCTAACTTAGTCTGATCAAATAACTCTTATTTTAATAACCTCTATCTACAGTACAAACCAAATCAAACATGTGATTATGGTTAAGTTTAGTTGCATGGGAATACTTGTTTTCATAAATAGGACCATGGGGTGTGGTTCACCTAACCAACTAACATAGATTAACCTTCAACGAGAGACCAACAACTTTACCTAATAATAATCTTAATATACAAATTTCATAGAAGGATGTGTCTTGCAGTAACACATGAAAACTTGCAATTATAAGAAACTTTTTAAATGATATATCTATCAATACATACACTTTAATGTATAAAGCAACATAATTAAGTATTTGTTACAATGATAATACATTGTAAACATTTCAGTCAACTCTGATTTACAAATACAATGTACATAAGCTAACATATTACTAGCAAGTTGATTTCATTTGAATTTATAAATGAACACTATAAATGTAACTAACATCTAAACAATACTCGATACAATAACATCTTCCGATCTAGTTATCCCCCCAGAATTCACTGGGTCCTTCACTAGATTACTCGAATTGTAGATCTTTTATGATCTTCTTCCGATCTAGTTATCCCCCCAGAATTCACTGGGTCCTTCACTAGATTACTCGGATTGCAGATCTTTTACGATCTTCTTCCGATCTAGTTATCCCCCCAGAATTCACTGGGTCCTTCACTAGATTACTCGGATAGTAGATCTTTTACAATTTTCTTCCGATCTAGCTATCCCCCCAGAATAAACTGGGTCCTTCACTAGATTACTTGGATTTTAGATCTTTTACCATGTTATCTGGTATATTATTCTATAGTTTTAATTATATATTATCAATGATCCACCTTTTTTTTTTTAATAATACTTGCTTGGATCATTTGTATTTTTTCTATATATTATTTTTGTTTATCTATATTTTTTTTTAATTCATATGATCTATTTTGGAGCATTATTATCAAGCCTGATTAGAGCTATTCACATGTATAATGTATAAATATATTTTAAAATCTATTTAGTTTCTAATTTCCCAAATATCATAAACCAAAGATGGAACAACTAAGCTGACAATAATACGAAAATTATGTTGTTTGATACATTCAAATGTATGTAGATGACCATCATTTACTTGTTTCTGTAACTTGTATCACTTGGTATATAAAGTATAAATTTTCAATCAGACAAAGAAGGCATAATCATCTGATAGCCAACAAAACTTCAATTACCATCAAAGTTTGGGGGGATGCACATTTAGTGCACTCAGAGTAAAGAATATGACAAATTTAGTACACTGGGGGATGCACATTTAGTGCACTCAGAGTAAAGAATATGACAAATTTAGTACACTGGGGGGATGCACATTTAGTGCACTCAGAGTAAAGAATATGACAAATTTAGTACACTGGGGGGGGATGCACATTTAGTGCACTCAGAGTAAAGAATATGACAAATTTAGTACACTGGGGGATGCACATTTAGTGCACTCAGAGTAAAGAATATGACAAATTTAGTACACTGGGGGATGCACATTTAGTGCACTCAGAGTAAAGAATATGACAAATTTGGTACATGGGGGAAGTGCACATTTAGTGCACTCAGAGTAAAGAATATGACAAATTTAGTACACTGGGGGGATGCACATTTAGTGCACTCAGAGTAAAGAATATGACAAATTTAGTACACTGGGGGATGCACATTTAGTGCACTCAGAGTAAAGAATATGACAAATTTAGTACACAGTACAACTTACAAGTGTACTCAGTGAAGTGACCAAAAGAAACTATAATAGAAACCTACACCATTTATTCACATGCAGTCTACTATTTTGTATTGTAAATACAGATTAAACAATATTGGAACTCAAGTGATGGCATTGATTGCATGACTTCTTAGTTACATGTTAATTGATAAATTAATTACAAAAAATACAATAAAGTATGGGTCATACTATAGAGTGCTTACTGTATCTTGAGAATATCACAATACTCTTTAATAAAAACATTGAATCAGAAGTAATTTATTAATCTGTTTTTAATGTAAATCATGATTTTCATGGGTTTAGTCCTAGAGGCACACTTTGTTTTTACTAACAAGTTATTCAATGTTTTCTTTACAAGACTGGTCATTCAGTACATAAATCTGTTCACTATTTTTTTCATGTGGTACAGAGTATTCAATTTATTAAAAATCAAGTAAATTGTAAAGACAAAAAGAAAATAAGTTAATAGTTTGATACAAAAACTTTCCTACTTAAGCAGTTAAAATAATAATTTAGCCAGTGCTTTGATTTTTAAAATTTACAAAAAAGGAACATGTTTAAGATCAAATGTACGCATAAAAACAGTGGTCGTTGCATTTCCTACAACTATGCCCTCCTAAAGTAAATATATTTGACGAAAGAGGCACTATTGCCATTAAGTCAATTATGACAAAAATGAGTATTATCGAACATTATTAGGCTACAATGTATCAGGTTTATTTATAACTAGGGTAAATACAGTATCATACCATGACTTTGTAAGTAAATGACAAAACAGAGTCCCGCTCTTACATACAACAATATGTTGCACTGTAATTTGTGAACTCCAAGCCATTGTTGACCAGAAATATACCTCCTTTAGGAAGCATAAGACCTACTGTACACTATTTAAATCTATGAGGTGCTCTTGTAAGTTATATAATTTGCACCCTATACCAGTGCTTGTACTTACACGGACAGGCCGCTAGCTTGATGACACTCTAATTCATACATTATATATAAATTAGAGTTTCATGGAGCTAGAGACCTGGGCCGACATATTGCACCAACATCTACAATTTCCAAGTGTACAGAACAATGGAAGAAGTCAATTACCACATTATCATAGTAATCACCATAGTAAATGAACTTTAACTATTACAGAAGAGTTCAGAATAGTACTCACATTCATAATGTATAACTGTCTGACTTTTACAGTGAGTACAAATTAACCTGCATGTTTTGTACATATCAAAATTGATATAGTACTTTGAAATGATTTCTAACAGTCAAAACTATAGTTTCTTACTGGGAGAATGATCAACAGAAAATAATAATAATCTTTTTACCTGATACCAGGGAGATAACCTGAATTCAATTAACCATGCTTACTATGGATGTTGTTAATGATAATTCAAACCCAACAGTATATCAGGACTGTACATACATGTTTCTTGTAAATGTTATAAAAAAACCCATAAAATAAGCTACATTTATCTATCAAAACTCTTGACCTCATATTTTAGTTGATGAATTAAGTTTGAAAATAACTATAAAGACAGGAGTAAATTTATACATCTAATTCACTAAAATGAACATTAAGTCCTGATGCCAAATTTTAACAATCAACAGTATACAAACTGTAAGGTATTAAATAATTGAAACAAAAAGTGTTACTAATTTTTATCAATATTTAACAAGTGGTTTGATTTTGAGACCTAACAGAGGAAACACATTCAACTTTAAAACTCTGAATAAAATTGTAGGGATATCAGTTCCTGCACTATATTTTCCTATACCTCTTTCTATAGAAAGAGTATAAAAGGGTATATATTTGACAAAAGATACGGTACTTTACTTAGTAAGCTACATCAACCTATTCCAATACAAGCTAGAACTTTCCAGCACAATGCTTCCCCCACATGTGGAAGAATGATTGACTCTTTGAGACTGTTTAAAGATTCCAGATAAATTTAGTAAATATAGTATTGTTTAGAACAAATTTTAGAAATTCAATATGCAATATGAACTTTAACAAATCTGAAATCTGACCAAGTTGTCTCCAGCATAAAATGTCAAGTATGAACTATCACATGAACTCTTGACTAGGTCTCAAACTCTGTGCCAAGTTTGAGTATTTTTAATACACTTGATAACTAACAAGATTTCATTGATCAAGTAGTCGAATCTGCTGAATCATGATCTTTTGGCCCATCTCTGCTGCTTCTAACATACCAGCCATGAAACTTAAAACTGAATAATATCCAAAAAAAGAATAAAGGAAAAATATGTGGAATCTAAAAGTTTAACTTCTACCTAATAATACAAAATGAAAATATCCTAACTAAATGCAGCTTCCTGGCGAAAAAAAAACTTTGCACTTCCCAAAAGATATACAGGTAGCTATCAGAAAGTAAGAGGCAAAACCATAAACAATCCAATGTCTATGGACAATTAATGCCCACATTACCACTCCAACATATCGAATGGGGTATTTTGACCTTAAATTTGATTCCACATAATACGAAAAAAATACAATGCAAAAAAACTAAAGTAAATGCTATTTATCTCACATAACACACCAAAAAAAACTGAACATCCCTCAAAAGATATATAGGTAGCTATCAGAAAGTAAGAGGCAAAACCATAGACAATCCAATGTCTATGGACAATCAATGCCCACATTACCACTCCAACATATCAAATGAGGTAAATTGACCTTGTTAAGTATGAAAAAAGGGAGGCTGATAAACTATATTTTGGGAAAAAAAACTGAAACCTAAGCAAACTATCCTATCACAAAAAAACTAAATGATTCTGTCTATATCAAACACACAGCAGAGAAGGATTTAAATATCATGATCCAGCATCTTAGACCACTTGACCAATAAAATCTTGAAAGTAACTGAGTGTATTGAAAATACTCAAACTCTGCACAGAGTTTGAGACCTGGTCAAGTCAGACCATTAAACCAACTACAAGCATTCAGTACCACACAAGTAAACTTAGATTAAGTTCATTATTTGCACAAGTAAACTTAGATTAAGTTCATTATTTGAGTATTTCTAAAAGAAGCCAATGAAATATGCTATACCATTAGACAACAGTTACTATGCACCCAAAATGTTTACAGCAAGTAGTGTAAGTTTTTAATTGATTTTGATAAATTTTATGGGCTTTTTTTCCAAGACTTCAATTCTGTAAATTCTGTAAGATCATTGATTGAGACTTCAACATACATGTATAATATGAGCTAAATTTATACAAACAAACAAAATAGACAGTTGCTTCAAGATGCAGTTTTGAACAGTTTCGTAGATATCATATCACCCCATTCATCTTTCCTTCTCCAAACCTAATTGAAAAGATTCTAAGATACCTAACATGCCACCCATCTCCCCTCGTCCAAGCCCAATTGATATGTTTCTTAGATACCTGGCACCTTACCCATCGCTTCTCATTCTAACACGTTCGAGCCCGATTGAAGTGTTTCCTAGACAGTACCCAACCAATCTCTCCTAGTCCAGGCCCAATTGAAGAGTTTCTAAGGTACCTAGCACCTAACTCATCGCTCCTCGTTCTATCCCAATTGAAGTGTTTCTTAAATACCAAGCGCCCTGCCCATCTTTCCCAGTCCACAACCCAATTGAAGAGTTTCTTAGATACCAAGCACCTAACTCATCGCTCCTCGTTCCAACCCAATTGAAGATTTTCTTAGATACCTAGCACTTATACTTGTCAGTAAAACTGAAACAAAGACATGTGAGTTGGTTGACAGAACTACATGTACTTTTATTGCCTAAAAATAAACTGAGTAGTAAATCAGAGACACGTGTATCACTCCTCAGGTTAAACTGGTCAGGCATTTGAATTGTCGATAGTTTTCGACTTGAAGAAACTAAAGCAAAATCGCAGAAAGTCTAAAAACTGTCAACAGTAAATTATAGCATGTCCTCTACTAACATCATTGGTTGGTTCCTTTAGTTATCATAACATTTTATTAATTAAAAAATGCTGTAAGTCATGAAATTTTATTATGCTTTATCAATTATTTTACATTAACTAGTGTTTTATAATGATTGCTATTTTGAAATTCCTATAGAATATGAAAAATTTTATAATATCTTTTTAATTTGAAATTCCTTTAGTATTAATACACTCAATAACTAACAAGATTTCATTGATCAAGTGGTTGAAACTGCTGTATCATGATCTAATGGTTCTTTTCAACTGTGAGTTTGATGCTTCTAACATACCAGCCAAGAAACATAAAACTGAATGATATGAAGAAAAAAATATAAATGAAAATTATGTGAAATCTAAAAGACTTCTACCTAATAAATGAAATATCCTAACTAAATGCTGCTTGGCAAAAAAACTTTGCAATTCCCAAAAGATATGCTGATAGCTATCAGAAAGTAAGAGGCAAAACCATAGACAATCCAATGTCTATGGGCAATCAATGCCCACATTACCACTCCAACATATCAAATGAGGTAAACTGACCTTATTCAGTATGCAAAAAAGGAGGCTGATAAAATTATTTTGGAAAGTCAAGCATTTTTTAAATGAAACCTAAAGGAAGTTCTAACAGATAAACAATTAATGATTCAAGCAATAGCAAACTCACAGCAGAAAAGAATAAAAAGATCATGATACAACATCTTAGACCACATGACCAATAAAACCTTGAAAGTAACTGAGTGTATTGAAAATACTCAAATACAAACTTAAACCAAAATACAAATTGAAATCAAATTCAATTGAATTCAATTCAAATCAATTCCATTTGATTCAATTCAATTCAGTTTAATTCAATTTAATTTTATTTTATTTTACCCGATTAAATTTAAATTCAAATGCAATTCAAATTCAATTTGATGCTTTCAAATTCATATTTCATATATTTTAAATTTTTAATAATTAATGAAAATTTACCCTATATCATTAATTTGAAATTTTAATTACCCAAAAATTCCGAGATACTTTAGTTAATTAAGCCTATGAAAAGGCACAATCACTAATTAATAAACAAAAAGCCCTACATGTATAAGACTGTCTCAGGTTAATATGCACCAGCATTACATCAATACCCACTCAGTACCATAAGTATCATAATCTATTAATACATTCAGTACCAAACAGTTTACAAAATTAGTGGGTGTCCAGTTGCCTAGAACAAGGGTCCTTGCCCAGAACGACACCTTTTTAAATCCGACAACCAAAATTTCTGGCAACAAATATTTTACTAACAAGAGAAAGTGTTTGGTGCTAAATCAACCTGTTCCGGCAACCCCTTTCATATGCTAATTTCTTAGACTGACCTAAGATGTCAAATATCTAGATGAGACATATAATAATCTACATTTCACATCAATACAAAAGTCTGATTCTGCATTTCAAAAGCAAACTTCAGAGTATCAAAATATAATTCACAGGTACCAGGTATTATGTTTACCCAACATATCCATTACATTCTATATAATGCATAAATATGGTAAAAATTGTTCCTGATACCTGTGGTACAAGTCAAATTACTACTAAAAGCAAGACTGTATTTGTCGTACATAATAATTAACAACAAAGTTCATTACTCTTTAATCAACAAATAAGAGTTAATGCTAAATCCACGAATCGATACCTCACTGAAATTAATCAAATGTGATTTATATACTTTAAAAATTTATTGCAAAGTGCTTCCCCCATAAAAGGATAAGTTCAAAATAAAAATACCAAGCAGTCCATGTTCACATATTTGATAAATACAGGCACACTATACAAACTATACCATGATCATGAAAAATGACTTGAAATGATACGAAAGTATTCTTTTGTATTTTAATTTATTCCTCCCCAGAAAAAGAAATTATGATTTACTTTACTTAATTACACTTAAGACCATAATACATCAGCGAACCAAAGTTTCAATCAAGTCAAAATCAGGAAATGAATTAAGGTACAGTACTTTATAGTATGTACATAAAGTTCTCTATATACTATTTTGTTATAATTGCTATAACGAATTAAATATATATGTCAAATATATACCCCGGTAAATAGCTTCAAGTACTAAGAGTGTTCCACAAGTTTCAAGACAAGTAATAGATTCAATTTCTATATTAGATACGTATGCAGCTTCATCTATTAATTTAAAAGATACATTACTTTCAGGGCTTTTTTTCATTGTTAGGGGAAGGGGCCTGGGGCCTTTTTTTATATAGAACATTTGGGGAAATTTTATCGCAATTTCATAGGGAGGGGAACAAAAAATCTGAGTTAAACTCCAAATTTGGGGAAAACTGCATGATTTTTTAAGAAATTTCATGAGGGGAAGGCGCCTGTAAAAGGCCCCTGTTATATAAGGAAAAAAAGGCCTGACTTTATTCATATATATTGTATATTGATATGAAATCAATTCAAGACGGTCTAAATATTGACAAACACAATGCAATGGACCTTCCATGAGTGACCTTTATAATTAAATATCAATAAAATCAGCTCACAAACACAACCATGTGTGCAGTTGCTAACGCCTAATTTGTAGGACAAAATGTAATGGTAAACCCTTGTTAAATAGGCTAATAGATAAAGTCATGGGAACATCCATACACATCGTGTACTTAAGCAAACTCTTCAAATGTATAAATATCCTATGATATTCTGCGCTCAGTCAAGCTGTTGCTGAGCATGGTATAATATGCCAAATAAATTTCAAAAAGCACAAAACTTATGACATTGCAGCATAAGAACATACTGCTAAAAATGTGTTTTTACATACGTACACAACATACACATACAGCTTTATACTCTTAGATACTTAAAGTATGCAAGTCAGTATATCGAAGGTGACAAAACCCAAATTTTCCTTATATAGTATATATAGAGAGTTATCTCTGTACACTGTAATAAGGAATATTTGGATCTTTCACCTGTGCAGTATACAGTTACAATTGTAACTGACCAAGAGATCAGAACAAATTGTCAATAAATGACAAAAAACACTTGTCATGAAACCATAACACTCCTCATAGATATACTATACAAGGGATGATCCAAAATTATCAGAACTATGTGACTCTAAGAAGAAAATGCATTAAAGATAATACATGAGTACGATCTTTTCATGTAAACAGTGGCGATCGCATTTACACCAATATCAAATAAGTTTACCATGAACACAGTCATATTGTCATTCTTGAGTCAAAACCTCGTAACTTCAATTCCAAAAGGTAAAGTTAAGAGGATTTGACTCAACAGTGACAATATGAGAATAGCAGTAACATTAGACAGTAATGATTTGGTAAGGGGTGTTCAAAGAGTTGTCTCTACATGTATTAATATACATAGTTGAACTTGCCCTTGATGCATATTTGTTAAATATTTACAATTGGATGCTACGTCAGCCAACTTTGTAAACCAAAAAGATTTATTCTAAGATTCACTGGTTTGGCAAGTTTATCCCATAACCAGTACAAAAGTTTATTGAGGGCAAGTTTAATATTGTTTACATATATCATGAAACATATTGTATCACAAATACTGTATCATGATCTGAATGGCATCACATCTTGACTGGAGATACACAGTCCTGGTAGATACTGAAAGTCCATTCATTACAGTACTATGTCCAACCGATGAAGTTAATGAGTTAATTTTCAATAAAAAAGTGTTTGTTTCTGTACAAACTAAGTACTGAACTGAGTTGTGCATTCAAATAAACACATTGACTATAAAACTTTGTACTAATTTTGGATCATCCCCTGTACAGTCACTCTTTGTATACAACTCACTGTACAACATTACAAACTTCTGATAGCATAAAATCATGGAATACCCACCAGCCTTTCTCAGATACTTTCAGATAACACCATTTCTCACCCCACCCACAACATGAATCAGCCCGACCATCCCATACACACCTACCCTTCCATCCCCCCATACACACAACTCCCTACCATCCCTACAAACCCCACCAACACTGTTCAGATCTCAGATTCTAAAATTTACCAGCCAATACAAGATAACAGGAACATTACGTATGACCCCTCTAATCAGACGACACTCCACCCAACCTTGCTTAGTGACATCAACGGTACGTCCGGGGCTTGGGCTCACAACCAACTTCCAGTAAATCCAGGTTCCACAAACATTGCAGTCTTATAATCTATCCCAAAATCCAAGACTTAGGATTGATGCTTGTACAACTCAACAAGAACATTATTCTAGAACGAATTTTCAATAGACAATATCCAGAACTCAAATGTCCGAGTTTTCCCATGTATGTAATATTATAAAGACCATTCACAGTTTTTTGCCAAAAGTACAAAATTTATTTTACAAAATTCCATTGAAAAAGTGTGTAACAAAAAAAAGTATTTAAAAAAACATGGAAAAACACAGCACCTGAGACCTGGAGAAAGACTATAATGAATAGTAAATGATAACAGCATAAAATGCATGAAATATTGATGGATCAGCGCAAAAACAAGTCCACTTTCTCGTTTATAAATTTACATGAAGTTAGACTAGTTTTGCACAGACACATAAATAATTCATTAGATAAATTAAGATATCCTAGCCGCACTAATAGAGCAGTAAAAAATATTGCACTTCTTAATGAAAAAATAAAATGAACAATTTCTTGAATTGAAAAATAAAATCATATTTACTTACTTATATGAAGGTATATTAGAAAGTATTGATTGTTAAAAATACAAATAAAAATTTAAAAGACAAAATATGTACAAATGCATACGCTTCAAGAAACAACAAAAATGAATTCACAAGACAAAAATGAAAATGACAATTCATTATCAAACTGTAGAATCAAGAATGCTAACAAAAATAAATATTGACCATAATCTGAATAACAATAAAAGTTAAAAAATATTTTAAAAAGTCAAGTTGCTTATTGAAATTGTTAAGTAGGCTGTATAAGATGAAAACAAACGGGGGAAAAATGAACAGGTCAATTTAAATTCAACAAAAATCAAAACTTAACAAAAAAAAGAAAATCCAAATAAAAATTCAACAAAATAATCATTAATATTGTAGCTTGTGAAAATAATAATCTTCATATAATTACTAACCTGCGTATGTAATTCAATCTGGACACTATTAACATGTATCTTTTATATGCATCGAAACAAATAAATATCACTTACAAAGTTTATTGATATAGATCAAAGGGAACTAACTACAGAATGTATCTTTCCCATACAGAAAAAAATCAAAACTGAATTATCTCCCTTTCATGAACACCAATAAACATGGATAACAATATCAGAGATACTTCATAACTCAGGCGACCTGCATGGTTCCAAATCAAAAACACTATTATATACAAAGTGTTTTTGATTAGGAACCGTGCCGATAGCCTTTGTTTCAGTATATTCTAGAATAATGTTCCTGTTGTGATGCAACAAACATACAAAACCCACTAAGTAATGAATGTAGCCACAAATGAAAGATAGAAGCTACATTTCCAAAAATAATACCAGGGGATACATACTTGTACATGTATAGTTTGTTTTTCTAAACTGTAAAATTTGAATAATTTCACGATGACTGAATAGGTTTTCTTATATAAATATGAAGGCAAACATTGGCACAGCAAGCAGGCATTAAAACAAAAGCTTTAAGTATATTCTACCCCATCAGAGAACACCAAATATGAATCCCGCAATTCAAGACAACAAACATTAAACGCAAGAAGTCACAGTGAAATTATTCATATTTGACAGTTGAGAAAAAAAGCTAATGATATCCAAACAATATAAGAAAGTGTACCATATGAATAAAAGTTTACCCTTACAGAAGTAGAACAAAAGCAGATAGGCTTTTTAAGATAAATTCCAAGAAAAAAGATCAATTTTACACCTAACCTTCTCTGTAAAAAAATATTATAAATATACTGAAATCCCCAGAGATGAATTTAAGTAAATACACTTTATTATCATGTAAGGTATCATTGACACAACAATAAAGCAGAATCAAAGGTGACCAGCATGGTCCAAAACCATACAAGACACAATGTATAATCTTCAATGGTTTGGGATCATGAAGATCATCTTTGTATTAAACAAATTAATGATAATTAACAAATCATAAAGACTTTCTGGACAAGATCATTACAAAACAGGAATATGGAACCATCAGATTAGGAAAATGGACAATACTGCCAAACACATAATGGTATGAAATGCATAAAATAAAATAAACTTAGCTTTTGTCTTCTCTTCATTCTTTCAACTTTCCTATGTTCCTTGTGTAGAGTGTTTCACCATGTCTAGTCATTCAATATGTTAAGCTCATACATATGGGTATATAACAGCACAGTAAACAACAACTACTTCCATCCACATCTTATGGTAAACATCCTGCAAGCATAAAAAATATTACATTATAGATAATACAATATACATGTATTATCAGCACTGTTAAAACTAGTTGGATAGCTGTCTGGCTAGATAAATTGGTAGCACACAAGTCTACTGATCAAAGGGTCATAGGTTCAATTACCAGGTGGGGTATTCTTTGTCAGAGCTTGATCATGAAATAATTTCTATAAAGGATCTCCCTCCTACAACTTATTCTATATAAAGAAAACAGTTGTCCATCTCTGATAGATGTTTGTACCTAGTTACTCGTTAAATAGCAAAAATAACATAAAAAACTCAATCTGTTGCTAAATTATCAACAAAAACGTTTAATGCAAATGAGTTCTTGTTCATACCCTGCGGAAATGATCATGGTCAAACCATGTTTCAAACATGTTTCAAACATGGTCGTTCAGGTTTGTAAATTGACCCCCAGTTCCATAACATGGTAGACCATGTTCAATTTATGAAATGACCATAATTCAACTTTGTTTTGTCAACATAATTAGCATATTTGAAACATGTTAAAGTTATGAAATGACTGTATTGCAGCTTTATTCTGGAAACTTTGTTTAATACCATTACTGGTATGCGAGCAGTAGACGTGAACGAGTAGTACCCGTGATTTTGATTTTACGCGTTTTATATGCTTTCCAGAAGAAAATTAGTGTTTGTGTGATATTCAATAAGACAAAATTAAACTGCGTACAAAAAATCATAACAATCTGATAAGTATGACGGAAGATATTTACTTTTACGTCAATTAACTTAAAAAATCTTGAGGACGTCGCGCGGGGGAATCCTGTCCATGTAAATGCGCGTACGTGTACGCTATTTTTAGGGCTGCAACGATTCGATTCGATACATCGAAACTCGATTGCAAGGGTGCCGATTCGATTTCGATTCAGGACCCACAAGTTTCGATTCAATACTGACTTTTGTTAGTGTCTACATAAGTTATAATGATAAAAGCAAAGGCGCGCCTAAAAGTCAAAGTATACGTTGACAGTGAAACTGGGTTTCACTTTGTTACATTTCCGTTAAATTTCCATTACGATTTTATGTAGGATGATTGGAAACTCTGTTCAAAAAATACATTCTATATTATATGCCTGGATCCTCGGCTTGGGTCGGTGTGATTGAATTTTACCTGTTCTGACAAACTGGCAGATTTTGGGCTCCGCATGAGCAAGCCAAGTTTTGTTGTTAGTTTATTCAAATTTAAATAGTTTTGCATGTACAGTGTATGTTTAACTAAAATGTAAAATAGTATAACAAGAACTGTATCTTTCTACAATTTATGATCCATGCTGTCTTCATGTTTTAAGTCATTAATAATACATTTTCGCGACCTTTACATTCGTACCCAATCCATTTCGTACTTAAATAAAGCAAATATTAATTTTCAGATTTTCGAGTTTTGTGTTATCCAATTTTAGTAACAATTTTATTTAATTAATATTATTTAGTTTGAAGCTCAAATATATGTATAAATGCACATTTGTAGTACATTGTATTATTAAAAGAATCGAATAAAAAAAAATCGAATAAAAAAAAAATAATTGAATCGCATCGAATCGACTTTCTGGTGAATCGTTGCAGCACTACTATTTTTAGATTTTCCAATTTATTTATAAATCAACAGGAATTAACTCGTATTGACAAAATATCTCCTAAATTAGTTCCCTTTACAAAAAGGGGCTCACAACGGGGGAGTTAATGTCTTAAATTACTCGATTTAATTCACTATTTTGCAATCGATTTTAAAGGCCGTAAAAGGCATAATTTTTGAATGCATGGTTTTCCTTCGATGGTTATTTTATTTTTTCATTTTTTTTATAAAATGATGCCGTATGTGTTTCTCCATTTATTTAAGTAAGTTTTAACATATATAGAAATCTTTTATTTAAAGAAAATGACGATAAAAAAGTGTAATTTTATCAACTTTTTTATCAAGTTTTTCGTGTGTGACTGTGTCTGTGTTTTCTTGTATTTCTTAAATAACAAGTAAATCTGTGAGCTAATGCTCACTAGTGATACCCCCGCAAAAATCTAAAAATATGCGACAAACAGGAAGTAGATGAGCAAGGAGCATGAAATCGCTTCACACCACATGGGACTATGGGATGAAGCAATATGCCAAGTATCAGGCTGCTGCATGTTATAGTTGCTGAGAAAACTGTGACGGAAATTTTGTAATGGACGGACGCACGCACGGACACACGCACAGACAAGGGTAAAACAGTATACCCCCCTCTTCTTCGAAGCAGGGGTATAATAATCAACGAATCTGCATTAAACTTTGCCAAAATGCTCATTATAGTATGATTAGCAACATATGACAACATAAAATTTAATATGTTTAACTTAAAGAAAGTTTACATACTTCAAACAGAAAATCACGGCTACTACTAGCCTAACCATGAATATTCTCATCATTAGTTGACTTCCTTTGAGCCCCTCCTATTAACATCATAGATGACGTCATGATACAATTTTTAGACGGACCGATTCATTTTGAACCCAGGTTTATTATTTTCAACGTTGATTTGTATATGTCATGGATTTTTTTAGATATTTTAGAAAAGAATAAAAAAAATCACGACTACTGCTCGCATACCAGTATTCTGGTTATCAAAAGGCTGTCAGAAACTACTACTGAAAGGACTAGCAACATATGACAACAAATATTTAGAGAACCATATGTGATATCAATAAGTGACCCTAATGAGCTCTTGTTTTGGCCATATGTTTACCATGTTTAAGCTTTGTTCTGACAACAATATAACCATGTTCAAAACATGTTTGTTTACGTTCAAGTTATGAAATGACCATCTTTAAGCTATATAATAGTATATTCTGCCAACTACATCAACATGTAATGTATCAGATGAGGTTGATCACATTCACATGTAAATTGGCAAATCGAAAGTTATGAAACTACAATATTCAGCAAGAAATGTATGTCATTACATGTTTATGATTTGACTGTATGACATTTATTATGAATGAGCTGTAGAGATCCTATCACTGACAATGTTTATCATTGAATTTCTGCTACTGATAACAAGTAATGGAAAATGAAAATTAAAAAAGCTATCAATTTTTGCTTTAAAATGTTTTAATAGCACAGCCATACATCCCATCATTCGAACAGAATATAATATTTGAAAAATAAAATTAATTAAATTTGGTTATCCGAAAAATTGTTATCCGAAATTATGTACACTAAAAACTTACTTGTCTTTTATCATTGTTGTCATTTGGCAAATATTTAAAAGTAAATAGATGATTTCCATATTATGAGTGCATCTTTTATAAGTTGTTGATGACAATAGATGCTTAATGACATTAATACTTTTAGTAAAATATTTAACCTTAAGAAAATAGCGGTAAAACACTTTGTTTGTCATGCTTTTGTAAGTTTGTGAATAAAACCCAAACTCCTAACAGTGCTTACGTCACGCATTGTTACTTTAACTTGATTTAATAAAGGGAAATAACCACTGCGGGGAGTTTGAATAAAACCTAGTAAGTTAATACTCAGTAGTCTCCCCTGAATTTAGGAAAAATAATTTTAGGCCTCTAAGTAATATTTATAAGGATCACTATCCTACGTAAAGATTATTCTGCTGTTTTATTTCAACAATTTAATGATACACTTTTCATCTATATGTATATGAATAAAACATGTATTCAATTAAAATGTCCATACTTGTTCATAAACAGATCATGAACAGTTCATGGACATTGACAGTATTGTGAGAAGTAAAACTAGCAGAACTTTTTTAACACATAGATTTAAAATCTTAAGTTAGAATTGTAAAGACATTATTTTACAGTTCATGAATTGTATTTGCTTGTTCATGAGCATACCAAAATGCTGGCATTATTGCAGTTATCATAACTGTCATGGTCAAAACAGTGGTAAAGCATGCCATATCTTAGCATCAACATGAAATGGAATTGAACTGAATCTGAATTCAAAACATAGCCAAAATATTCCACATGTTATGGCCTTCATTTAAATTGGATAACCATGATATATGCTATTGTTTTGACTTTGATTATTATCATGGTCAAAACATATTGTTGCTTTGACAATGTTGATCAATGATATGGACATGGTCATTTCATAGTCATACCACAACCATTTCATTGCCCCCAATTTCTGTGATGGTATATCAAGGTCATATTATTTATGACCATGGTCCAAACATAGTCAGCATTGATTTGGACATGATCATTTCCGCAGAGTAGTATCAACAAGGTTGAATTTAGATGGTTCTTGCCGAAGAAAACAATAAGCTTGGATTTGGTAAAACAGTTAAAAAATGATGGAATGCAATTGCTATAACAATGAATTCACTGAAAAATATAAAGACTTACATAAAATAGAGATCTTCAAAGATTTGACAAGACATCCTCTCAGAGTACTTTAATACACACAACTTCATCGGTACCTATATAGATGGAAAATAAAACAAATAATTATAAATAGGTTATAAGAAATTTGAATATCATCGCCCTGTAAGCGAGAGGTCCTGGGTTCGAGTCCCGGTCAGGCTGCACATTTTTCTATCCCTGTGACATATGCATTAGATTTCAACAAGTGAAAGATGAATTATGATATTTATACAGTAGTAGGTGTTGAACATGTACATGTACAAACATATTTTTCTTAAATTTCTCAAGTACAGGTAAAAATCATAGACAAAGCACATTTTTACAAGTCTATTGATCAAGAGGTCATTGGTTCGATTCTCAGTCAGGGCATACTTTCGACATTTTCCCTCCTAACAATGATTCTTAATCATTTAAGGCAGTTGTCAGTCACTGACGATAGTATGTGCCTAGTAGTTGGTTAACAGCTTAATCCAGAGATTTAGCCTTTCCAGAAACAGTGAGTGGGTTGACTGGCCACCATAATATGACCAATACAAGGTGTTGCTACAGCGTTAAACCCAACAAACAACAAAATTTCACACAATAAAAACTGAAAAACAGTTCTATACTTACCAAAGAATGCAGGATAGATGCAATGTTCAGTTCTATGTTTGATAAGACCATGTACATGTATGTATCAATAACAAAGCCAATAAATCTGTGTAGTTCGATAAGACATCAGATGATATGGTGATGAAAAGTGAAGTCTGTGATACATGAAAAAGACAAAACATTGAGTTAAAATATATATGAATGTACATTAAAGACACATGTGGGTACAATAACAAGCATACAATATAACATATTTTGAATTTATCAAACATTCCGTTTTCTCTGCATTATGGGAACAAACCACAATGTTACTTAACAAGGTCTTCAGCTAACCTGTGTGTATCTAAATCTAAAAGCGTGAAGATGATCACTAGAAAACAATGTCTTATGCCGACCAAGTCAGACGAGAAACTTTTCTGAACAAATGCACCATCATCATCACAAAAAAACCCATAAATGTCAGTATTATATCTTAACAACATGTTATGCTAATTGGCAGACTCGTAATTGGATACCAGATTCTTAATTGCAGCAAATTGATCAACATTGATCAAGATTCATTTCATAAATAAATGAAGATTTGGTTTCAGAGACACACGTACAATGTACAGGTCGTATTCTAGGTCATGCATGTTTTTGTACTTTAAACTATGGACTTGCCCACTAAATAGGCAAATACGCTAATGCACGAACAGCATTTTAATGATTTTAAAGTACCACTTTGATATTTAACATTTATTTTAAATAATGTATATGCACATTATAAATTTCATATAATGATGTGTTTTGTAGAATAAGTGAAACTAACTTAACTATGCATTTGTAAAAACAAATCAGAACCCAAATATCAGTGTGTAATGAAACCGGCAATGTTTGTATACGCAATGTTTACGTCGACGAACTACATGTATAGTATATCATACCGACACAGATTTGATAAACAATCATTTTAAACAAAATAAATTCCAAATAAATTTTAAAAAAATCAAAATGTCTTACATGTCTGTATAAAGTATCCAAACAACTGATTTGACAGGTGCGAGCTTTGAAAATTCAAACACAAACATTTCACACATTTTACCTATTGTCTACACCATTGTATTAGGTATCAATAGAGCGCACGTGAATTAATTTCGTTCACGGTTCTCAACCAATCAGAAAGCTTACCACTAGTGATCTTTGCGGGACAAAACGCACATGGACTTAGAAAATCATTCGTGGCTACCTCTCGGATGATTCCGTAAAATGACGATCAGCGTTAGCACGGGAATAGCCGAAGTGTACCGAATATTTTGCCAGTCAAAGGTATAAGAAACGTGCACCGAGCCAGTTTTCCGTCAGCTTCTCATTGTGTATGTGATAGAAGGAACGACAACTATGGATGTTGATACCCGGGATGTATACGTATAAACTGTTTTTAGACCTTACCTATCTATACTTAGTTACCTCCCCTTATTGTCAAAATAAATAAAAATGGACAGACTTGTTCAGTTTATCGGTGGTTATAGAGAGCGAGACAAATTTATCAGATTATGTCAGTATGTTTTAAGGTTCGTTGCTGGTACAGGACAGACTAAACTAGGGGCTGCTCTAGGTAAAATCGCTGACGAATTTGGTAATTGTCGAGCTGTCCTTAGATTGTTCGATGACATTCCTATGTTGGCCTATACTCTTCGTTATGGATTAGGAAAAAAGGTCAGTAATTAGCACGCAATTAGACCAATTCACCGAAAAGATAGATCTAAAATATTTAGATAGATAGAGTTTTACTGTAATTAACATTAAAATCGCTACAAATGTATTCTAATAAGACGATTATAGAATTGTGCAACTTAAAATCTATATATTAAAACCACATTTTGCAGAATAATGCAGTATATTAATAATAAAAGCAGGCCTCGAAAAATCCACTCGCCCGCTCGAATTTGCGAGTAAACATCGCCGTCGGGCGAGTTAAGTTTTCCTGACGCTCGCCCACTCGGGCGAGCACTTTTTTGTGCCAAGTTGAAAAGGTATTGAGTAAATCCTTCAAAATAAAGTGTTTGTTAGTCGTAAAAATGCGGATGTGTTTGATTCGTGTAGTGTTACAGTGTCTGATATAAATTATTCGAGTTGGTTTGTATTATGTCCCGTATTTTGTTGCGTTTTGCTTAAAGTCGATAAATGCTCAATATATTCGCTAATAATACAGGATTGAAGTAAATTTTTAAATAAAATGGCGACTTGTTACTTTTTGTCACAATAATGTACCACAGCAAACTTAGGCCAGAATTTTGTTATTACGAATAGGGATATCAATCAAGCGTAAAAAAATCGTCTGTTAATGTTAAATGTCCTAAATGTTGACCTTTCTTTGTTTAATTACCGAACATATACAAACTTTGATTATTGAATATTTGGTTTTTTTAATTAACGGTAATTATCAATTGTGTTCCATAATACTAGAGTATTAAAATGACACTTCATGTGCAAACCTGTGAATAAAGGTACCTTCTATGGAAAAAGTTTTGACAGTAAATTAGGGGTCTTAAATTAATTGGCATGTGTTATACAACACTTGAATTTGGAAACTGCGAAGGACGATACCCATTTATAACAAAAGTTTGGACAGTTAATCGGGGGTCATAGCCATGACTTAATTGTTATGTGTTAAACAAACATGCAAACTTTATACGTACTTCGTAAATTACGATTTTAATTGAGTCATTGTGGAGTCAGGAGAAATAGAAAATACGATTTTTTGTTGTTGAGAATTTCAAAATATTAATATAATTCGCATGTTAGGAAAAAAAAATATTTTCGTAAAACAATCTGTTGTTTCCAGTTCAGACTCAGATTGACTTGTTAATTGTTAATAAACATCTGTTAAACTGAAATAAATTTGCTTGTTTTATTTTCCCCTAAGATTAAGCCCATTTCAAGGTGACGAATGTTAGAAATTATCCTTTCACTGTCTGAGTAGCAGGGCGAGTAGATATTGTCACAGGGCGAGTGAATTTTCAGGGCAACTCGCCCTGCAGGGCGAGTGGCTTAGGCTTGAAAAGCTACATAACCATTAAATCTATGTTAAGCACCGAGAAAAAATGCTTCATGGTACTTAAAAATACACTAATGGACACGTACATTTTGATAATTCCAGGGGTGGGTCTGGACCCCCCCCTGACCCCCCCCACTAGACCCCCTATGCTTGTTAAGGTTCAAGTAAAGTCTTTGTTTGCATTAAAAATAGTAAAATGAAAAATGCTCTAACTCTTTCATACTTCCATCAAAAGCAGTGTATTATACATCAAAATGTTCCTTATGAAACATACAATGTGATGCTTGTAATTAATTCAAATGAAAACTTTTACCGAAATATGCATTTGCAAAATTGATGCTGTAAAACTGAAAATACTAAAAGACATGAAGAATTTTTTACAAACTAATTTAACATTAAATCAATTATATAACATTATAGTTCATGCTCCAATTAAGGTACTCCAATATTTATAACCTAAATAAATGTTAAAACAAAACTAAGGTAAATGAAAAACATTTTGACAGATACAAGTGTAATGGGTTTTCACGACCCTGTTTCTACTTTCACTTTAGTTTTTCAATTGCCTTAGTTTTGTTTTAATATTTATTGAGGTTATAAATATTGCAGTACCTTCATTGGAATGTGTACTATAAGGTTCAGTAAAGGAATTAATGTTAAATTTTGTTGTAAGAAAATTTTAATGTAATTTAGTATTTTTATTTATGCAGCATCAATTTTGCAAATACATCTTTTGCTAAACACTTTTATCATAATTGATGACCAGCATCACTTTGTATGTTTCATAAGAAACATTTTGATGTTGATTCACGTGGTAGACACACCTGTTTAAATGTTTAAATATCTAATATATTTAAATCATTACACAATGCTTTTTAAAATATTAACTCCAATTTACGCTTCATATGATACAAATAAAACACAACTGTACTTGTGAATAGAACATAAATTGAAACATAATTTTTAGAAATAAAGCTTACCTCAGTATTTGTATTACATCCACAACTATACAACCACAATTGAGGTCACTGAACTAGAGGCCACGAAAAACCCGTGATTCTCGCACAATGTACTAGGTGTATGCATTCGACAAAATAGCAGTACACACTCACTCCAATACACTGAGCTTATTGCTCTACTTTTTAAACCGTCGCAAAAATTTAGGACAATAGTATTTTGCTCTTATCCTTAAATTTTTTTGTAATTTTTGCACCACCATCCCCCACACTTGACAATCCTGTAACTTGCATTTATTATGTTTGTAGTTATAAAAATCAATTCGTAACATTTAAAATTATACCGACATGTTGTATTCATGTATTTATGTTATAATTTGTTCACATGTATTTACAATGTAAACTGTGACATAATAAAAGATATGTTCTGTTCTGTTCTGTTCTGTTCTGTTCTGTTCTGTTCTGTATATTAAAAACAATACTGTTGGTGGAAATATGACAGAATAAGGGCTATTTCTGTTATACAATTTTTTAGCAAACCAAGACTTTACTTGAACCTTAAATAAAATGTGATTAATGATTGACAAAACTTGCAACACTTTTGGCTTTGGAAATTGTGAACTTGATTCTAACCAGTTCATACCTGTCACTCATAAATTTAATCATTTATCTTAGACTGTATTCATATGACCAACTATTTTGTTTATTTTTAGGAACCCAATACATGGTTGAGAATACTTGAGCTGATTAGTAACTGTGCAAACCAACTTTACTTTCCTCTGGAGCATTTTTCATGGTTGGCGAAAAAACAGATTATTAACAAAGATGGATATCGTTGGGGAGTGGCATGCATTGTTGCTTGGGGAACAGCTTTAATGTCAGAAATACTGAAGTAAGGACACATCCCTTTGGAGAGGGGGGGGGGGGGTACCCTTTAAAATGTTTTAAATTTTCTTATTTTCTAATCCACTGTTTTGTATACACATTTTTTAATTACACACATGTACTTCCATAGCCTAATCTGGAATTGAACCCAGTACCTCTCTTTCTATTAGTGGATGCTCTTATATGCTGTCAAGCTTAAGGCTAGAAAATGTATTCATGGTAGTATATCTCTGTATATTTTGTAGTCATGAATACTCAATTGCATCTGTTGACAAGTGGAAAGTGAAGTGCCCCATTCTTCATTAAACAATTAAGGTGTACAGTCCCTTGCTCTACTTACAGTTAAAAAATTATTTGGTGAAATTATGATACAGGCTTACAAAACATGACATTTTATATTCATTACAGTAATTTTAATCATTTTGTCTGGATAAAATTATTATATAACTTGCAATTTCAAAAATATTTGACAAAACTGTCAATGGGACTAAGTAATTAGTTACCTCCCTTGCATATGAAAATAGAATAATTTTAAATGTGTTCATAAAAAGTCTGTGATGATATTATCAAAATATCTAACATGGTAAAAGATTCAAAAATACAATGTACTAAATAAAACTATTTCTAGAGTTATTCAGCTGTCATAAAACATAGTTTTTTTAGTTAGTGATTTTATACCTTAAACTGTGGTAATGAATGTAATGTAAAATAAAAAAAGATAATGCTATGTTTATAAATTTTAGGGCTATAAGCAGAGTGTATATGATTAGAAATGCACAGAAACTTTTACTGAAAGAACAAAGTTTGGACTCTAGGAATGAAAGGTAAGACAGATTGCATTACACTGTGTGAACAGAAATTTCTTTGACACAGTGGTGGAGTGCAGGATTTAAAATCCAAAGTTCCCTGGATCAACTCCTAGATACAGCAGGTTATGTCTTGCATAAAATATTTAATACCAGTTTTACTTTTATGTCTACCTTTATGTGTAGAAAGGATAAATCGGTTCAGGAAAGCATGTTAGGTGATACTATCTTTGTAAATATTTAATAAAAAAAAAAATTCTGAAAGAATTATATTGCTGCTGCTATTTTCAGCACAATTCTGCTGTATTCAATAAAGTTACTGTACTGTACCAATAAGTTCAAAATTTTCCAAACACTTTCAGAAACATTTCTATACTATAGTGGCAGGTTATACAAGTAGCAGAATTTATGGTCATTAGGCCTTCCTTATTTTTTTTTCACACTGACCCTGTATTAATTTCATGATTTTATGAAATTTACATTATGCCTATATGACCAAGTATCACATGCCATCACTTCCAATGCCAAAGTGCTGAGAGAAGGCTGGTTAAATTTGGTTGTGATCCTAGTAGATAGTCTTTGACCATGTCAGCCAATTAGTTGATTGTACAGTACAACCTTTCTTGAGCAACACCCACTGGGAGGGACTAAAGTTAGTTGCTGTTTAGAGGTTGTTGCTCTGCCAAGGTTAAACTCAAAATTGCACCTAAGGGAAATGTCAAATGTTGTTGTGCAGAAGTTTTGTGCTGTAGGGGGCTGCTTTGCAGAGGTTATACTGTATTTCCTGTCTTCATGACAAACATTTATCAGCACTGGACATTTGGTCTAGCAAAATGAATTTTATTGTGGGACCAAATGAAAGTTTTCTGGACCAAAACAATTCTTAGGTATATTCTAAAATATTCAGTACATTTTAATGAGTTGGCATAATGTATGCTAAAATTGAATAAACAATGTTACAGCTAGTAAAGATTTGTTGTTGAGTATTGAAAGTGGTGGCTGTAAAAAGACAAGTTAGTGGACTCTCCATTCACATTCTATAAGTCTTTGAAATGACAGCAATTTCATTTGACTCTGTCCCTAGTCCTCTCGCTAATTTCAAGGACTGTATTTCTTTCATTAAACATTTAATAATTATGTACATTTCAGTGAGCCATCCGAGATGTCACATGATATAAAAAGTCAGATGCGTCTGTTAAAAGCTAAAGAAAGAGATAATTATCTTGCTGTCATAGAACATTCAGCAGACCTTGTTAATGCCATTAATTGGTTGCCACCAGGTATTTTATGGTCCGGTAAATTTTCAGCCAAATTTACTGGTGGCATGGGCACCATATCGTCAGCAATTAAATTTTATCGATTACACAGTTCAAAGTGATGATATGGTATCGATGGAAGAGAAGGTTGCTTAAAGATATTCAAGTATTTGATGTGATAATTTAGGGTATTCATGTATTTAATATATATTACCTGTTAATTGTTATTGTATAATAATCAGAAGATTAAATTAAATGAATTTATTCACTGTGCCAGATAGTAATACAGAGGGGGTGTGGCTACGATGTTGGACTGGCAATGATTGGATAATCAACTCCTGGTTGTTTATATGACCTCTAACAGAGATCTACTGTCTGCAATGACCACTTTGTTTATCCCCTGTGTCGTCAATGTTGACATCATTCGGAGCTCCTTGGCCATACACTAGGAATAACCTTGGAACATATTTAGACACCATTTTGGAACTACCTTTGTGTCACATGCTCTAGCCAAACATTTCAACTAGTGTTGAAGTAAACAAATTCACAATCTTTTAGATGGTGATAAATGTCTCGTTTTTAGTGCATATGTTTTTCTAGTGTACTGTTTATTATGGATATGTGGCCCGTCTGCTAAATGCTCTCATACATTTGTACTTTTTGTGTTAATCATGGTAAAGTCTGGCTTACTCCAACTTGCCTCGTTGAATAAATACAAGACTCTAGTACTCAATTTGAGTGTAAGATCCATTTTGTCCCAGAGTAAGCATGGAAATTAAATTATTTTCAAGTTTAAAGTAGCCCAAAGTGAAAATATAATTTTCTGGGCTCTCAAGTTGAATTAAAAACAATCTTGTTTCCAAAAATGTATATACTGTTTCTTGGTTACATGTTTTCTGTGTTTTGTGATGTTATTTTCATGCTTATATTTCACTGCAGGGAAAAGTTTCACGACAGTGAAAATATTATATTTATTTTTATCAAATAACCTCACATTTCATTGTTAAGGGTCAAAGAAAATCCATGAATAAACAGTGAAAACCAGTCTACATCCTTAGTTATATACATATAGTTAGACTAGTTTTTTGCTGACTTATCCAAATGCCTCAAATAAAACATTGTTTACCGTATGCACAGATGGAAGTTTAAAGGTCACCAGACTATACTTAACTCATGTAAAATTTTATTTTTTCAATTATACCTAGATAATACTTATCATGTTGTTAGTTTCACAAGTAATATACATTTTAAGACGAGTCTTCAATTGTGATCTTTCATAGTTTTTCCTTTTTTGTCAAAATTTAGTTTTTAATGAAAATGACTTTTATTGCATACTTATAATTCTCTAAAAAATGTAAAGTTTTCAAAGAAAATATGAAAACAAATGTGTAAAGAAACTTATGGACCCCAGTGTATGTGTAAATTAATGTATTTTTAATCCTCTTGTTAATTATTTATATGATTATATCATTTATATGTATTTTGATTTCTTATGTACATGTAAATAAAATCATGCAGTAATTAAATTATGCAAATATTTACACGTACACTTGTATATATACATAACATAATCAAATTATGGAATAAAAATATATACTGTTTAACTATTTGCCATCATTTCTGTTTTGTCTGAAGCCTTAACTAAGTCTAGTAAGCTGTAACTGTAGTGCAGTCCTTGAAGCCTGCGTGGCCGAATGGTGATTACCATGGGCTGGTATGATTGGATTGCCAGTTGTCAGTTGGTTCAAATCACACTCAAACCTACCTTGTTTCCTTGAGCAGGAAATATGTATTCTACTATCTCATTACTGGGGGACCAGGAAGTGAACTTGAGAATGAATAATCTTAACTGTAAGAACTTGCTTCACTATCTAGTTAAAACAAGTAAATCTGTGAGCTAATGCTCACTAGTGATACCCCCGCTGTGAGAAATATGACTATCATAATGTTACTTTCATTTAACAAAATCTAAAAATATGCGACAAACAGGAAGTAGATGAGCAAGGAGCATGAAATCGCTTTACACCACATGGGACTATGGGATGAAGCAATATGCAAAGTATTAGGCTGCTGCATGTTATAGTTGCTGAGAAAACTGCGACGGAAATTTTGTAACGGACGCACGCACGCACAGACAAGGGTAAAACAGTATACCCCCCTCTTCTTCAAAGCGGGGGTATAATAAATTGAAATAAAAGTCCTCAGATGCAGGAAGCTAGAGGTTCCAAGTTCAAATCCTGACAGTAGCAGGTTATTCTTGTTCAGGGTTCATACAGATTTTGAATACCAGAATTCCATGACTTTTCCATGACTCCTCTCAGTTTTCCAGGCTACAACAGAATACTTACAAAATCAAAAAGGAGTACATGTACCATTATATTTATGACTAGTGTTTCTTCTTCGTACTGCAGCCCATGATTATTAATGTTTTAATTTCTCAATTCATACCAAATGGTGATTCATACCTAATGTCTGAAGTTGCAATTTTCAATTATTTTTGGGGGGTTGAAATCAAAATAGACAAATTGGTTTTTCCATGACACATTTAACTTTTTGCATGATGTTTTCTAATTTTCCATGGTGTTTCCATATTTCCCTAAAATCTAAACTCCATGATTTTTCCAGAAAAAATATCATTTTCCATGTTTTTTTTCAGTCTGTAGGAACCCTGTCCATAGAAATTTGATAATTCAGAATTAGCTATTCTAAGCCTCTTGTGGCTAAAAGGCTAAATTAAAGTTGATTCATGCCAATAGTTCTTTATCAAGAATACCATGTGAACCATGTACACGAGTACATTTAAGATTTCCAGCTAGCTCAGTTTGTAGCACACAAGTCTTCTGTCAAGGGTGTTGTAAGTTTGATTCCAGGGCAAGGCATACTTTCATGAAAACGGATAAAATGATTTCTACAACCATTCTCCCTTCTGTTACTGATTTTAAATCATATGGGGCAGTTGTCAGTCACTGACGGAAGTATATGCCTAGTTAGTTACTGGTTAACAGCTAAATCCAGAAATTTAGTCTTTTCAGGAACAGTGAGTTGGTTGACTGACTGCCATGATTATGAACTATGCAATGAGTACTAGCAAATTTTTCTTGCAGTTTTTATATCTCTGAACAGTGCTGAATAAGAATCCGAGTAATGACAACCTGTCACTTTTAAGCATATAAATTTGAGTCCACCATTTTTTTAAAAATGCTTTCAAAAACAAAGCAAGTATCTATTAATATAGAACCAACAAAGTATATTTTCAGAATTGTTTATTGCACAACATAAGTACAAATGTATACAATATAATATAGATGCCATGAAGTACAAATACAGTAATTCAAGTGGTTTTTTCTGAAGGCACATGGCCATGATTCAACAGAACTTCTCAATATCATGATTTTTTTCTGTATTTCAATTTTTAAAGATTATGATCCATTTAAATGACAAAAAGATCTGAATAACACAGAATCAAAGATACAAGGGCAAGGAGAGAAGTTTATTTGGCCGACTTGTACATGTTGACAGCAGATATCTAGAATATGTCATCTACAAATCCATTGACTATCAGCATTTTAGTATGAAAATGTATAGTGGCCATTTTATGTTCTAACTGATAAAACTACTAAAATTCTTTCACAGCTTATGCTTTTAGCTACAATTTTCACATTAATAAAAAGTCACTGATTTGAATAAATTTTAAATGGAAGATATAGAGGATATTCGTCAACTTCGGTGAAAGAGCGATTTTTATTTCACCGAGTGAGCTCAGAAAACCTATTTTCACAAGTGGCATAGCCACGAGTGAAAATGTCATTTTCTGAGTTCACGAGTTGAAATAAAAAAGATCTTACACCAAAGTTGACGAATATTCTGTTTCTTTCATGCTTAGTTTTGTGTTTTATTTGATGTATTTTACACAAATTATAACGTGACATCATTTCTACTCCAAGATGACGTCATTTTTCTTCTAATATGACGTCATGAACGATGAAAATATAAGGTTATATCTTCACTACAATGAAAATATAAAATTTATATTTTCATCGTTTATTTTCATCGATAACGCGACGTTTCACCATAAAGCATGAAAGAAAAACTTTTTTTGGCACAGCTGTCTAAGCTAAATTTTGACCCATATTTTAACTAATAAAATTTGCTCTACGATAGCTGTTTAACCAACAAATTTTTTACAGAGCTAATAAATGGATAAAAGATAAGGTTCTACAGGTTGTTATAAACAGGCAGGTAGCAAGGACAGATGTTGCTATTTACTCTGTGCATCATGGATGACTCACTATGCTAAATGATAATACATTTGTCAAGGTACACTCTTGGCAGTAATACTGAACAGTGAATATAATTATTTATACTTCAAACAAAATGAACCCTGCATAGCTCCGATAATCTTTTTAAAGGTCTTTCTTGTTAGTACCAAATAGTGATATCCCTAAATAAACAAAAATATCAAGAGGTGTTTAAATAAGATTGACATTCCTACAAATGTAAACATATATTTTATCTTTTTTTATAAAAAAACAACTACAATTACATAAATAACACCAATAAAATGAATGAATGTAAAAAATGTATAAGCAAGCATTAATACATAATAAATGTAAACAATTAAATGTATGATTTGATATAGAGAGAGCACCAATAAATTTGATACAAAATTGTGAATGAAATAAGTAAAAAAATACAATACAAAAAAATATAAAACAAGAGTAGTTCATGTACAGCAGGCTCTACTATTTGGGGTGTTTGTGTAAACAAAATCAATCAATGATATGCAATGCCATTTAGATAAGTGAAACTTAGAGTGGATACATTCACTGGTTTAAGTTGCAAGCTAAACTTCTAAGAACTTTTTATTATAAATGGCAAAAATTCAGACAGATTTATGCAATTTGGTATTTCACCTTCGGTAGTTTTAAATGCTGTTGACATGTGTCAAGTTTAGGTGAATCCATTCACTGGTTTCAAAGACATAAAAGTGTTGCATCTAAAACTTAAGCAAGAAGGATTATGTCCATGCTGATCCACAACTAAGTAGGTTAGCACAATATTCTAAGAAATATTTTCACCAATGTTATTTCAAATAGAATATTCAAGTATTATGCATATAATGAGAATCTCCTATCAATATTTTGGCTGTAGCCTTCATCAATAAATTTTTTTCATGAACTTATTTCCATTAAACACACTGATGCCATATCATTTACTTCACAAACAATAATGATTTTAGCTAAGTTAACAATATGGCATCAGTGTAAAACAATGTAAATAAGTTCATAGAAAAAAACTTGATGAAGGCTTTGGCTGAAATATCAGCGATAGAGTTTTTCAATTAGTGTATAATTCTCAGAAATAGTACATTATGAAAAAAAAGGAAAATGATTAAGTTGGCTCAACTATGAGATGCCTTTATATCCTGATATAATTCTGGTGACCTCAGGGGCAAGGTAAACTGTTGTGAGTAGTGACCTCTAAAGCAGGGTCAGTTGTTCAAAGACATGACCTCTTTGGTAGGGCCAATAGACTATAACCAGAATTCAAATATTTAGGTTTTTTCTCCATGGTACAAACTTTCATCTTTACTATGAAAAACATGAGTACATAGAACACATAGGATTTAATGCATATTTCGTGCTTTTCAATAATAATGCGTAGAAAATTTAGTTTGTACCGTCAGTGCAGAGACGGAAAAAACATAGATTGGAGTTTAGAATCAGGTCTATTTTTGTGAGTTATGATTTCTAGGACAGGGTCAAGAACAAGTATGTGTAAACTGCATACATGTAAATAAATATTATTTGAATAATGTAAACACATATTAGATATATCAAAAATGTAATTTCCTCAAAAACTCTTGGAAAAGTCCTAAAAGCTCAATTGATCAAATTTGGCTATAATCTATTTCTACTTACAATTTAGTATGGCAAATATAAAATAATAAAATTAGAATATAATTACATGTATATCAATGTTATACTCAGAGCTGCTGGTTCACAGATTTGATTCTTTTTTATTCATTCTGGTTCAGATTTTTAAAAAAAAAAATCAAAATATTTCATAAGTATTTGTCAGCGTCAATAATTGAATCAATTGTGTCAAAACAATGAACTCTTAAAATATTCTGAAGCAATCTGACATACAGATTACGAGAAATATAAAATAAAAGTCACAAAAATCACACTTAATTCATCATTTTACAAATAAATGGCTTACACTTAATTGCAACCTTGGTAAAAAAAATATACTTATATTTCAACTGTAAAATATCTATACATACAACCTTTGGTTAAAGATACAAAATGGCAATGCTTCATGGAAAAACTCTCTTTCCAAAAAGCCAGCAATACAGCTATATTAACTTTTAACAGTCAAAACTCACTACATTTGTGTATTTCAAACTTTCAAGTGTCAACACTCACTATTTTAAATGTTCAAGATCAAAACTCACTATTTCAAACCCTCAAGTGTCAAACCTCAATATTTCAATCTTTCAAGAGTCAAAATTAACAATTTCAAATCCCCAAGAGTCATAACTCACTATGCCAACCCCAAAGAGTCGAAACTCACTATTTCAAACTTTCAAGAGATAAAGAGTAAATTCCTTACATTAATGTATAGTATTTGATTAACAGTTACTATTAGGACCATCAAAAACGATGGCTTTAATAGCACAACAATCTTTATATAGCTCTTTGTCTTCTCCAATCAAGCAATCAGGGCTTCAAATTTGTCAAAAATTGGCATGATTTTAAACTATCATGGAGTTCTTTACAGCAGAACTTTACTGTCTACAGATCTAAACTTCTATGAGGTAAGCACATGCTGAATAAATTCCATCAATGTTCCATTGGAACCTTCATCCTCTGGTAACTTGTTGCCTAGAGATGTCTGCAATAAAACAAATAAGATTATATAAAAAATATGGTTTATTTTGATGAATTTGTATAATAAACATAAAACTGTAAGGAGAGCATACGTAAGAAAAAGCCCCCCGGAAAATCCGCAAAAAGAAAGTACTTCCATAATGTGACAATATGTGACTATAAAACTTATTTTTTTTTAAAACCAGTTTGAAGAAAGATCAATATTTTCAGGTTTAGCCTTTTTTATTTATGTTATTGCCATGGTAACATATTTCACAGAAGGGTCTTAAAAATGACAATTCTGGCAAAAGTATACAATTCCCTGTCATTTGACAAAATACGAGTATGGTTCACTTTTGCAACAGGGCCAAATTTGAAGTTAACCTTGGATTTTTATTTTCTCTATCTATAAACTTAGTATAAAATTTTCCTACATGTTCAAATTTCTATATGGAGTAAAGCCTCCAGCCCCTTCCCATGAATACTGAAAAAATCCCTGTTTATTGACTGTAAATTAGAATTAAAGAAATGCTACATTATGATGAAAAAAGTAACCAAGTAAACAATACCATGATTTTCTGTAAATAAGTTATACTAGGATGCCAGGAATGTTGAAATGTGATCCAATCAGGTGCTCCACGATAAAACTCTACCATTTTCTTCTGTAAAAATAAATAAAGAAGCTTTGTCAAACATCAAATATAATTCTCACTACAGTACTTCTGTACTCACTATCAATTTAAACCAGGGGGGTTAATGTATGCACACAACACTGACAGTTGAATAAAATTAAACAATACATGTATAAAGTTATAGTGCAACAAACAAGGTACCTATATACAGATACACTACAGGCTGCTTTAATCTATTTTCCAAGCACAAAACTTTTCAATGCACAATGCTGAGCAAAAGAACTGCTAGTACCAATTTTTATAGTTTTTGTTGTGATGCGGTTGTGGATTGAATCCCGACCCTAAATTAAAAGTATATATATCTAGAAAAAAATCAGGATATTAATATTTAGATGTGAAGATTACTAAATCCACTTATGAAAAAGAATTTGTATAAAATAGAAAAGTTTCCAGCAAAGTCAATAAAGTGAGTCAGTTGATGTACATAAACAAGCAAAATGTTGAAAAATGGCGTAACATACAAGAAACAAGAAATGTAATGTGGAAAGCACATTAAAGCCAGATTTAAAAACTTTAACGCAAAATTACAAAGGGAAACAATCCATAATAAAGCCAGGTAGAGTTATGGTTACTGTTTAATTCTAATTCATGGCATGGTATGTAATCATTGTATGAAGTTTCATAAAGATCTGACGATAAATGGCAGAGATATATGCTAAATTGAAAACTTTAACGCAATTGTTAATGATACCAGACGCCCACCCGCCCAATTGCCCGTCCGTGTTTCACCAAACTATTAGCCGAATTTTTTCGTTGAAAAATCCGGCTAAAAAGTATAATATACAAATTATGTAATAACTATGAGTACAAACCATTTCACTTAAAAGTTCTTCACTCACTGAGTGGTTTTGTTTAACTGAATATTTCAATGACATAGGTATACCAAATTCTGTATTAGATGACTGTAAGTATAAAACAAAAGCAAGTATGAAAATGTAATAAGGTAAATCCCATTGTATCTAAAAGTAGAAATTCCGACATTTCAATGCTGATAATATCTCCTGAATAAAAGCTATGCATTGATTGGTCAATACAAAGGTCATCTTAATGTGACCTCCAGGGCTATGTTGGGAGATCCTATGACAGAGGTAAATAAGATCTCTTTTTACTACTACACCATGGAACAGCAAACCAGCTAACTCAGTCAGTTGCACAGAAGTCTACTACATTGTAATAAAGGGGTCATAGGTTTCCCAGGGCAGGGTATACTTTCACGGAGCTTGGTCATAAAACAAATCTATAGCCATTCTCTCCTATTTATTTATTTATTTATTGGAGTTAACTCCGTATCAACACAATTTAGGTCATTTCATGGCGTCCAGCACACCTAACCTAGCTTTCCTGGACCATTGTCTATAACCAGTACTCACCTACCCTTTCACAAGGCCGGAAACTTCTCCATATTGTCTAATCAATGGAGGAAAATCGACATTATTGTCAAATTTTCATGGAAGGGTATAACCTCCCCGGGTGGGATTCGAACCCGCACCCCCTCGGGCACGAGTATCCAAATCCCGACGCGCTGCCAACTGCGCTATCGACCCGGGTTTTCTCTCCTATCACTGATTCTAAATTATCTAGGACAGTTGTCAGTCAGTGACAGAAGTATGTACCTAGTTACTTTCCCGGAATAGTCAGTAGGTTGAATGACCACTATGACCTATGAATGTGACCTATACAATGTGTTTAGACTTAAATAAACACAATACGAAACAACTAGACCATCATGCATGGTAAATATAAAAGTGTAAAAGAAACATAGTTACCTCTGACGGTGGCATAACCATAAACATCTGTACAGTAGATTCTGTAGTAAGTGATTTATTATAATATGGGGCTGAAATTAGGTCAACATATATAAATTAGGTCAACATAATTAAAGTAGGTCAAATTATCAAATATGGTCAATACTACAATATAAGTCAATACAATAATATTGGTTAAACATTAATGAATATAGGTCAAAACATGAATACTAATAAATACATGTATATGAACATAAGTTAGGACATTAATTTTAGCACATGAAAAAAGGTCAACACAGGAATATACAAATGTATGTCAACAAATAAATGAAGGTCTGCACATGTGAGTATACATGTAAGTCAACATATGAAAAGATATCAACACATGAAAATAGGCTGATAATAGCAGAAGAACAAATAAGTTATATTGATCTAAAAAACTTCATTCCAATCAATATCGACCATTTAAGCCTAACAGTTTGAATTGTATAGAAAACAAATATCGAATGCAGATTTTTAAGATGGTTTCGGGACTGACTTTTTTGCTCGAAACTTTAAATCTCAATTGGTTGGAAATTAAAAAGTCTGTCCAAAAAAATGATAAACTGGGGATTACCTGGTCTCAAGCCAACATACACATTCTCTTGTTCTACTTACATGTTATTACTCCAACACAGGGAAAATATTGAGATTTAGATCCTTTCATCTTTAGTTGATATGACATCTGACATTCTAAATCTCTCACGGATGGTTCCGGTACTGAGTAAGGATGTGAGTGGTACCAGCCAACCAATGACATACCTAGATGTTTCATTTGTGCTCGAATCTGAAATACATGTACAATATTATCTATGGCAAAATCTAAACTGAGTCAGCCTTTATTTTCACAGAAAATATTTGACACGGCTCTCTTATAGAAGAAAACAGAGGGAAAAAAGGAGAACTATTTATTTTCAAATACCATAATTTAGGTAACATCAATTTACAGATATAAATTTTAAAGGAATAATTCTGTCTTCTTGCTTGAAATATTCAACTATAGGATCCACACTTAGAGATCGAGAGGTCACGGTTTGAAACCCACTAGGGGCACTTCTTATTTACTTGATCAATTCAGTTCTTCCCCTCCACACAGATGTAAATGGGTACTGTTAGGGTGATTTCAATGATAAGGGGTAATTCTTCAAAATTGTAAAGTCAGCTGACCATGTATAGGGAAGCAGACTTCATAACCTACATTAACTCTTTTAACCACGATTCCTTAAAATCAACACAAAATTAAGAACATAAGAATTCGCAACAGACAATGAATAAAAAATATACCCCTTTTGGGGATGGGAATGGACTAAATTTTCAACCTAAAATGATCTAAGAAAAAAACCACTGAGAGTAATATTTGGTCTCAATTTTCTGTAACAGCAAGTTTATTTCTTCATATGAGGAACTAGATTGAGGGAAATGCATAAAAGACAAGAGGTGGTAAGAAAAATTAAAAATGTGTGTATGGGGTATGAAAATAATTGATAATAAAAAGTACAAAGATAATAAATAATTAAGTAAATGATTATTAGTACCTCTTCTTCTACAACAGGAGCATTCTGAGCATCACTTAGTCTACATCGACATGGAAATGCTTGCTGTATACTCAAATCTATAAAAAAAATATTGATTAACATAAAATTTCAAATCTGTACAAGATAAACAGAATCACTAAAATTCAAATATGAGACAAGAGGGTCCTAAAGACCCTGGACCGCTCACCTGAAACCTAGTTCTTAAAAGCATCTGATACAAGTTTTAATATCAATTTCATATTCTGCTGTATTAAAATGAAAATGAAAACTAACATCTGGGGCAGGGCCAATAGAAATCTTAGGGACATAATTTGAACAAACATTGTAGAGAACCTTAGGATGATGTCACATGTCAAATCAATCTGATTAAAACCGGATCTAAAATTTTCCGCTCACCTACTCACTAATTTAGATCTGGCCTTTTTTAAACAAGGGTCACATTCAGGTGACCTTTTTTCATCATAATATTAATGATGAAATTGTTATGATACGCAACTTGTTTACATCGTCTATGTCATGCAATTTGAAATGAGCGGTCCAATCGCAGATTGTGAATAATACTGCTGTTAAATTAGCTTGCAAACCTTGGTCTAAAAATAGAAATTACGAAATCAAAATGTTATTAATAGTGTTTTGTCTAGATGAAAGCCATGCATTAATTGGTCGACATAAAGGTCATCTCGTCGTGACCCTCCATTGAGATAGTAGAGATCCTGTTCGACAATGCTCTACAGGATATCTGTTTACAAAGATTGCATGTCGAATATGAAAAATTTATCTAGACCGTAATGGTTTTATAGAAAAAGATTTTCTTAAAACTTTCTTCTATAGATCTTTGTAAAATTGGGATAGGGCTGATTTTAACCCAGGGGCACAATGTAAACAATCTTTGTAGAGAATGCCATACAAATATTGAAGCATGTATACTTACGTTGAGCACTCTGATCCCATTTACCACATAGATAACCAACAACTTCACTGGTTGTAAGATGACAATGAAAATCCTGAAATCATATGTTCATGTAATATATTATGTCAAATTGGATTCCAAAAGGGAATAATACACGAGTATTATATATACATACATAATGCTAATTTCAATACAGTACAACCTCTCTTGAGCGACACCCACTGGGAGGGTCTAGAGTGTGTTGCTGTTCAGAGGTTGTTGCTCTACAGAGGTTAAACTCATTAAAATTACACCTAAGGGAAATATCAAAAGCTGTTGTTGAGCAGAGGATTTGCTCTGTAGTGGGGCACTCTGCAGAGATTATACTGTATTTCAGCCGACAGCTTAATCAAGAAATCTTTCACACTAACTTTCTCACATTTTACATGTTGATGCCATAATGTTTTATAAAGATACATGTAATAAAACAATATGGTTTCAAAATGTAAACTGTGAGAAAGATTTCTTGATACAGGTGCCAGACTTTTTTATATATAACATTAAATTTTGTTCAACATACAAATAAATTTGTAAACACTATTTTAAGTTAAAATTTTAAAGATATTAACTGGAGCCACTTGAACAAAGAAGTCTTAACCTAGTGCTTTTTAAATGCATGTTAAATGTACATGTTAGCCATGTACTACAAAACTATTTCTTGCTTCAAGCTAGCAAAACTAATATTGCAAGTTCCATAAATGTCAGATGTGTTTCTAAATGTATTCAGCTAACAAGAAACAGCAGCTAGTACAAACAAGGTAAAACAATATTAACCTACCATCAAGAGTAGAGAGTTTGTAGACATAGAGACAGTATAAGGTTGAATTTTTCCAAGATTGGAAAACTTTTCACATGAAACCAGTTGATTCATATCCCTGAAATGTACAAAAATATCAAAGAGTATATGTTAAATACTCGCACATTAGGTCTCGTAAATTTCAAATTGTATTATTATTTATTGGTTATGCATCCAAATGATCAAAGCACAAACCATTTTGGCACAAATACAAGTATATGAATAAATAATATAGAAAAAAAGAAAAAAGTTAAATTCAAAAAGCGATTAACAACTGCTTCTGTATAAATATTCAGCCTACTTTACAATTTTGTACCATTGCTCTTGATCATCGAAATCTCCTTCAGGCAGGTGATCTCTCACAGTGCCCATTAACACCTGCGTGGAATGGAACAATTGTAGGTAAATAATTTTCTCAAGGAAATTAGCAGTGCACTTAGTGGGGTTGGAACCTGGGAGTTCTCGATCTCTAAGCCCAAGTTCTACCACTAGACCACGGCTCCATACAAAATTTCAATATTTGATTTCTGAAGCAAACAAATACAATTTTGAGTAAACGTAATCATGGATACCACAAGGAATTTTACTATAATTAAACCTTATTCATGTTACATAGTTTAAATCACATGTTGATAAACTAATAAAAGCTGAATTTGAAATTTTGCCTATATGGCTTTGTTTATTTTGTATCATGGTTGGTTATCCCGCTATGCTGATTTATGTACCTTGGGCCATTTGGTTAGGAAAATCTCGTAATGATGAATAATTAATGAGACAGTTTCATTGGTTCTGCAAGGAACCGACTGCAGAAAACTAACCAATGTCTCATGCATATTCCTGAAAATGAGATTGCCAGTCAAATTGCCCATGGTACGTATGGAGAGTTACTGAAGAAACTACGGTGGTTACCGATGATGACTTTTTATGGTTAAATAAGAACTGGTTTATCCTAAAGACAGAATTATGTCCAGGAAGTTTTGGAAGGACACATATAAATTATTACATGATTTTTCCCCTATCAGGTAAAGAGCTATGTTTTATTGGAGATTTATCATTAATGTTCATCTCAGTGACCTCCGTTGACCTTTCTTTTGTTGTAAATGATTTAGGTGATTTCTTTGTTGGACTGGCTTTTAATGATAGATTCAATGCTGAAATAAAACAAGTTTACAGTTACACGACAACATCCAATACATTAAAAAAACTCCCTCTGTGTGCCCCAACTAAGTCAAGTTTTGATGGGTTTAACGCCATATCAGCAAAATTTAGGTTTTTCACAGCGCCAAGCATACCTAATCTAGTGGACATGAACGCTTGACTATAATCAGTTCTCACATACCCATTCATAAGGTTAGCAACATCTCCACATACCAAATTAATGGTAGATATCAGCAATATCAATCAGTATTCATGGAAGGGTATAATCGCTCCCTGTTGGGATTCAAACCCAGCAACCTCTTCAAGACAAGACTTGAAATCTTATCCACAGACCTTCATCCAAGCATATAGACTACTTTTATACCAGTACTGTGCACAAGTGAGCAAAAACTGATAAAACATTTACAGAGAAAGTTTGTTTCTTTCAAAATCCTAAAATTCCTTAATTTCATGATTTAAAGTCTAGCAAAATTCTTAATTTCAGGACAAGTCCTGAAGATTTTCACCCATGCATATTGATAAGGGTTAAACCTGCACAATGGTTTACTAAGAGTACAGTATGTGCAGGTGAACCAACAATCTGATAGAACATTAACATTAATATAATATACCTTCTTGTTGTTCTTCTATTAAACATATTTTACTTGGTTCTGATCTGAAAAATGAAAATCAATTTATTTATTTAAAACAGCATCATATACTGTATATGTCTTAATATTGGTGCCTGATTCATATTTAGTTTTTTGGCATTGAGACTACTAAATTTTAAACATGCCAATAATTTAGCAACCCCAGTAGAAATCAATAATCAATGCACCTATGTAAAAATAGCATATTTTTCTGAGGTGGCTGGATTAAAGTACAAAGCTTTCTAATAAGACGTTACTCCAGCAATATACAATGCTACCAAATATTGTACATGCATCATACATGTAAGAAATCACAGTCTAGACTGCCTATAGTGACCTTGTTAGGGAGAATGAGATTACGGTCACTGTATACAGGGGGTCACTATTCACAGTCCAGTAGTCTGTGACGAAATTGATTAAAGTCAATATACAGGCATGTAACTGTATAGATTATATGTAACTTGTGAAGATCAATGTTTTTCTATGAACATCATTGGTTTATAACAATGGTCGACACTGACTCGACAAAATATAGAACCTGTCAATTTACACATTGATACAGGAACTGGTAATAAGTAGGTGTTCTGTTGCCCAGGACAACCAATTTCTAGTTCGGGCAACCGAAAAATTTCTTTGGGACAACCAAATTTCTACAAACAAGATAAAGTGCTAGCCGCTTAATTAACCTGTTAGGGCAACCACTTTCATATCCTAATTTCATAGACTAACACCAGGCCTAGTTTTTAATTTTAAAGGTGGAATTAACATAAAAACTCCACTAAACACTATATATGTACTCACACATTGGTTTTATGTAGATTGGTTTTATGTACACTGGTAGACTTTGATTTTGTTGTAAGATCTAATATACCCCCTGTATCCTCCAGCATTTCCTTCCTTATACCTATAACATACAATAACAAGGATTTTAATGTCAATTAGGGGCTACAAATTAACCCGTTATTATGTACATTTGTATATATAATTAAAGGTTTTATTATTAACTTTGGGCCTTGATATGTAAGATGCAGAAAACCCAAATTACATTATAAGATTTTTTTTCAAACATAAGATTTTTTCACAGTAAAGATAGGCCTTCTAATGTATTAAAGGGTCCCTAAAATTGCCAATTATTCTTATCAATTTCAACCTCTACCCTTTCCCCGTTAAACTGCACTGAACAAATAGAGTATGTACTATGTGTCAACTCAATAAAATTTAACTATCCAACCAACTATGCACATTAAATTAAACTTTTTAACTGGTATTAAAACCTCCATCCTAACGTGTTTACATCTGTCATTCTTTACACAGACATTTGAAATCAAAAGTACAATACACAGTTTGACTATGTATATATGTACCTTTTAGGTTTAAAAGTACTTTGTGCCTATGGATTGATATTCCTATAGTGATAAGCGATCATTTATTTTACAATTTGATAATGATCAAAGCAAAAAACGAAAAATATCCCACAATTTTGTAATCAAGCGCTACACTATATTTTGTTGTGCACCAAATCGCCGAATTCTGCGAAGTGTTGTGAGTCTTAGTATAGAGGTGATATCTTCAGAATGGTATAATACCTGAATCCAGATTGTCTGTATGTATAGATGACAGAGGTAACTGTGGTAAAGTGTTACTAAGTAGAGAGTCACTGGTAACTAATGGTAGACTTGTATTGATTGATATAGGCTCTGAACACATAGATAAACTATCATCCATATACTTGTGACTTATATCCAATGTATCACTGGAGGCACTGCTACCTGGAGACTAGAAACATGATATAAAATTACAAACCTAATCAAAGTACTGATAGTACTACAAAAAATAAACAATTCATAATTATATAGTAATTAATTATAACTTAAATCACTTTCCAGTCTACTTCCTGATTCCCCAGTATTGAGCAAGTAGGATAATTATCTTGCTGTAAACAACAAGATAGGTTTTGGATGAGATTAGAATCAACACCAAGCTGGCTATCTAATGATTACCAGTCCAATATCATAACCACTCGCCCACACCTGCTTCATTATAAACAGTTACAAACCTAATCAAAGTACTGATAAAACTGATACAATGGTGCTACTAAATGTATACAAGAACTCTAGGAGTCAGATGTATTGCCTGAGAAATGCACTTCTTGTGCATTGCACTTCTCAACTGTGTGCTATGAAGTATCAAGTCAGAAGCTTATATAGCTTAATAGCTTATATAGCTTATATAGTACTGGATTTATGTTCTAGACAAAAAATGCAACAAAGGGTGATAACTCCAAAATTATGAAGAAAGTTATGGTTCTTATGTACTGCACTTCTCCACTATGAGATCTATCTAACTGTAAAGTTTTAAGTAAGTAGCTTGAATAGTACTGCACTTATGCCGTGTACAAGAAAATGCAACAAAGGGTAATAACTCCAAAACTATGAAGAAGAATATTTTGGTTCTTGTGCACTGCACTTCTCCACTATGAGATCTATCCATCAGTGAAGTTTTAAGTCAGTAGCTTGACTATTCATGGATGTATGCTCCTGACAAGGAAATGCAAACAAAGGGCAATTACTCCGAAATTGTTAAGAAGAAAGTTATGGTGCTTGTGCACTGCAGTTCTCCACTATAGATCAGTCCACCTACGAAGTTTAAAGTCAGTAGCTTAAATAGTCATGGACATATGCTCCAGACAATCAAACAGGGGATACAGAAAGTAACCCCTATATATGTTGTTTTTCAGGAAACACAATTAGGTGATCATGCCATTCACTAGTAAAATCTTCAAAAAAACTTAAAATTTGTGAGTCTTTAAGAGTTTTTACAGGCTTATGTAGTATAATAATGCAACACTTCTATCTCACTGTTGATAATAGATTTAGAGTCTACTATAATCTATTTATAGAGACATAATCACACTGAAGGTGCTTTCTCTCTTGGACAGTGACTATAATGAAATGAGCCACTACAATCTTACCTGGGAACCAGGTATTAGAGGCTTTCTTGGTTTCTGTTGACGGAACCAGCTTGTCTTCCATGAATCAAGTTTTCGACCTTTATATTTCACCTGTAATAGGACAATGTTAGATCATTAAATCAAGGATTTACTGGATACATGACCCTGCATCCATGTTTGGATAAATCACAACTTGTGCACACTTAAATATTTATTTTGTATCCATACAGACTTAAAAAGTAATTGTTCAGAGTAACTAATTTTTGGCATGTGATTTTATCAGCATTGCATCATCAAATCTTGACATACACTAGATTGTTGATTCATCGTCTCTACCTCTTCACAGTTAAAATCAAATTGACCACTAACTTTATTGAAATCACAGAATAATGTCATTCCTGCTTCATCAAATATAAGCCTATATAAGTATGCATTAAAATGCACAAAGTATTAGTTGAGGAGGGTGCTGGCTGTCTTTAGTTTTATCCATGAGACCATACACACACACACATGGGTGAGAGGTCAAACTTTTTAAACACATGAATTTGATAGTTCCAATTTTATAAAAATCAAGATAGTCCTGACAAAAGCTTTTACATAAAAAATGAGCACCTAGGTGTAGAAATATAACATAAAAAAGAACACTTTCAGAGGTCCAAAAATTCAGAACTTAAGAATCAGCCCTGAAAACATTCACTGATTCAAAGACTATATGTATGTATTAATACTTACAGATGCCCATCCACATCCTGATTTCTTAGCTGGATTCACAAGCTTCTTACAAAATATTGCCCAGGAACTTGGAGAACTAAATATTTGATCTGTTTCATTAGATTTGATCTTACCATTAGCTAGCAAATCAGCAGTAAACTTCTGTCCCTGAAAGCAAATACAGTTAAACCTCGATTATCCGAATTCGTAGGGACCGAAAAAATAATTAGGATAATCCAGGATTTCGGATAAAACGGGTTTGGAAAGTCTTGGGAAATAATATCCAACATGACTTAATATAAGTTAAGTTCATTAATACTTCATATGTTTATACATGCTATAACTTGCTGCTACATTTAAAACTCCCTGGCTGTGTTGATTCTATGCGATTAAAGATCAAAATCTTTGATAGTACATGTACTATATAGCATGGTCAATCTGATTGAAACCCAATCTCAAATTCTTGTATAACTAAAATTTTGTGTACATGGCTATTTTACATCAGACAAGCTCCAAGTATGAGTCACAATCAACTAATCTTTGCTGTTATAATATTCATGATACAACTCGCAACAAATTGTCCAATCACAGCCCATGAACAACACACTATGTTAAAATAGCTAAACAAAACCAGATCTAAAACAGAGGCGGATCCAGGATTTTTTTCTGGGGGGGGGTCCAAACCTTTTTCTAGGAGGGGGTCCAAACTTTCAGACCACAACCACATTATAAATTGTTTGCAGAATAACATAACATATTAATAATAAAAACTTTATAACCATTAGATCTATATTAAACACAAAGTCACACAAGAGAAAATTGCTTCTTGCAACTTGAAAAGGGCTTATAGTTAAAAAATACACTCATGGACAGGTACTTCTTGGAAATTTCCTGGACCCTTCTGCCCCCACCCCCCCCTGGATCCACCTATGTGAAAGTACATTATTCTGATGCTATTGATAGTGTTTTGTATATATAACTAGTTAACACAAAGAACATGTGACCACCTGTGCCATGTCAGGCGATCCAATGACAGAGGTCTATAGGATATCAGCTTGATAGAATCGTACGCTATAAGCACAAAAGTATGACAAAACCTACATATCACATGCCTTTGACATTGTTGGTTAAAATATATAAATAACACATGACTGACAGGGTGATAGTTTTTACTAGATTATAGTTACTGTAAAACTGTTATATATTTTGTATATGTCATTACATTATTATTGTAGTATAATACTGTATTGTTTAACATATGTTATGGCCTGGAGGCCTGGATCAGTATTAAATAAACTTGAAACTATTAAGTTTATAATAAATTTGAGAACTAGAACATTTCCTGAGGCATAGCTGATTCAATTTCCGCTATATATCTATCACTGGTATCACTCACCAGCAGTCTACAAAATAAGTCAGGTTGCCCAGGACAACCACTTTTTTAGTTCAGGCAACCAACAGTTTCTTTGGGGAAAAATTCTACAAATGAGATATAGTACTTCATAGACTGCACTAATCATGTGTCATTCACTTTATTATACAGGAACCCTATAGCTTAACAATTAATAATGAATTTATTATGTCAATGTACAAAATGTTGTGCACTACATACATCATCTACAGTATTTCACCCGAAGCAAACATTAATTACTCATCATTAACAGCACAGATTTTATTCACACTCAAATTACCTGCAACTAATATAGATCACATTATATGTGAATTTAACTTCAGGGCTTCACTACCACTTGTATTGAGGTTATAATAAAATTAATAACAAGTTAAGTCAACTCATGACTGACACTGTTTACCAAGATACTTGCCAAGGTGAACAAAACCAAGTTTAGGGCCCGGTTGAAATAATGAGATTCCATCCAAATAAACAATAAAAGAATTAAACAAGAGGGACATGATGGCCCTTTATCGCTCACCTGAGTACCATTGATATATACATGAATCTGAGTAATATTAAAAAAATAAATTTTCAAACCAATTTAACACTACAGGGTTCAATAAGAAAGTAGCCACAATAGTGTTAACAAGATTTTTCGCTACTGTGGCATAGTTTTCATAAAGGGCATGAAAACAGAAAATGTTATGGAACAGGGCCCATCAGAATGTTGATGTTTTCAAGTAACAATATCTGCGTAAGGAGGAGCAAGGAGGAGAAAAAAGGGCAGGCTGCAGTGCCCTGCTATTAAGCTTAAGAATACTCAAATAAAATCATTGGATTACATAACAAAATCTTTGTCCAACCTAAACAAAAAGAGATGTACTTGTAAAGCAGTATCATACATTTCTTGCAGCATTGACTATAAGAATTAACATTCTTCTTAAGTATAATCACTAACCAAGTATTCCAGTGATAGGACGCCATCTCCAGCTTTTATTATACCATCAGCCATCAACATCTGTAATGTTACACCTCGACCAGTGATAGCATGTCTAGCTCTTTTCTCAGGTGTAGACTGTTCAACACCTAGTTCATCACCATCATAATCATCATCAATATCTTCACTCTCCTCAAGGTCATCAATACCTAGGTCATCATGCATACCTGTATATGAAAGGGAAATTTTGTATGACATTTTTAGTACAACCAGTGTTTAACACTAACAGTGTCCAGGGATTCCGCATGCAATTTAGCCTATATATCTAAACAAGTCACTATTTTGCCAATGCCTGCTTCATTTCGCCCAAAATTCTCGATCATATATTTAATTCATACTATCCCACAATGCAACAAGTGGTTAGCACAGGAACCAAAAGTGTTCTGAATGTGCATATTTAATTCGAAAAAATGAGGGTATGTTCTCTCCCTATACTAAAGTTGATTTATAGAAGGACTAAAGGGAGGTTCCTAGAAAACTAAAACATTGACACTTAATTCAATTGAAATACCAACAGTCAAATTTCCTGAGCGCTGACCCAAATCATTTCATAGTATAATGTACGTTACTAAATACTAAGTAAATTGCAAACTTATCAACTAACCTGACTAGAAGTAATTAACTTGACTGCAGTGGGTTTTTTCAGGCCATTTTGGGGCCGGAATTGGGCCCCATTTCCATTACCAAAAAGTATATATTTTTCCCCTGTTAGAGTGTCCCAAAACTTCAGAACTTTTTTTATAGCATTTTGCCCATTCCTCAAGCATTACGGAGAAATTGCAGATGAATATTATATGGGTTCAATCAGGCCTTTTTTTCCTTATATAACAGGGGCTGTTAACAGGCGCCTTCCCCTCTTGAAATTTCTTTATTTTGTTCCCCTTTCTATGAAATTGCGATAAAATTTCCCCAAATGTTCTATATATAAAAAGGCCCAGGCCCCATCCCCAACAACTGAAAAAAGCTCTGGTTCAATAGTTGAAATTATAAATAGGTAGACAGAAATGTTACTCTGTTAGAGGATTCATGTTATCTCAAGTATTGAAAATAAAGGAGTTCCCCCCCTAATTTGGTTTTTGTCACTATTCTCCCTTCAAAAAGGGCCCTACCACCTTTCGCCAAAGAGTGAAAATAAACACTGGACTTAATAACTTAATAAATTTGTTTATGTCAAGGGCTTTAGGGCCAGACTGTAAACTGATGTAGTCATTATCTGAATAAGCAAGCACATATGAGTAAAATAATGGCAAAACATTTACAATATGATTTTCTTTGAAAACAGAATAAAATAATATTTTATTGGAAATCATCCGAAAATGTTATCCGAATGTCGGTATAGTTCATAATTAAGCCTGTAGTCATAAACCAAGCATCTGATTACAGCTCAAATTGATTGAAAACATGAAAAGCACTTAGGGAGTAATGAATGCTCAAGAAAATAGAGGAAATTTATCGTAATTTATTGAAGAAATTGCAAATACCTGACATTTTCTTTGTTTTCTGTCGTCAATGTAGACAAACGCTTGGAAAATCTACTAAAAGCTCCTGGATGATTATGATGAATAACTAATCCACAGGCGACTAAATTCAGGGTTACGGCCGACAACGTATAAAGAAGAATAGACACATTATTATTTTATAATTTATATATAATGTAATAATAAGGCTGTCAAGATAAACCGATGTACCGGTATATTGCAATATGCAACTGCATTCTAATATCTAGAACCTGTTCTAGAACCAGTTCTAGAACAAAAGTGGTCTAATCCTTGTTAAGGATAACTAAATTATTATTCCAGGTCTAGAACCAATTCTAGAACCAGTCCTGAACCAGAGACATAGGGCGCGTTGCTTAAGCATTTCGCTAGGTATCGCTTCGTAGCAAAATCGTAGGAAACGGCTTGCTACAAGATATCGCTTCATTTCGCTATGTAGCGAAAGCTAGCGAAAAAAATCTTCGCTACCCTAAAGCGCTTTAACAAATCAAAATGGCTGCCTCAGCGAAAATGTGACTTCCTGTTTGCCGACTATTTGGTTTTTATGTTTGACTGACTATAGATGAATTGAAATTGATTGATAATTGTAATTGTTCAAATAAACATATGTTTTTGCAGTGATTTTATACTTGTTTAAGCCTTATTTAGTTTGAAATCGCCCCGAAAACATGCGATTGCTATGAGCGCAAAAGTTTTACTCGGCAAAGGCCGCCATCTTGGTTTGTGACGTAAATAGCTAGCCGTTTCCTAAGACGAATCGCTACAAGAAAGCACTTTTTCATAGCGAAACGTAGCGAAAATCGTTAGGCAACGCGCCCTTTGATAACATATCTAATTCCCTGTTCTGAACTTATTCTAGAGCTGGTTCTAAAAGTTGTTCAAGAACTGGTTCTAGAAGTTGTTTAAGAACTGGTTCTAAAAGTTGTTCAAGAACTGGTTCTAGAACTCGTTCTAGAATTGGTTCTTGAACTGGAATAATAATATTCCTAAACAATGTTAATATAAAACTATTTTAGTGATTATTTTAAAGAATTATGATTTAGTACTGTCAGCGCTTTGATATTTAATGATTAATTATAAAAACATTATCCTCATGGTAATGCCTACTTTCCCTTCTTAGAACTGTATCTGGAATAGGTTCCAGAACTTGTTATAGAATTGGTTCTAGAAATGGAATAATAATTTAATTATCCTAAAAGGTGTTAAAATTTGACCATTTTAGTGATTATTTTAATGACTTATGATTTTGTACTGTCAGTGCTTTGATATGAAATGAATAATTATAAACAATTTATACTCATGGTAACGGCTACTTTCACTACTGGTTCTAGAACTTTCCTAAACAATGATAATATAAAACCATTTTAGTGATTATTTTAAAGAATTATGATTTAGTTCTGTCAGTGCTTTGATTTAAAATATTATTCTCATGGTAACGCCTACTTTCCCTTCTTAGAAACTTGTTCTAGAATTGGTTCCAGAACTGGTTCTAAAACTAGATCTATAACCAGTTCTAGAACCAGTTCTGGAACTAATTGAACTGCTCACGGATTTCCACGTGTTGAATCGTCCAAGCAACCATTATTGTAAATCTGCTGAAAACGTCTGCAAAAAACTCACAGTAATGCTGATTTTCGACACAATTAATTAATCAACTTTTGTTCAAAAACGTGTCATTATCCGGCAATTTTTTGGATGTAAAATCGGCGAATTTTTTCATTGTATTCGGCGTTTCATACAAGTTTCCTAGTGTACTTTGTTTAAAAATTATCTACATTTAAAATAACACTGTGATTTTTTGTAAATCAGGGTTTATCAAGCCAACAAATTAAATCTAAACGAACAATTTTAAACGGGTACATGAAAAATATGATACCGCAATTACAGCGCTCATTTTTTTCCTTAGGTGTGCTCAAAAGTGCTCAAACTTGCTTTGTTGACATCATTTTTTTTCGACGGGAGGGATACCCCTCTTGAACCACCCCAATTAACGACTCCGTCGTATCGACTAGTATGCTTGAGGGGAGCCGTATTATTATAATTTAATAAAATGGACTAACGTGTTTTTAATTTAACACTGGAGTGCCGAATGACCACCGAAGCATATCCAGGGAAAGTGAGTGCCGAATGACCACAATACAATACAATACAATACAAATTCTTTTATTCTCTCATTTCACATAGACATGAATAAATGAGGTACATAAAAAGATATAAATATTTTTACGAGGCACATGGTAAGGATAGAAGTACAGGAATAAATCAACAATGTTACATAATTATAAAGTATAAATAAATGAAACCAAATAGGGTACCATTCTCGTTCCCAGAGACTATCAAGACTCTCGATACTAGATCGAGAATCTTGATAACCTCGGGGTACGAGAATATTAGGGTAGCAATCAGGAACTAATTTAATAAGTTATGTATTTATATATATGTATTGGTGTCCTCTTAAGGGCACCGGAGAGTCATAATAATATAATGGTACACTGAAATTATGTTATACAATTAGTAAATATTATTAGCTAAAACTAAGAATGTTATACATATAAGCAGTTCTTTATCATAAAGATGATAAAATTATCTTAAGGAGTTTACACACGTTGTTAAACTGTTGGGTTGATGAATTATTGAATAATTGATATAATTTGTACGTATTTGGACGTCTTATGAAATACGGTTTCAGAAGTAGTTTTCTATCGTTTACAAATAAACTACACTCAAAGAGATAGTGATATTCATCACCAAGTATATTGCAGGTACTACATAAACGTTGGTTATAAGGCAAACCATGCCAACTGCCTGTTTCAATGAGTAGTTTATGGTTGCGTGTTCTAAATTTGATGATGTAAGGTAGAAGAGTTTTGGGTATTTTGTTCAGATATTTTTCAAAGCCAAAAGATGTTTTAATTACTTTGTAAAACTGGCAACTATTAGAGTTTTCAATACTTGAAAACCATTCATTTATAAACAAATCCCTCAGTTTTTGTTTTATAGCTAGTTTTAACCATTTGTCGTTAGTCACAGACTGGGTATTCCATATGTCTGGGAAACCACATTTATTGATGATGGCTTTTACCTTGTAAATCCAAGGAAAATTCCTTTTTTGTGTAGATACATTTAAATTAAGGAATGATTTATGCATAATACTATAAATAATGGAGGATAACTTTGAAGGAACAGAATTTTGATTTGATATCAATTTAGTCCAAAAAGAGATAAATTTTACTTCAATGTCCAATCCCAAAGGGGTTTCACCAGTTTCACCATAAACAATACAATTAGGAGTAGATCTCTTTAATTTTAATACATATTTTAAAAACTTTAAGTGGATAGTTTCAATTACCTTGTTGTTACTGAATCCCCAGATTTCAGCTCCATATAGAAGTATAGGTTTTACTGTTTTGTTAAACAAATCAATCTGTAAATCTACTGGTAATCCCAATCGATTTGCATTACGTAATAAACTGTACATAGCTCTAGTAGCATGATTTGCAATTTGTTTTTTACAAAAGGTGAAGGAACCATTTTTGCTAAAGTAAATGCCTAAATATTTGTATTCGCTCACAATATCTAAGTATTCGTGGTTGAAAATGAATCGACAATTATTAAGTCTGGCTTTGGAAAAGATAACTATTTTCGATTTTGAAACATTGACGGTTAGCTTCCATCTATCACAGTATTTTGAGTATATATCTAACGCAGACTGGAGGCCCGACTCCGAGTCTGATAAAATCACTGTATCGTCTGCATATAGTAAAATAAATAATTTGAGATAGTTAGTTAATTCGGTATCGTATCTGTGGTCTGGTATGTTTATTGTATCGGTAAAGTTATGTTGATTGAAGAACTCTTCCAAATCGTTTAGATATAATGAGAATAACAATGGGGACAGGTTTTCGCCTTGTCTGACCCCTATGTTTGAGTGAAAAAAGTTTGAGAGTTCGGAGTTAACGGATACACATGACTTAATCTTTTGGTATATACTTTTAATAACATTCAAACATTTGCCATTAATATCGTAATGTAATAATTTTTGCCACAGGCCATTTCTCCAAACGGTGTCAAACGCTTGTTTAAGATCTATGAAAGCTATGAAAGTTTTTTCCTACCATTATTTAAATATTGGATCAGATGCTGTAAAATAAACATATTGTCTGTAGTTGAATATCCCTTCCTGAAACCCGCCTGAGTGTTTTTAATTAAATCATTGGATTCTATATAATTTGTTAATCGTTTGTTAATTATACATGTAAACAGTTTCCCAAGGCAACTTAGTAAGGTAATAGGCCTATAATTCTCTGGTTGTGCCGGATCGCCCTTAGTTTTGTATATTGGGTTAATGATTCCTATTGTCCATGATTCTGGTATGATACCGGTATCAAATACTAAGTTGAACAATTTTACATATACATGTTTCATTAGACAGTATGTACTTTTTATATGTTCGTTGACAATATTATCATTGCCACAGGCTTTGTTATTATTTAATGATTTTACTGCTGATTCAATTTCCCTTTCAGTTATATTGCTGTTAATATGTTCATTAGAAGAATCAGTATGGATAGGCATTGTATCCGTATCTGTTTCAATACAGGTATCATTAACGTCTCTAAAAAATGTGTAAAGGTCATCTAAATTTGCGTCACATTGTTTTGAGTTATTTCTGCGTAATATTTTCCAATATTTACTCGGGTCGCTATGTTGTAAGTTTCTTAATTGTTTAATTGTCTTCGATTTACTTTTATTGTTGTACTTATTTAATGTTCGTTTGTAGATCTTACTTGTTTGCTTTAAATGTTCCTTATTTATATCAGTTTTCCTGATTTTGTACAAATATCTTGCTCTGTGAAAATTACGTCTAGCTTTCGTGCATTGACTTCCAAACCACTCGGGCAATTTGTTTTCTTTTATATTAATATTACAGTTTTCATTGATATTATTGTTATGATAAGTTCCAAATGTCTGTTTTGACGCATTTAAAAATAATTCTGATATCATGTTGACACTAGCATTAGCTGTTTCTTGATTGAAATGGCCATTTTGTTCAAGTAAACTTAATGAGTTATAAATAGTTTCAATAACCTCATGGTCAATATTATTGACAAAATCATTGGTTTTAGTTTTATCCCATAATTTTACTTTAGGTACTCGCTTTTGATTTTCATACTCTATTACTGGATTCACAAAATTGAATTTAAGTGTAACAGGATTATGTACATCAGATAATAAATCGTTGAATTCATAGACATTTAATGATTCTATGTGTTTAAATAGATTCGAGGAACAAATAAAGTAGTCTATATTACTTACACCCTTACACGTAGTGTTTCCGCATTTATCTCCCTTGACACGTCCGTTCAGTATATACAAGTTATTCATTTTTAAAAAATCGATTAATCTATGTCCATAGTTATTTGTTGATTTATCGTTATTGTTTCGATTTAATGAAATATTTGGAGCATCTTCGAACATAGACATTTCACGTTCATATTCGTCGTAAATATCTGTCATATTTTGGTTGCTAAGGAAATCTTTATCAGCATGTATAAAGTCTAGTAAACTACCCGTTCTACTATTTAAGTCGCCAAAAATGCACAGATGTGAAAATTTGTCCGAGATTGAATTAAGGAACGTCTGAATATCGGCAAATGGGTCTTCTATAGCGTAATTAGAATTTTCTGGTGGTATATATAGTACTGCACATAACACGTCGCATTCAGTTTTCGTAATTTGCTTTGATAGCGTAAACCAAATAGCAAGCTTACTGTCCGAATTCAAAATTGTTACATATTTCGATATAGATTTATTTATTAAAAGTCCTATCCCGCCCGACTTTCGCGCAGTTACCGCAACTGATCTCCTATTGTTACAGTGTAATTCAAAATTGTCCAATATTAGCGAGTCTATATCATCAAGTTTGGTTTCTTGTAAGCCAATAATACTAAATTGGTCTAAAAATTGTAAAAATTCCGGACATATAGTCTTGGATTTTAAGCCGCATACATTTAGTGTGAGAAAATTTATATCCCTACTAACAATGTTACTATCAAGATTTTTTGTATTTGAGGTGCTTGCTGTATTTTCACATTTGTTTAATAATTTCCTTTGTGTACGAACTGTAGCAGCATCATCGACAACGTTTATATTTTTATCGTACGTAATATGTGGATGTGTCCAACTAGTATATGTGTCCCATGGTTGAGACAAAACAGCATTATGATATACATGTAGCATGGTTGAAAAAATATACATATTGTGACAAATGTGCTCATAACTGTATGTATAAAAAAGATTCGTGTTGGACACATTATACATAGTAAATAGTAAAAGACATAGGTATTGAAAAAATACATTACAATACAGAGATATGGAATAATGTTGGTCAAACAAAGTTAAACCACAATAGTCTGTATCATTTATGAAATGTTCGATACTCAATGAGTTTAAATGTGAGTCATTGTTTTGTTCTGTAATAGAACAATCAGTATCACTACAATGTTTACGACAATTCAATGAATTATTGTTAATACACACATTATTGTCGCACGATCTAAGTGAGTAACATGACTCTCCATGCTTGTCCTAGTTATCGACCGGACATAATTGTGTAGGTTCTTCCATAGGCTCTACTTGATGTTCGTATGTGTCAGACCATGGTTGAAATGAGGCCCCGACATCCGCACTGGTATTGTCATCACATATTTCATTATTTAACACTACAATTCCTGTACGTTTAGATGATACCTCCATATCTAAGGGTGACCGAGCTTTACGCTTCGAATTTGAATCACATTTATTAAAAGCACTAAAACGATTCAGGGTTTCAAACACAGGTAATTGAGATTGTGATGATTCAAACAACCTTTGTTGGTTTCGACCAATATGTTTTCTTCCCATGTTTTGGGGTTGAAATCTTACACTATGCTGTTGACTCTGATTAGCATTAGTATGTTGGTGTCTGTTGCGAGATTGAATAAGTGTGGCCGTTTCCGGGTCGTATAGCAAGTTGTTGACGTAGAGTTTGTCTCTGACAATGGCTACCTTGTTATTTTGCTCGCTAAACTTTCGAGCAATGGGATAGAGTTTACGTCGCCGATCTTCAATTTCTCGAGGAAAGTGCTCGTAGATCTTGTATCGTGTTTGAATTTTATTCAAAGCTAAACCAGCACGACGAATTGATTCTCTCTGTGTATAGCGTTCAAATACTGCCACCATAGGTCGTGGCCTACCTGTATCATTCACTTTGTTAGGATTTCCTACACGGAACACTTTATTAAACTTTATTTCATTCGTATTAAGTGAGAATTGAGAACTAATGGTTTCGTTCTCCTCAAGCTGGGATTTCATCATATCACGTAATACTTGTTCCGTGTCTTCACGTTGAGGTTTGACCGTCATATTGTCTTGTTGTGAAGTTTTGTCAGGACGGGCCTCATCAATACCGAAGAAAATTAAATTGTTTTCCATTGCCCGTGTTTGTGTATTTAATAAACATTCATGTAGTTCAGTATTCTGCTGTTTAATGTAGGACAAATCATATTCGTAAACATCATTTTTGGATTTTATTTGAGTGATTTCCTCCTGGATATTACGTTTAAAAGTTATGGAATCATCAGATATATCACTGAACGTTTGACAAAAATGTTCAACCTCGGCCAGTCTATTCACTATTGACTTGTTGGTGAGTTCAAGATCATTCACTTTTCATTCACCACCGAAGCATATCCAGGGAAAGTGAGTGCCGACTGACCACCGAAGCATATCCAAGGAAAGCGAGTGCCGAATAACCACCGAAGCATATCCAAGGAAAGAAAGTGCCGAATGACCACCGAAGCATATCCAAGGAAAGTGAGTGCCGAATGACCACCGAAGCATGTCCAGGGAAAGTGAGTGCCAACTGACCACCGAAGCATATCCAAGGAAAGTGAGTGCCGAAAGACCACCGAAGCATGTCCAGGAAAAATGAGTGCCGAATGACCGCCGACGCATATCCAAGGAAAGTGAGTGCCGACTGACCACCGAAGCATATCCAAGGAAAGTAAGTGCCGAATGACCACCGAAGCATATCCAAGGAAAGTGAATGCCGACTGACCACCGAAGCATATCCAAGGAAAGTGAGTGCCGACTGACCACCGAAGCATATCCAAGGAAAGAAAGTGCCGAATGACCACCGAAGCATATCCAAGGAATGTGAGTTCCGACTGACCACCGAAGCATATCCAAAAGTGATGGGTATCGCGAGAAAAAGCGTATCGCGATATATTGAGATATTCAATTCTCGTATCGCGATACGTATCGCGATTTTTTATTTCTTAGGTTAAAGTACATTTTAATTCAATTTTTGCTTTCATTATAAATAAAACGAATGAACTAAAGCTGTATTATATACTTTTATTATTGAATTGTTGTATTATATGTATAATCATAGAATTAACTTGGAAATGTAAGAATTAAATAAACAGAGATGTTTCACAATACTTACATGTCTTTAAGCCGTGAACTGATAAGATGACCGGGATTACCGAATGCAGTGGTCATACGCAACAGTGAACAATTCAATATGATAGATAATGTTCTGAATTCAAAATTGTGTGTTTTTTAATGAAGGTACAAAATATAGACTTTTACAGTTACAATGACAACATGTATAAAGAAAACAATATGATTAATTTTGTGTCCCATATTTTTCAGCTAGAATGTATAAAATCATTATTTGTACCTACATGGAAAAACCTAAAACTTTAGTTCCGGATACTGTCTATTGACCAATAAATATTATAAAGTTATGACTTATACTGCACTCCAAAAGTTATAAAATCTTGTTTCATATGGGATTTGTCGTCCGTTTTAGATCACATAATCTTTAAATGGCCAGAGCAGAGTTATTTTTACTGTTCGAGTGATTGATAAATGAGAATTGACTGTGTAGTTTTATAACAGGGATGAGCATGGGTTGCAAAATTTAGAGAGAAGTGACTTCTCCCTCCCAGTAATCTAGGGAGAAGTGCAGTTATGGGAGGGAGAAGTTGCCAGGATAGACAAGCAGGAAAAGTACAATGAGCCGAATGAAATGTTTTGAACAGTATTCACTAACTTCTCAAATGCAATTTTTTCTAAAACTTCTATCCATTAATTTAGTAAATAATATGTCTGTTGTAACTCACAAGTAGTTTGTAAGTAGTTAAATACTCCTTGGATGTTTGGTTATTGAGTTATTTGTTCTATGTTTTAGACAAAAATCACAGAACACATTGATTTTGTATCAAATTGTAAACTTTAATTATCTAATTTTCAATTTCAATGAAAAGTTCTTCTGTTTTGTTTATCAAATTTACCTGCTAGTATAAGTTCATAAAAAAGATTAAAAATGCATAAAAGGCCATTTTTGAAAAAATATGTTATCAGTGTCATCGTTTTTTAGCCTTCTTAATTTAAATAATTTTTATTTATTAATTAGTTCTGCTGTAAATAACATACCTTTTCTTAAATATAACATATTGTTTTTTAGAGTCTGCAACACGACTTTAGCTGGTAGATAGCGTGACGAATACTTTGACGATTTTCATAAATTTAGTTCAACAAACCGGTGTTTATTCTTGAAATCGAAAATAGAGGGAATTTCCCGTTACTTATTGCTTAATTAAGAAGAACTTATAATCAATATAATAAGATTATTAAATTACTTACGTAGATTTAACCTTGGTTTGTTTGATTGGCGATAGCGTGGGTCGCGAAAACATATGACATCACGCTTAAAACAAATAATTGCAATCATTTGGCAAACTGCTAATTACGTCAATTCTAACTGCTTCACAGCATGCTCGTAATTTAATACAATTATCAATTTAACGGCAAGCATCTAAAAAGCTTTATAAACTTTTATTATTGCAGTATCACAGTTTGACACGTGTTTGTTACTCGCAACCGTTTAATTACGATATCAATCTTATCGGGCCGACATAAAGCACTAGTGATTTTTAGGCGGACGCTGGTTGGTCTTAAAGGTGACAATATACACAGTGGCCATCAATAAACAAATAAAACACTTATTATCGGCTTTTGAAGCGTGTATACTAACAGCACAACTACCGCGTAGTTGATTGGTAGATTACATAAGAAATACGCTCCACCCGTCGTTATATCTGATGATTCCATAACTTTTAAACGTAATATCCAGGAGGAAATCACTCAAATAAAATCCAAAAATGATGTTTATGAATCTAATTTGTCCTACATTAAACAGCAGAATACTGAACTACATGAATGTTTATTAAATACACAAACACGGGCAATGGAAAACAATTTAATTTTCTTCGGTATTGATGAGGCCCGTCCTGACAAAACTTCACAACAAGACAATATGACTGTCAAACCTCAACGTGAAGACACGGAACAAGTATTACGTGATATGATGAAATCCCAGCTTGAGGAGAATGAAACCATTAGTTCTCAATTCTCACTTAATACGAATGAAATAAAGTTTAATAAAGTGTTCCGTGTAGGAAATCCTAACAAAGTGAATGATACAGGTAGGCCACGACCTATGGTGGCAGTATTTGAACGCTATACACAGAGAGAATCAATTCGTCGTGCTGGTTTAGCTTTGAATAAAATTCAAACACGATACAAGATCTACGAGCACTTTCCTCGAGAAATTGAAGATCGGCGACGTAAACTCTATCCCATTGCTCGAAAGTTTAGCGAGCAAAATAACAAGGTAGCCATTGTCAGAGACAAACTCTACGTCAACAACTTGCTATACGACCCGGAAACGGCCACACTTATTCAATCTCGCAACAGACACCAACATACTAATGCTAATCAGAGTCAACAGCATAGTGTAAGATTTCAACCCCAAAACATGGGAAGAAAACATATTGGTCGAAACCAACAAAGGTTGTTTGAATCATCACAATCTCAATTACCTGTGTTTGAAACCCCGAATCGTTTTAGTGCTTTTAATAAATGTGATTCAAATTCGAAGCGTAAAGCTCGGTCACCCTTAGATATGGAGGTATCATCTAAACGTACAGGAATTGTAGTGTTACATAATGAAATATGTGATGACAATACCAGTGCGGATGTCGGGGCCTCATTTCAACCATGGTCTGACACATACGAACATCAAGTAGAGCCTATGGAAGAACCTACACAATTATGTCCGGTCGATAACTAGGACAAGCATGGAGAGTCATGTTACTCACTTAGATCGTGCGACAATAATGTGTGTATTAACAATAATTCATTGAATTGTCGAAAACATTGTAGTGATACTGATTGTTCTATTACAGAACAAAACAATGACTCACATTTAAACTCATTGAGTATCGAACATTTCATACATGATACAGACTATTGTGGTTTAACTTTGTTTGACCAACATTATTCCATATCTTTGTCTTGTAATGTATTTTTTCAATACCTATGTCTTTTACTATTTACTATGTATAATGTGTCCAACACGAATCTTTTTTATACATACAGTTATGAGCACATTTGTCACAATATGTATATTTTTTCAACCATGCTATGTCATAATGTTGTTTTGTCTCAACCATGGGACACATATAGTAGTTGGACACATCCACATATTACGTACGATAAAAATATATACGTTGTCGATGATGCTGCTACAGTTCGAACACAAAGGAAATTATTAAACAAATGTGAAAATACAGCAAGCACCTCAAATACAAAAAATCTTGATAGTAACATTGTTAGTAGGGATATAAATTTTCTCACACTAAATGTATGCGGCTTAAAATCCAAGACTATATGTCCGGATTTTTTACAATTTTTAGACCAATTTAGTATTATTGGCTTACAAGAAACCAAACTTGATGATATAGACTCGCTAATATTGGACAATTTTGAATTACACTGTAACAATAGGAGATCAGTTGCGGTAACTGCGCGAAAGTCGGGCGGGATAGGACTTTTAATAAATAAATCTATATCGAAATATGTAACAATTTTGAATTCGGACAGTAAGCTTGCTATTTGGTTTACGCTATCAAAGCAAATTACGAAAACTGAAAGCTACGTGTTATGTGCAGTACTATATATACCGCCAGAAAATTCTAATTACGCTATAGAAGACCCATTTGCTGATATTCAAACGTTCCTTAATTCAATCTCGGACAAATTTTCACATCTGTGCATTTTTGGCGACTTAAATAGTAGAACGGGTTGTTTATTGGACTTTATACATGCTGATAAAGATTTCCTTAGCAACCAAAATATGACAGATATTTACGACGAATATGAACGTGAAATGTCTATGTTCGAAGATGCTCCAAATATTTCATTAAATCGAAATAATAACGATAAATCAACAAATAACTATGGACATAGATTAATCGATTTTTTAAAAATGAATAACTTGTATATACTGAACGGACGTGTCAAGGGAGATAAATGCGGAAACACTACGTGTAAGGGTGTAAGTAATATAGACTACTTTATTTGTTCCTCGAATCTATTTAAACACATAGAATCGTTAAATGTCTATGAATTCAACGATTTATTATCTGATGTACATAATCCTGTTACACTTAAATTCAATTTTGTGAATCCAGTAATAGAGTATGAAAATCAAAAGCGAGTACCTAAAGTAAAATTATGGGATAAAACTAAAACCAATGATTTTGTCAATAATATTGACCATGAGGTTATTGAAACTATTTATAACTCATTAAGTTTACTTGAACAAAATGGCCATTTCAATCAAGAAACAGCTAATACTAGCGTCAACATGATATCAGAATTATTTTTAAATGCGTCAAAACAGACATTTGGAACTTATCATAACAATAATATCAATGAAAACTGTAATATTAATAGAAAAGAAAACAAATTGCCCACGTGGTTTGGAAGTCAATGCACGAAAGCTAGACGTAATTTTCACAGAGCAAGATATTTGTACAAAATCAGGAAAACTGATATAAATAAGGAACATTTAAAGCAAACAAGTAAGATCTACAAACGAACATTAAATAAGTACAACAATAAAAGTAAATCGAAGACAATTAAACAATTAAGAAACTTAAAACATAGCGATCCGAGTAAATATTGGAAAATATTACGCGGAAATAACTCAAAACAATGTGACGCAAATTTAGATGACCTTTACACATTTTTTAGAGACGTTAATGATACCTGTATTGAAACAGAGACGGATACAATGCCTATTCATACTGATTCTTCTAATGAACATATTAACAGCAATATAACTGAAAGGGAAATTGAATCAGCAGTAAAATCATTAAATAATAACAAAACCTGTGGCTATGATAATATTGTCAACGAACATATAAAAAGTACATACTGTCTAATGAAACATGTATATGTAAAATTGTTCAACTTAGTATTTGATACCGGTATCATACCAGAATCATGGACAATAGGAATCATTAACCCAATATACAAAAATAAGGGCGATCCGGCACAACCAGAGAATTATAGGCCTATTACCTTACTAAGTTGCCTTGGGAAACTGTTTACATGTATAATTAACAAACGATTAACAAATTATATAGAATCCAATGATTTAATTAAAAACACTCAGGCGGGTTTCAGGAAGGGATATTCAACTACAGACAATATGTTTATTTTACAGCATCTGATCCAATATTTAAATAATGGTAGGAAAAAACTTTATTGTGCTTTCATAGATCTTAAACAAGCGTTTGACACCGTTTGGAGAAATGGCCTGTGGCAAAAATTATTACATTACGATATTAATGGCAAATGTTTGAATGTTATTAAAAGTATATACCAAAATATTAAGTCATGTGTATCCGTTAACTCCGAACTCTCAAACTTTTTTCACTCAAACATAGGGGTCAGACAAGGCGAAAACCTGTCCCCATTGTTATTCTCATTATATCTAAACGATATAGAAGAGTTCTTTAATCAACATAACTTTACCGATACAATAAACATACCAGACCACAGATACGATACCGAATTAACTAACTATCTCAAATTATTTATTTCACTATATGCAGACGATACAGTGATTTTATCAGACTCGGAGTCGGGCCTCCAGTCTGCGTTAGATATATACTCAAAATACTGTGATAGATGGAAGCTAACAGTCAATGTTTCAAAATCGAAAATAGTTATCTTTTCCAAAGCCAGACTTAATAATTGTCGATTCATTTTTAACCACGAATACTTAGATATTGTGAGCGAATACAAATATTTAGGCATTTACTTTAGCAAAAATGGTTCCTTCACCTTTTGTAAAAAACAAATTGCAAATCAAGCTACTAGAGCTATGTACAGTTTATTACGTAATGCAAATCGATTGGGATTACCAGTAGATTTACAGATTGATTTGTTTAACAAAACAGTAAAACCTATACTTCTATATGGAGCTGAAATCTGGGGATTTAGTAACAACAAGGTAATTGAAACTATCCACTTAAAGTTTTTAAAATATGTATTAAAATTAAAGAGATCTACTCCTAATTGTATTGTTTATGGAGAAACTGGTGAAACCCCTTTGGGATTGGACATTGAAGTAAAATTTATCTCTTTTTGGACTAAATTGATATCAAATCAAAATTCTGTTCCTTCAAAGTTATCCTTTATTATTTATAGTATTATGCATAAATCATTCCTTAATTTAAATGTATCTACACAAAAAAGAATTTTCCTTGGATTTACAAGGTAAAAGCCATTATCAATAAATGTGGTTTCCCAGACATATGGAATACCCAGTCTGTGACTAACGACAAATGGTTAAAACTAGCTATAAAACAAAAACTGAGGGATTTGTTTATAAATGAATGGTTTTCAAGTATTGAAAACTCTAATAGTTGCCAGTTTTACAAAGTAATTAAAACATCTTTTGGCTTTGAAAAATATCTGAACAAAATACCCAAAACTCTTCTACCTTACATCATCAAATTTAGAACACGCAACCATAAACTACCCATTGAAACAGGCAGTTGGCATGGTTTGCCTTATAACCAACGTTTATGTAGTACCTGCAATATACTTGGTGATGAATATCACTATCTCTTTGAGTGTAGTTTATTTGTAAACGATAGAAAACTACTTCTGAAACCGTATTTCATAAGACGTCCAAATACGTACAAATTATATCAATTATTCAATAATTCATCAACCCAACAGTTTAACAATGTGTGTAAACTCCTTAAGATAATTTTATCATCTTTATGATAAAGAACTGCTTATATGTATAACATTCTTAGTTTTAGCTAATAATATTTACTAATTGTATAACATAATTTCAATGTACCATTATATTATTATGACTCTCCGGTGCCCTTAAGAGGACACCAATACATATATATATAAATACATAACTTATTAAATTAGTTCCTGATTGCTACCCTAATATTCTCGTACCCCGAGGTTATCAAGATTCTCGATCTAGTATCGAGAGTCTTGATAGTCTCTGGGAATGAGAATGGTATCCTATTTGATTTCACTTATCTGTACTTTATAATTATGTAACATTGTTGAATTATATATGTACTTCTATCCATACCATGTGCCTCGTAAAAATATTTATATCTATTTATGTACCTCATTTATTCATGTATATGTGAAATGAGAGAATAAAAGAATTTGTATTGTATTGTATTGTATTGTTAAATCGAGGTCTCGAGGACTGTCATAATCTGGGTTATTTTTTGTTTCATTTATTTTACGAAAATGTCGGCGACTTCCTTTTCGCTTTGATGTGCGATAATTATGATAAAAAAACCGATACGGTCCAGCGTCGAATCGGTACGTATCGGTTTTTACGTGTATCCCAATATACCGGTATACCGATAAAACCGCACATCCCTAATATCCAAGGAAAGTGAGTGCCGACTGACCACCGAAGCATATGCAAGGATATGTTTACACACAGCACGATTCATTGCATCATCATAATGCAGATGCAAGATGTAACTACTGATCACTTTTAACTGTTTAGATAAAATACAAAAAAAAACTTGTCTGAATATTATATTCATCCATCTCTATTTATTACTATTCTTCTGTTACATTGTAAATAGATGCGCCAAGTTAAAAATTTCACTTATACATGTACTATGTACTTATCTGAAATAAATTACCTGTTCTGAGCTGTGTTTTGGTAATTAGCTTCGTAGTTACATACATTTCATTTACCTTGTAACCACTTCCGATTTAAAAGCCTACATTAAAAGTACACGTAGATTACGCGACGCGAACTGTGACAGGAAATTAACGTGAGTCACAAACTTACTTTTTGGACAAACGCCTTCGGCAAGTGTCACAATACCACAAAATGGTTTTGCGCGCGACAGTCAGTCTCATGTACATGTAATTGGTATTTATAATATTTCTATTTACGCCGTAAATAATTACATTATATTTGACAATCTTCACATTTAAATTTAAGATATCTTGAGGAAAAGTCGTAAGTATTTTAATCGTTTAATTAAGCTTTTCATTATAAATTTGTTTCTTTATTTTTACATGTAACATGTTTAACAGCTTCGGTTTCCATCCATAGACTGCTCTGTGAAATTAGATTATATTACGGAGCATATGTGGTCGTATTCTCGTACCCTGCAATCACGTACCCCGAGGTTATCAAGATTCTTGATCTATCAAAAATCCTATTAGACTCTGGGCACGAAAATGCAAACCCAGAGGTTATCAAGGTTCTCGTTCTAAATAACCCATGGGTACGGGAATCGAGAATCTTTATAACCTCTGGGCACGAAAATCGAGAATATTTATATGTAAGCCCTTGGCACAAGGGTCTTTATAACCTCTGGGTACGAGACTTGAGAATCTTTATAATCCCTGGGCATGATAATCGATAATCTTTACAACCTCTGGGCACGAGAATCGAGAATCTTTATAACCTCTGGGTACGAGAATCGAGAATCTTTAAAACATCTGGGTACGAGAATCGAGAATCTTTAAAACCTCTGGGTACGAGAATCGAGAATCTTTATAACCTCTGGGCACAAGAATCGAGAATATTTAAAACCTCTTGGTAAAATGAGTCAACTGGCATAGTTCTGAGACAGAAACACTTTAGATAAACACATAAATGTACGCAACTCCAAAATCTCCAACTTTATTGTGCTAAATTAGCAATAGGGGGAAAACCTATCATTTGCAATAGCAAAACACATTTTGGCATATAAGAAACTATTCTGATATGATTTATATCAGGAATTTTTCAAAAATTGACTCGCCCGTTAAAACCCCAATACTTTAAGGAACGAATGGTCACATCCTGGGAACTTCACATAATGCATCCTTAGGGGGCAGGCGGACCCCCATTAAATTTAAACAAAACAAAACGCTACTCCAAAATCGGTAGATTTTTTACATAATGTGAATTACAGTGGCCAATTACTCCAGTTTAAATTAAACTATTCCACAGATACGTACACAAGTAGCTATGGCTTTGCCCTTTCGATTAACGTTTTTGTCGAAATAATTATTTCGTACAAACGAAATAATATTTCGTTATTAAGTAATAATACTTCGTAATTAAGAAGTAATTATTGCGAAGAAATACCCGAAATGAAATCAATTCGTTTAAACGTAAAAAATATTATTTCGTAAAAACGAAATAATATTATGTTTAAACGAAATACATATAGCAGTGAAAAATAAAAAAAAAACATTTCAAGAAGTCACTTTAGGGGCTCCGTAAAAATGCTACCGATGATGTCGTCTAATCAGCGATATTATTATTATCATTATCATTATCATCATCATCATCATCATCATCATCATCATCATCATCATCATCATCATCATCATCATCATCATCATCATCATCATCATCATCATCACCATCATCATCATCATTATTCCAAATACGAAATGTATATTGTCGAATTCGCTTGAACATAAAAAATTAACGTAGATTCCCTATTGGATGTAAAAGTAAAATTGTGCGGGAAATGATTTTTGTTTGACAAAACCACATCATGAAAAAAACCTAATCTTAGTATTTTCTGGTTTTAGAAATTTGAAAATGAAGGAGTTTATAATTTGTGTTTTGGTCCTACTCAGTTGTATGAAGCTCTCTAAAGGTTGTACATGTAGCTGTATCGATACTTCAGTTGAATATATAAGTTGTCAACCAGGACGTTTCGGTGAGTGTTACATCTTTGTATCATTTTAATGCTATGTAACTAATGTACAATCAAATGATTTGATACAAAACTAAATTCTACAGGGAAACCTTGGCGATATTTGCAAATACGATTCATCAATTATTTCCTGTTTATGCAGACACTGCTGTTATGTGCTGTCCATCACAGGTGTCTATATCACAGGCGACAGACCCAAATTTTCCTTATTATAGTGTATGCATACTATAATAAGGAAACTTTTTGGTCTGTCACCTGTGGTGTCAATTAGTTTGGAAAAACACAACAATAAATAGATTGATTGAAAATTGGCATTTTATTTTAAATCCCATTTACAATGTATACAATGTATATACAACCCGAAATGGCATATCTGGACGGAAAGACCGCCAAAAGGAGAAAACTATGGAACGCCTAAACTGCCTTATATGTTTATTTTTTGTTCGTTGACCTCAAATGGCATGTCGTTTTGCACAAAATAGACGTCGTCATGGACGAAAGCAGGCCGTTATGTACATTACCAAGGTTGCTATGGTCGAATTGCAAGTCGTCGTGTACATTTTGGGGTTGTCATGCTGAAACTATATATCGTTATTGACAAAAAGCCAATTGGTTATGTACATTTTACAGATCGTTATAATTTATAAGTCGTTATGTTTGAATAATGTGTCGTTATGGGAAAAGTTTTTAAGTACAGCTTACATGTCGCTATGTTCAAATTAGAAGTCGTTATGAATGAAGTACACGTCGTCATTATTAAATATGGGTCGTTATCGTCAATTTGAATTTGTTGACTATTTAAAAGCCTTTCTTATGATCATTTTGTTTCGCGTTTTGATAAAACTTACCGTCGTTGCGTGTTTTTGACCGTATATGTCACAGAACGTTCATCGCACACTTAGTTGTCACGCATGCTAGTGAAATTATCCTGAATAAGTCAGTATAATATTATTTGATTTTACTTAACAAGCTAATTTGGCTTAAAATAATTGCTTTTTGTTTTAAAATGAAATTCAACACATCTATAGTCTAGGAAAGGTATTCAAAAACCAATGTCAAATAAAATTGCTTTTTATTTATGTTATTTTTAGTACATGTTTACGGTGGCATAGAGGTGACATGGAGATATATTTAATTTTTTTACGTGCGCATGCAATAACGTTTACGTGGTCACGCAATAGCTTTACGTGCGCACGTTATAATTGACCAATGAGAGTTGTCGAAATTGGCGGCCATTTCTCATTGGTCAATTATAACGTGCGCACGTAAGCTATTGCGTGACCACGTAAAGCTATTACGTGGCCACGTTAAGCTATTATTAATAAACATTATTGCGTGCGCACGTAAAGGTAATACGTGGCCACGTAAACGTTATTGCGTGACCACGTAAAGCTATTACGTGGCCACGTTAAGCTATTATTAATAAACGTTATTGCGTGCGCACGTAAAGCTAATACGTGGCCACGTAAACGTTATTGCGTGCGCACGTAATAGCTACTGCGTGGTCACGTAAAGCTATTACGTGGCCACGTAAAAATTAAATATATCTCCATGTCACCTCTATGCCACCGTAACATGATTCTATGCATACAACTTTATAATATAGTATCATGTACTAACATGATAAAAATAAATAATAAAAATATTATGGCAGTGACTGGATTCGAACCACTAATGTTCCTATTTATATATATACACACATTTCCTTCACGTCTGTATATTGTATAACCTTCCCTCAAATTGGTAAAATTCGTATTTTGTTCGGATAAAAAAAGTCATATCTCTATGTGGCGTATATCATTTTATATGAACTAATCATTCCTATATTTAAGTGGCCAAGGTGTTAGTAACTGGCAATGTTGTGTCCCCTAAGAATCGACCAAATCAGATGATCCAAATACTTACATTGTACAAGGTAAGTTTTATTTTCAAAAGACGGGTCAATTTGTGAAAATGGCTGCGAGTCGCTGAGCGACGTCTGAAAGTTCTCAATTTAGTTAGAAATTATAAAACTGTCATTTTTTTTAATCTTGAAATGCAAATTTCCCACAATGTAAGCGCTTTCGGTACTAACTTATACGTTTTTTTTTAAAAAAAAACAAAAACATCTGAGTCCACTGTTACCAAATAATGTTGAATGTGATGACAAATAAATATATGATATTCTATGAACGAAATAAGACGATTAAAGACATCGACACAATGTCGAAAATGGCTTACCTTGGCAACGTTTCGACATCATGGAAACGTACGGTCATGGTTTCACTAACACCGATACAAGAAACATAATGTAAATTGATAATTACAGTATAAGTTCATTCTCTCGAACACCACCAGCTCGAATTTATTGGCTGAGTCGAACACATTGTCTGGCACCGATCAACTTCCCTTCTATATCTATATAAAACAACCTCTTCTGAGTCGAACAGGACAGGGTCGAACTCTCGAACCAATATCACGGTCCCGTGGTTTACAAATACAATATAATACTATTGTCTCTCTCGAACAATAGATTTTCACACATCAGCGACAAAGGTCTGATCGAAGGTATTGTTTGTGACGCGTGATAATAACACGGCGTGAAAATCGTTCAACATTAAATTTGTTAATTGATTTTAATTGTCAAAACATTTTGTTGTGTGATCACATTGTCGCACAAAAATGCTTAACAATAGAATTGTTTGTAGATTGCACATTGTTGATGGACACAAGTTATCAAGTGTCATGGTATGATTAAAAATCAAGAATAAAACGAGTAACTAAGGCCTCGCTAAAACAAATGAATTAGCGCGTACACATCTTGTATGTTTGTTTAAATTGATAAAAATTGCAAACAAAATGTTAATGCAATTTCAGTATAAAATTAGAGCAAATTTACAATTGGTCTCAATTCAAAATGTTAGAACAGAATATACACACAGATTCAACGACCGAACAACTTAGTGAAGGACCCGGTAACGAACCATTCTTAATGAAACACATATCAAGGACGTTCATCTCATATACTACTATTCACCTAAATCATAATAATGTTCATAAATGTATAACCAGCAAACAACAAATAAGTTATAAGCAAATTAATTTGCAGTTTGTACTGACTACGTTCACAAGACACTTAAACCAACCGTGTGGTCGGGTTTTATATTAAACCAAGGGAGATAACGAATAAAAACAATTTAAAAAACAAAGGGACGTAATAACGTCGAACTCGGACGAATGTCGGCCAGGTCGAACACCTGCCTGTCTCGAATTTTTTTCCTCGTCCCTGCGAGTTCGAGCCAGCGAACTTTTACTGTATTTTGTTCAAGTTTCCAATAATACAAATTTTATGTAGGAAGTATTTTTATAAAAGTCATTTAAGTTCCATGTCTAGTTAAGTTTCTCTTGATTAAATGATGTCTTTATCAAGGAGCACATCTCTTTGAATTTACATTTTCACGTTTTACGGTCAAAACTGAAACAACTTGGATTTAACTCCAATCGAACGCCAGTGTTCTTGTTTAATCATTTTCCCCGAAAATCTTCCGACGATTTTAAGCGCACATTTTTTGTACATATGCCGCATATGTTCAAAAAATGTGCGCTTAAAATCGTCGGACGATACTTTTTTGTTTAGTATATATATAGTTAACCCCCATCTGTCCTTCATGAAAGAATATTCATTACATTGAATACGAATGTAGTATTAACGCTCGATACCGATATCGAAGTAAATCGTCAATGCTCGAATTTAATTATTAGATAGGAATTAATCTTTAAAATATATCAAAGCGTACAATGAGTGTCTATTACACTGTGGCCGAAAGGATTATGTGGTGAAATTAAACACATAAACATACTTCTATTTACAATCGCTACAAATTGATTGCTCGTTTTGAATACGTTACTTGTCAAACGGTATAGAATATGCGTGGTTATAATTTTCGTGGATAATTATTAGATGCAGATGTGATAGGTCAGTTCGGGGTCAAACTTTAAACACCATACAGGCGTCAACTTTTTAAAATGTTTATGCTATGTAATTGTAGGGTCAGGTTGATGTCACTTAACCAGTAATGTTGTATCTTGGCGACAAAAGTAAACCGAAAGACCCCAGAAACTCATATGAAATTTCTGCCCTTGTGAAAGATGAAACGTACTTAGTGTCTGGTATGAATTTTCATTTGTTTAACACGGTGTTAGTACAAATTATGGGGCACATTCCACAAGGCAATCGCTAGCTAGTGTTTTTTCAAAGCATTTCTTGTAGCATAAGTGGTCTATTGAACGGTTTGCTTCAAGCTAGCTAATCCAAAATGGCGACTTTCTCAAACAAAAAGTTCACACTCTGATTGTAACAAATGAAAATTATTTAAATCGATTTCATCATGATTGTTCTATTTTGCCACTTCGACGAAATACATGCATTAAATAAAATATATATCAGTATTCTTGAAAGAGAAACACGTTCCCACAGGGAGCAGCCATTTTGAAATAAGCAGAAGTGTTCCGGATGATACGGCTAGCAAGAAAAAACTTGCTACGTATCGCTAGCTAGCGACTAAATTTGCTCGATTGTAGCAGATCGTTCTATAAGAAATCGCTACATAGCGCTAGCTGGCGATCGCCTTGTAGAACGTGCCCATGGTCGTTTTACGGTGGCCAACTCGACAGTGACTGACCTAGTTTTCCTAGACCTTTGCATATAGCCTGTACTTACTTACTCTACCATAAGACTGACAACTTTTCCAGGTACCGTACTATGGAAACCCCGGCGAGGCTGAGTTGTTTTCTTGAGCAAGAAACTGATCCTAGTAGCTCAGTACTAGGGACAAAAAAGTGGACCTCAGAGTGATAAATCCAAGTAAAAAAACTTGTTTCACGAATGAGTTTAACCTAGTATGATCATAGAATAAACATCTTATGATTGCTTGTGTGACAAGTAATTTCGTATTAGCTCAGCATGAATTTAGTGTTAACTCAGTATGAACTTAGTGTTAGTTAATTATGAACTAAGTATCAAATCAGTATGAACTTAATGTTAAATCAGTATGAACTTAGTGGTAACTCAGTATGAACTTAGTGGTAACTCAGTATGAACTTAGTGGTAACTCAGTATGAACTTATTGTTAGTTAAGTATGAACTAAGTATCAAATCAGTGTGAACTTAATGTTAAATCAGTATGAACTTAGTGGTAACTCAGTAAGAACTTAGTGGTAACTCAGTATGAACTTAGTGGTAACTCAGTATGAACTTAGTGTTATGAACTTAGTGGTAACTCATTATAAACTTAGTGTTAACTCAGTATGAACTTAGTGTTAGTTCAGTATGAATTATTAAATCAGTATGAACTTAGTATTTGCTCAGTAAAAAGTAAGTACATGTATATAAATCCTATGAACTTAGTATTAAATCAGTATAGAGTATCGTTCATAGTAGATGTCTTTAAATTATTAAGGTACACTCTTCGATGATGAGATAAACATGAATACAGGTTCTGTACAGACTACTGCTTGTGATATCCAGAGTGTATGGAACACAGTAACTGCAGATGAGATGACATTCTTAGATGTCTTAAAAGTTGACGAGGCATTGGTTTGTACGAAGTAAGTATTAGAAAATATCCGACATTTTATTAATTGGACAGTGACATCAAAAAGTACTGTGACAAAATACTGTTTTAGGGTATTTTGTACATATGAACCGATTAACATTTCCATAATTTTCAAAATAAAAACAATTAACATGATTTTACAATAACCAGTGTTGATTTCGAAGCTGATGTCTATTTTGAATTCCAGTTGCACAATGAAATTAAAAAAATGAAAACAGTGCATGGTATTTATGTACATAGTACATGTACATGTAATTACGTTTTAATTATTACATTTGTATATTTTCAGCGATGGCTAAAAAGTACGCATTCTGACAAATACACATTGAAAACATCAGTCAATATTTATTTACTGTTTTCTACTTAATTGCTTTCGGTTACTTAACTTGTGTTAATTATTTACGTAAAATATATCTTTTTCAAATACATGTACATGTGTACCTCATATTGCTACTTAATATTGTTGTGTTTTCGGCGTAGTTTATTGTTTAACTTAATATACGTATTTGTCTTATAATAAATTGTACAAACTAACATGTTTGTGGACATACGCAATACATAATTCCTTGCCAAAAGTAGGACAGCATTGAAAATAAATGTTGTATTGTTGATTTTAACAAAGTTAAGAGTGGTGGATAAACCACCACCACCATAGTCAATCATGCTTTTAATGGTAGAACACTTTACCATTATACAACTAGACACTCGTAAAAATATCAAAGTTAAAACTATATTATATTTTATTATAATCCTGAGCAACCCATGCATTGGGTTGTTTTTGCACGAATTTCAACTGTTTCCGCCTCAAATTATTCATTATTTATATGCAGAATGTAAGATGGAAATTTTACACCTGAGAAAAGAACTTACGAATCGGAATATATGTATTTCAACCATGTCCTCTTAACTTAGTGTTCTCTTGCCTTGAAAGTATTTAGATCTAGTTATTTCAAAACCACATGCCACATGAATATTTATGTTGTACCTTAGCAAACTTGTATACTCATACAGTATTACTTATGCAGTTTGAGTTCATTAAAACTTTGTCCTGTTTTGTACTGAAATATGAAGATCGTATTCAATAAAATATTGACAGTTAATTTACGAGTGTTTTTGTTTTAAATAAAGTCATAATGTGGCGTTGATTCACAGGTTTAAGCTATCTTGAGCTAGCTTATGGTGAACTATAAGGATCGTTGAATGTCCGGCGTCACTCGTCGGTCGCTTGTCCACATTTGTTTGTGAACACTCTAGTGGTCACAGTTTTGCCTCAATTACCTTCAAACTTTAGCTGCCCGGCTAGCTCAGTTGGTAGCACGCAAGTCTACTGATCGTTGGGTCGTCGGTTCAATTCCCTTGTGGGGCATACTTTCGGGGAGCTTGGTCATGAAATTATTTCTACGACCATTCTTCCTCCTACCAATGATTTTTAATTACGTAGGGCAGTTGTCAGTCACTGACGAAAGTATGCGCTTAGTAGTTGGTTAACAGCTAAATCCAGAGATTTAGCCTTTCCAGGAGGAGTGAGTAGGTTGACTGACCGCCGTTATATGACCTATACAATGTGTTGCTACGGCGTTAATCCCCCCAAAAAAAAACCATCAAACTTCGTGAGGACGCTTGTCTGGTTATTGCTCGGATGAGGCCGAACATGGGTCATTTCGGATGAAAAACTGTGCTAGGACACAGGAACAAAAAAATAAGGAAAATTCTCAAGTGGCTACTTTTTTATCCGATTATTGGGAAATTGATCTGAAAGGTTGTTTTGATTATTTCAAGGTCAAGTTCATACATGGGCTATCTGGGGGTAAAAACCCCACTTCGTAAGAATATTGTTGATTCCATAGATTCAGGTTGCTTCACGATGCCGTTTTCAAGATGGCGAATTTGAGTTCAGATTGAGGCGGCAGAACTTCCTGCGGTTGCTTTCACATGGAATTGCCATGTTACCTCCCTTTGATTTTTCAAACATACAGGGGTACAACTAGATTTAGTAGACACTTCGTGTCGATTTATTTTTATGTAACACACAAAATATACAGATTCCCTGATGGCACTTTAATCACACCATTAAATAGATTAAATATAACTTTTCAATCTACGAAGGTTTATAGTTTCAAAGCGCACACCATTGGTACGATATAACTGTCAAAATATCAAATACGGTACAAAAATCTCAACTAGGACAAGTTTGGATACCGTGGAAATCGACGAATCTAGGGGAAAATCATCACAAATTCATACTTTGAAATATCCTTTCAGCCCCAATCAAAGATAAACATGTCATTTAAACAATTTCATCTTTTGTATCTTTTGTGTGTTACATAAAAATAAATCGACCACAACCTAGTTGTACTCCTTGTATAAAGGTATATAAAAGGTAGGTTTGAAAAATCAAAGGGAGGTAACATGACAATTCCCTGTGGTTGCTTTATAATTTATGTTGAAAGAGTGTAAATCTATACTGTTGCCTATGTAGCACATAAATACTTTGCAGATATAGATAAAAACTACAGTACAATCTCTATTGAACAACACCCACTAGGAGAGACAAAACGAGTTGTTTATAGAAGCAGTAATCCAGTAGTAGGACACACGCGTTGGGATCGTGAGGTTCCGGGTTCGAATCCCACTAGGGGCACTGCTAATTTCATTGAGCAAGAAACTTACATGCAATTTTGCTTCACTCCATCCAGGTGTAAAAGGATGCTTGCGAGGGTGGTATAATTCCGTTGCGCCAGTTTGTCGGCTGCACTAAGCGAAGTAAAAGACTCCCCAGGGATATTGATAGGTACATTAACCAATAGCCCGATGACCAGGGGTAATACCTATAAAGTTGGTGAACGTGCATATACACGAAACTTAAACTATGTAATGCCATTACTTTTTTACTTTTTTGTTCAGAGGTTGTTGCTCTGCAGTAAATTAAATAAAACTATGTCTAAGGGAAATAACTAAAGCCGCTGTCGTGCAGAGGATTTATTCAGTAGAGGACCACTCTGCAGAGGTTATAATGTAAAAACAAGCAGCTACAATGACTCTACTGTTGATATTTGTTTTGTTTTCCCTCCTAAATTCATAGTCTTGATGTATTGCCATTGATGCCACGAGAACTCAAATACAGCTCTCTCCAAAAGTTTTTATTGCAAAATACTGTTTAAGGATAAAGTGATTCAAATTTATCCAATGATAAAAAGAAACAAAAAGTCGCTTGATGGAAACTCCGAAATCAGCATTAACTAGCGACTTTAGTCAGTTATCATTTCCTGATAAAATCTGAAGCAATCCAATTGGTAAGTATGTCCTTACAGTTGGTATCCCCAAATTTTATCATTGAAGTCCTATGTAAGGATAACAAAATATTACATCTAATATGTTTCTTGTTAATAAAGATATTGGCGCGATATGACCTTTCTGTGTTGGTGCGCCGTAAAACCAAACCAAACAAACAATGAAGATATTAACAGAAGTGATTGAATTTTGATAGTTCTTTATCCTAAAAATGTGTGGCTTGAATTTTAAACAAATTTTATGATTTACAAAAAAGTTATTTAAGATTAATTTTGGCAAATTGACATTGAAAAGTATGGGTGAAATCCGAGTATTCAGTTAATTGGACCTACCTATTTGAAGAGTATACAAGGGGAAATAACTGACTTAGGTTCTTCATTGTAATTTATAAACATTCATTTCATTTCAGCTTAAATATTCAAAGTACAATTACTTGCGAAATGAAGATCTTTTTTTCAAAATTTCTGTGTCTATAATTTTTGGAGGAAACTGTATCGACAAATAAAAAAGCTAAATCAATTCTGCATTGTGACTGAACTACTGCCCTGGGCAAATGTTTACAAGCAACAAACCTGTTGCACCTACGACAGCCGGTGTTGACTAAATGGCATATGTAGTACACATGTAGGTATATATACCTCACAAGTTTGAAGTTTGACAATCACTGTAAGTGAATTCTAGATACCAATCCAACAAAACGTAAGTACATATAGAGAATATTTTTTTTAATTTAATTGAGTAAGTCCGCGACGTTGCAATGAGAAACATAAGCGTTCTGTTTATTTTTTTTAACGTCGTATTCAACACATATTTAGGTCAAATATACGACGACCAGCTCTTCCTACTATAGGTTTCCTGGGCATTTTTCTATCACCAGTACTAACTTACCCTACCACGAGGCCGACAACTCATATATAGGGTATGACCTACCGCGACAGGGCTCGAACCCGCGATCTCCGGATTCGAAGTCATACATGCTTACCACTACGCCACGGCCGCGGCTACGTTCTGTTTCGAAAATGGTTGTAACTTTATGTATTTTTGCGCGGGCACCAGTTTTGCTCAGCTGTTTACAATGGCAGCCTGATATAGTCTCTGAGAACATTCACCTGAGACAAAAATTCAATTTAGATAAATACAATGTATAAATGAATTGCACACATTATTATTTAGTCTATTTTTTTCTCAACTGTCACAGATTGGATAATTTCACGGTGATTGATTACGCACTATCACAATATCACGAGAGTAAGATAAAGAGCACGAAGTCCTCGTGATATTATTCATGTTTTGACAGTTGAGAAAAAACGAACTATAACCGGATTAAAGTAATGTACTTACAGAATCGTGTAATGAATCTATCTGTCAATTTACTTAACTCTTATGTATAGTGCGTACAAAAAAACAAAACGTGTTTTGGTAAACATTAGAAATGAGACAATCCATTTCTGGGGTAGGCAGTAATGAAAATAAAATGTGTGTAATTCATTGTAACAAAATTAGCATGATGGATACCACCATTTGTTGGTAAATCGTGCTTGCGTTGGTAAAAATCTTTTCCATTACACTAACAACTAAGACAATCGTAAAACATATCACATGTTTATGTTATTGTCATCCTGAGCGTCCCTCGTATTATTTGACAACATTAAACGTGCACTTCATTAGTTTCCGTAACGATTTACGGATTAGTTCGTATACGTTCGTCAAGTTTCGTTGCTTAAATAAGTGACAATACAAAATATAGATGAAAAAGTAACGATTGTATTATACCAAACGGTTTGTGGTGCAGAGGTAAAGTACTGACTTGATAATCGAAATACCCCGGGTTCGATTCCTGCACAGGTTGATATTTTTGTAAATTCGCAAACACTAGTATCATAGTAAAAACACTATGACATACTTATTACTTTTACCAATTGACTGAATATTAATTATATATCATTTAACGAAATTTTTGTCTCTTTATCATCATACAATTTTCTTTATGTATATTTTATAATAAATTTGTGACATGGTTAAAGACTGAATGACTTTCATACATGAAAACGCCCATTATGTGTGTATAATAATAATCGCTCAGGTTTTTTTTAAAAAATCATGGAATCCGCGCGCTGCCGTGTTAAGGTTCAAGTAAAGTCTTTGTTTGCATTAAAAATAGTAAAATGAAAAATGCTCTAACTCTTTCATACTTCCATTAAGAGCAGTATATTATACATCAAAATGTTCCTTATGAAACATACAATGTGATGCTGGTAATTAATTCAGATGAAAACGTTTACCAAAAGATGCATTTGCAAAATTGATGCTGTAAAACTGAAAATTATAAAAGACATTGAGAATTTTTTACAAACTAATTTAACATTAAATCATTTATAGAACATTAAAGTTCATATTACAATGAAGGTACTCCAATATTTATAATCTAAATAAATGTTAAAACAAAATTAAGGTAAATGAAAAACATTTTGACAGCTACAAGTGTAATGGGTTTTCACGACCCTGTTTCTACTTTCACTTTTGTTTTTCAATTGCCTAAGTTTTGTTTTTATATTTATTGAGGTTATAAATATTGCAGTACCTTCATTTGAATGTGGACTATAAGGTTCTGTAAAGGAATTAATGTTCAATTTGTTGTAAGAAAATTTTAATGTAATTTAGTATTTTTATTTATGCAGCATCAATTTTGCAAATACATCTTTTGCTAAATATTTTTATCGTAATTGATGATAAGCATCACTTTGTATGTTTCATAAGAAACATTTTGATATATAAAACAATACTATTGGTGGAAATATGACAGAACTAGAGCTATTTCTGTTTTTACTATTTTTTTAGCAAACCAAGACTTTACATGAACCTTAACAAGTATTTGTGAAGCATGTACTGATTATGTTTAAATTGCAAAAAATAATATTTGATATGGGGTCGAACCTGTAACCTCTGGATTGTGAGGTGGTACATCTTACCCCTACACCAAGTCCTTAGATGCATCTTTGACTTCTATTAATAAAACTTAAAGTAATACATTCGTGTATTTACGGAAATTTCATACGGAAATTCACGACTATGCATACAGTGCATGTTTAATGTTGTCAAATAATAGTGGATTAGTTTATTCTATTGTTATTATAAACAGTGCTTTGTTTTTTTGTACGCACTATACAGGTCGTCCACGTAAACATTGCGTATGTAAACATAGCCAGTTTCATTACACACCAATTTTTAGGGGTGAATTATTTTTACATTTTTAAAGTTTAATTAGTTTATACATATTCTATAAACATATCATTATATAAAACTTACAATGTGCATACACACTATTTAAAATAAATGTTACACATAAAATGGTCTGTTTAAAATCGGTAAAATGCTGTTCAGGCATTGCTTACTTCACCTATTTAGTGGGCAAGTCCATTGTTTAAAGTACAAAAACACGCATGACCTAGAATACGACCTTGTATATCGACTTAGTCAACAAAAATAAGTCTATAGCGACATTTTGTCTCTGATTTTAGATATTCAGAACTATGAAGGGATTTATACTGGTTGTTATAGCAACGGCATGCTTTATAAAGGCGGCAGAAAGCTGTAGCTGTATGGGAACTTTTAAAGATTTTATGTGTTCCGCAGATTTCGGTAAGTGTTGTATTATTTTTTGTTTATATTGTGCGTAAAGTTTGATCCCGACCTGACCTTTCACAATTTGCATCTTATAATTATCTACACACACCCCGACGAAAATCAATACCACGCCTATACTACACTTCGGCACGTACGCTTTAATAATTTTTAAAAATTAATCCCTGTGTAATAATTAAATTTGAGCTTTGACGAAATACTCCGATCGGTATCGAGCATTAATACTACATTCGTATTCAATGTAATGAATATTCTTGCATAAAGGTCAGATTGGGGTCCAATTTTACGCACACTACGAATAATCATTCGGAACAATTTCGGCGATCATCTATAGTTTGTACAAGAAACAAAACACTGTTCATATTAACAATACAACGGACTATTCCACGACAGGGGATGGCAAGGTACACAAAAATATATAATCTTGATATGTTTTTTGTTAATGACTGTCTTGGTGTAATGGTTAAGAGATTTACCATTACATACATGATTGACCAAGGGGTGGGTGGCTTATCCACCATACCAACTTTGTTAAATAAATTATACAACTCTCATTTTCAATGCTGCCTATCTCTGAAATGAATTGGTTCATTTTTAATGTTTTTTTTAATTGAGTTTAACGCCGTGTTAACATAATTTACGTCATTTTACAGCGTCCAGCGCACCTAACCTAGCTTTCCTGGACCCTTGTCTATAACCAATAATCACCTACCCTGCCACAAGGCCGGAAACGTTTCCATATAACTAGTATCTAATCAATGGAGGAAAACTGAAATTATTGTCAGATTTTTATGGAAAGGCATTACCTCCCGGGTGGGATTCAAACCCGTACTCCCTTCGGGACACGAGATTCTATATCCCGGCGCGCTACCAACTGCGCTATTGACCCGGGTCCACTTTTTTATGTTTACATAAACACGTTTTGTTATTTGTACGAACAATACGTAGATATACCTCGAGTAGCAGAAATAGTAGGAATACAACAAGTGATTAGTCCCGGCGACTAACTCGCTGGAAAGTAGTTCTAGTATTGGACATGTAAAGTCAATATTATCTAATAATAAAAGATATTTGCCCGCCAATTAACTACAAAACAACATTCAGAAGTCTTAATAAAAGCAAATGGCCATGGATTATCATATATTATATATTATTTGCTATTTTGTTAGGAAGCACATAGCTTTGTCAAATTTGTGAATTTAACTGATACTTTGTAACTCGTTTTATGTTGTATTTACAGTTGCTAAGGTGAGAGTTTCTGGCGAGCAACAGTCTTCACAAAATGGACCTTTCCAGAATATTGAAGTTCTTGAAAAATACAAGGTAGCTTTTTACTAATCGTATTCGCACTAATATTTCAATTAAACTTCTGTATTTATAAACAGTATTGTTGTCAATACAATATACAATCAATCAAATGGCGAAAGATATAAGACAACGATGCTGAGCCATTTATTTTGGGACATATCAAAGGAAAAACGGAAATACAATGTGGTTTCTTTAGGTCATTTAGGATAACTTGAGACTAATCTAAACGAAATTTTATGTAAACAATGTCTCGTGTTATCCCAAATGAGCTATATTAAATAATCTTCGGAATTGCTTACTTGAACAAACTCTGTGAAATGCATTCAATAATGAATTGCACATGATGCAGATATCTCGTTAATTAACTTTAATATATCATGTTTGTTTTCTAATTCAACGCCGCTTATCTTTTTTTAAAGACATTCCTTGTTAATTTTGTTCATACTGGCAACGAACACAATTCACAGTCTCAGTTCATTCAGTTATAGATTTTCATCAAATTTGACTGTTGTCGCTATTAATTTGGCCAATACGGAAATTAAGTATAACACGTTTAAATAAAGATATTCACATGAAATGTTGTACCAGTACCATTCAAATTAACATATTTAATAGGAAACATTTGTTTCTAGAAATTCCGCCCACAGACTGTTTCACAAAATAATGCATTTCTCACCGATCTGCCATTTTCAGCCCCATTTTACATCTCCTAAAGTCATATTTTCGGTCATAACTGCAACAGTTTTTTGTCAAAAACTTCAGAAACATTCACAAGTTGCATGGACGACATGTACAAAAATATAAATCAAGTTTTTAAACTCTGGAATAGTTTGTATAGCCTGCTTCAGCCAGTTATAGACAGTGATGACCGTGAAAATTTAATTGTTATGATACGTAACTTGTTTACATCGTCTACGTCACGCAATTTGAAATGAGTCGTCCAATCGCAAACTGTGAATAATACCGCTGTTAAATTAGCTTGCAAACATTGGTCTAAAAATAGAAATAACGAAATCAAAACGTTATTAATTGTGTTTCGTCTAGATGAAAGCTACGCATTGATTAGTCGACATAAAGGTCATCTCGACCTGACCCTCCATTGAGATAGTAGAGATCCTGTACGACAATGCTCTACAGGATATCTGTTTACGGAGATTGCTACTACATGTATATTATGTATATTATTATATACTTACAGGGGCAACGAGACATTAGTCGGGTTTACAACAGCAGGAGGAAACCGGAACAACCACGTCACTCATGTGAACCATCTGCCTTGATAGACGATGAGATATACCTTTTGTCTGGTAAGTGAAATGCCATACCATAATGAGAGAACCAGAAAAAATGTCTAACGAACATAATGTTCTAAGCAATATTTCACAACATGAGTAAAAAGTTCTAAGGACTTAATACGATCTTTAAAATCATTATATACATGTACGATGACGAAATAAACATCTCTATTGAGACGAACGACTAATTGCATTTATCGTCGATTTGGCCCTGTGAAAGAAGTATGTTCGGTTCCATGTGTCCAATGAGGGCTGTGGATCGTTCAGCAAGTGGCGATCTGATCCGAACCACGGTTCATGAGTAGCGATTCATGAATCGAACCACGATTCACTAGTTAATGGAAAAGCATAGATAGGAATTCATGTACATGACTGTAATAACAAAATAAGTGAAGTATTACAGAAGCTTTTACTAAATGGAAACCATGTACTCCAAACATTTCTATTACCAGGCGTTTTATAGAAATTTTCAGTGATAACATTTTTGCTTAAATGTGCATCAATCGAAATTTTGAATTAAATTAAAATTTTCAAAAGTAGTGCGGCTCGTTTTTAGCGGTTATTAAGCTGAAAATGTTCTTTCATTATTTCAAAAAATAGATCGCGATTTGACGATTTCGGACGTGAGGAATATTTATACTCGATTTTTGGTCAGAATTGCGAATTTCCGAGTACTCGGATACTCGCAGAAGACCTACATGTATGTCCAATAGAAATCAGGTGTTCATGTGCTGACGGAACTACTTTCGGAATCTGTATTTTTTATCAGAACGTTTCTGTACTATCACAATTTACAATATTTGCAGGATCTTACTACGAGACAAACGATGAAGGGGTAAATTCTGTTATTATATCTGGTTGTCAAGTTGTAACATTATGGGAATGGGTGGATGAGGAAGAATTCTTATTTCTTGAATTCTTAAGAGATGGCGTAGCTTCTGAATGTGCATCGTAAGTATGGGACCATGCTTTTCTTATATGTTTTATTAATAATGTAGTAACGCGCTGAGTCGATAGAACGTTTTATTACACACCCAGAGGTCATTCAGTCATTATGCTTTTGATGTGGCTCTTTTCACACAAAAAAATACGATTTTTTTTATCGTAAGTCAGTGTAATAAATTGCTAATGATATTCTAAAGGATAACATGTATGTTTATGACATGATGTTCAGAAGGTACATGCATATAGTATTCTACATACTTCACTTTTTGAGAATATTTTGATTTGATAGGACTTATCATGAATGTTTCCTGCTATTAACTTACGACAATTATTATCGTAAGATTTTTTTTGAAATGCACCACTGTTTTCTATGTCAATCTCCTACAACTACCTCTGTACCAAATCATGACCTTTACAGCAACTGGAGAGAGGTTTGTGCTTAGATTAGCAGCGTGTTCAGTAACGACTGTTAGCGAACGTTACGAGTACGGCACAATTCAACCTGTAAACAACTCAACCCGTGGATAACTCAACCAAAAGTTGGGACAACTCAACACGTTAGTGGGGGATTGAGTTGTCTCGGGTTGAGTTGTCTTTGGATTGAGTTGTCTCGATCCTAACGTTACGGAACGTTTTGGAACGTTCGGGGTAATTGAACAGGCTATAGGTCTAGACATCTAAGTCTGTCAGAAGGACGTGTTCAGAACGCCTGACCGAAGCCATATGATTAAAAAGTTTGCAAAGTGACCTGCATTTGAAAACTTAATAGTATAAATAGCGCAATAATAATACAGATGAGAATTTTTTAAAGCGGTAAGAAAAAAATAAGGACAGCAATAACATGTTTCTTTCCTAAATAGTAATTGGAACATGTAATTCTTATAAAAGCATTTTTGTTAACATAAATTGTTCACGTACATTGCCCTTTTTATTCCCTAAATAGTAATTGGAACATGTTATGCTAATAAATGCATTATTGTTTACATAAATTTTACATTTCAAGAACATTGCACTTTTTCTCCCTTTAAATGTGTTTGGAACATGTTATGCTAATAAACTCTTTTTCTACATATCAAATACATGTTTTGTTTATTTTCAGACCTGCATTATAGATGACTTATCGATTAACCTGTTGCAACAACTACAAATTAATCTACATGAAAGTTACATTTTCCATCAATTTAGAACTTTAGTTACGTGATTAAGTGGCACAATTCAACTTTGCCGTTGTCAATGATGTTATCTCCCGACTTTTGCCGATCTCGCTGAAAACTTTTCTGAACTTAGCCGATGTAACAATGGTGTCATCATTTAAACTTGCGATGTTATTGGTTTCATTTTGCGATTTTTGCCAACGAGGCAGATTTCATCTTCCAACATTTGCCGACGTGTTTGATTTTAACTGTTTGTTCATTCTTTACGATTTGATCAATAAATAATTTTAAAAAAGGAACTCAATCTACAATTGTTTAAGTTGTAAAATATTTCGTATAATCAGTTGAAAAAGTAAAAAAGTAAAAATAAAAGTCATGTTGAAATGTATGTTTTATATTTTTTTCTCCAAACTGGTGTGCAATTATAATAGTTTTTTTGTTGTGTTTAACGCCATAGCAACACATTGTATATATGTCATATAATGGCGGTCAGTCAACCTACTTACTCCTCCTGGAAAGGCTTAATCTCTTGGATTTAACTGTTAACCAACTAATAAGCGCATACTTTCGCCAGTGACTGACAACTGCCCTATATAATAAAAATCAATGGTAGGAGGGAGAATGGACGTAGAAATAATTTCATGACCAAGCTCCACGAAAGTATGCCCCGGCCGGAAATCAAGCCTACGACCCATCGATCAGTAGACTTGCGTGCTACCTACTGAGCTAGCTGGGTGGCTAATTATAATAGTGATGATGATATTGATAATGAAGATAACGATGTTTTGATGTATAAATGGTATTGCAAAAAAGCTGCTTTACACTGTTTCTGATTTTTACCAGACAAGTCTTTATTGGAGCTCAAAGATATTACACGTTTCAGAAGTACTGCAGGGAGACAGTTGTGAAAATTTTTACGCTTGAAATTACACCTACATATAGTCGGATTTCTTGCGGATTTTATAATTAGAAAATAAAATCATAAGTAACAGCTACATTTTTTTCACTGGCAGTGAAGTCCAAATATTGGATAAAATATTCATATATTTATAAATAACGTTGTGAAGAAACAGAAAAAACGGTCCCTGTTTAACTATCGCTTTAGAGTCGTGCCACAGCTTATTATAACATACACGTGACATGGTATTAAATCGGTTTTTGTAGTGATCCACGGTCGAACTGAATTTTTACATTCCGGAAAATGGCTGGACATAAAAACCGATTCTAATTTTAAGCTGACACATATTTAAAAAAAATTGGTAAGTATCAACTTCATATCTTTTATAGTTATCATAGAATTAAGCGTTATTTCAGTAATTTTACTATTCAGCAATTGAGAGACACTGCTGACTTCCGGTATACTTTACAGTTTTGTAACCAATCAGAACGCATGTTACAACACTATAAAAACTCGACTTTAACTGGATTTACTTGGCAGTTATTTTGCAATAATTAATTATTGTGGTTGTTACTGAGTTCAACGCGTAGCAATACGATGTAAAGGTGATATTAAGGCGGTCTGTCCACCTACTCACTGTTCCTGGAAAAGGTTATTATCTGGAGTTAGCTATAGCCAACTACTAGACGCATACTTTCGTCAGTGACTGGCTGCTGCCCTAAAATCATTAGTTGGAGGGAGAATGGCCGTAGAAATCATTTCATGACTAAGCGCCACGAAAGTATGCCCCGCCCGGGAATCAAACCTACGACCCTCGATCATTTGACTTATGCTCGATCGACTGAGCTAGCCGGACGGGCTAATCAATATTATTCATGCGACAAAGTAAACACATACATTATCTACTTAACACACTCATTAATGTGGATTTTGAAATCGTTTTAAATGACTCATTTTTTCATAAGTAAATGGCAATCGGTTTTGTCTTAAAAAGGACTTTGTCTAAGTACCTTTCGAGGACATTACATTGTTTTCAAAGTATTCGTGGTAGTATATATCAAGTTCCAAGAAAACATGTTTATATTATAAGAAAACACTTTTATATTATTAAGTGGGGACATATTGTTAATGTCATTGTCTTTCAACATCATTGTTTAGAATTATGACACTACATATATATCAGGGATCGTTGATATCACTTAAAGGAATTGTTAAACATAATGGACAATGAAACGGTAAACAATAGGTTTGATTCGACGCGGAAGTTACTGGATTTCTATGAAGGTTTCTCCAATGGGTTGTCACTTAAAGCTTCCAAGATTGTGCATTTGCAATCTGATTAAAACCCGATCTAAAATTTTACCGCTCGCAAACTCGCTAATTTAGATCTGGCCTTTTCCAAACGGAGGTCACGTTCAGGCGACCTTTTCTCATCATAATATTCATGACGAAATTGTTATGATAAGTAACATGTTTACATCGTCTACGTCACACAATTGGAAATGAGCCATACAATCGCAGACTGTGAATAATACCGCTGTTAAATTAGCATGCAAATTTCGGTCTAAAAATAGAAATTACGAAATAAAAATGTGATTAATAGTACTATCGTTTAGATGAAAGCTACGCATTGACTGGTCGACCCAAAGTTCATCTCGACATGACCTTGCATTGACTAAGTAGAGATACAGTACGACAACACTCTACATGATCTCTGTTTACGGAGATTGGTGCATTTGTAATTCATTGAATGATGTAAATGATGTTTAATCATTTTCGATCAGCTGTCCTTTACATGTAAGTCAGTTATTTTCCCTTGTTTACTCTTCAAATATGTAGGTCCTATTTGTTGGATTACTCGGATTTATCCTTACTTTTTAATGTCAATTTGCCAAATTAAATCTTAAATAATTTTTTTGTAAATCATTTGATTTGTTTCAAACTCAAGCTAAGTAAAGAACTATCTTAATTTCATCACATCTGTAAGTATATTAATTAACAAGAAAGATATTAGATGAAATATATCGTAATCTGTACATAGGAATTCAATGATAAAATCCGAGGATTCTAACTGTAAAGATTAGATTGCTTCAGATCTGGGTCCGGTTTCACGAACGCAATCATATCTTAAATTTCTAGATTTACCTTAAATTTGCTATTTTTAGCATTTTTAAGTTTAAGTGCGTTTCACAAACACTTTTCAATTTAATCCGTTCTTAAATAGGCTAAGTTATGAGTAAAAAATAAATCGAGTGAATGGGTAGATTAAATCGAACGTAAACATTACTTAAATATAAACAAATGGTTAACGTGCGTCTAAATTTATGATGGACTGGCTCTAGAGTCCCTAATCGACATGAATTCCTACGAAGGGACACTTAGTGCGGTTTAGGAAGTATGTCGGAAGATAAAATATATCAGAGTTACAGATTTTCATCTGCTACGATTTATTTCGTCATTGAACTTATTCGTCTCCTTACATATAAGACGGAGTATGACAGTTTCTGCACTACTTCAAGACTCAAGTGTTGGCGTAGTTGAGTATTACTAGCAGATTAAAACGAATAAATTCTTTAATATCTAGATCGATCGTCATTCTGCTAAGATTTTATTGACGACAATCATTCCAACAGAAAATTGATTAATTAGTTTTATCAATTTCATTAATTCTAATATTAATACACATTCGTCACCAAATCGCATCGTAATTCGAAGGTATTTTATCGTTATTATTATTATCGTATTGTAATACATTGCAATCATACCTTTATTCAAATCCTTCATTATCCCCTAAATCTAAATACATGAACACAACAATAAATAGGACTTCGTTGCCCTTTTCGCGTAAATATTTACACCTTTATTCAACATTTTTGTTTACGAGGCATGACTTATTAAGTATCCTAAATTAATTCGTTGTGTCTTTATTTAAGATTCATAGCTTGTAGATTTTAACAAAAAAAATGTATTATAAACAGTTTAATATTTTCAGATGCAAGTAATGAAAGTCGAACCACTTTAAACACAGATAATGTAAACGTTTCTAACCATCATATATTCGTGCGAGACATGCTATACATTATAAACACATTGTCCAGGCAAGCATTTAATGCAAAAACTATTGTTAGACAGTAATAAAATGTCAAGCATATTGTAAGGCGGACATCAATCGTCAAAAGCCATTTTAAGCAATTTTCGATCTGTTTAATGTAGGAATTGTTGTCACTCGACCAAACGGACAATAACTCACTTGTCCGAGCACTACAATTCAAGTAATGCTTTTGTGTAACTGTCTGGAACATTTATACACATTCAAAAAATTGTAAACAAAATATTAAACAAATTAATAAACATTTTTAAAATTTAGTTTTACAAGTCGTTAACTGAAATCAAGCTGGCGCACAGTACGAAGCGGCCATGCAGCAGACGTTATATTAGGCTACACTCCACAAAATATTTCATTTAACATTTCACGCCACTATATTATATCGAAAAAAGTAAAATGTGAAAAGATAGCTAATTAATTGTTCATAGACTTGTTTATCGGAAAGCAAAATCTATTTTCTATTTATAACCTCCTCCGTTACCGAATGTCTGTCACCCAATAAATATATATATATACATCAGAGAAGACGTCGTACACGGCTGAACGGCGATTTCAAGCATTTTTTGGAAATGCAAATACTTGTATTTTTTTACGATCACTAATCGTCAATAGTGAAACGGATGTACAGAAAATTGTTTCAATCAGTGCCCACGGCGCTTTGATAAACAAATGCTTGTTTTGTTTTTTTAACGTCGTATTCATCACATATTTAGGTCATATAAACGACGGACAGCTCTTCCTACTGTATGTAAGCTGGACTCTTTTCTATCACCAGTACTTAATTACCCTACCACGAGGCCGACAACTCAAGTATAGGTACTTAAAACTAAGAGATGTAAGGAGTGGGTTATTGTTTAAAAAAATGAAGTTTTATTTAATTCTTTATTCAAGAGAGTACTTGTAGGTAAAGTAGGCTATCCATTGTGTTACTGGATTGTTTAAATTGTTATGTTTAACAAGTAAGATGAATTTCAGAAGTTCTTCTTTTCTTAGAAACGGAAACTATTTCCCCTTGTAAAACTTATCACCTTTCATGTGCGGAAAAGGTTTCAACAACGAACGAAAAAAATCTGCCTTCAGTTTTACTATACACTTTTTTTATAATTAGTGTAACGCCGTGTCAACACATTTTTGGTCATTTTACTACGTTCAGCGCTCCTAACCTTGCTTTCCTGCACCCTTGTCTATAACCAGTACTTACATACCCTTCCACAAGGCTGTAAACTTCTTTATATACCTTATTAATGGAGGAAAATTTACATAATTGTCAAATATTCAAGGGTACATTTTGTATAACTTTCCTGGGTGGGGTTCGAACTCGTACCCCCTTCGGGGCACGTGATTTCAAATCCCGGCGCGCTAACAACTGCGCTATCGACCCGGGTCACTGAACACTGAACCATTGAAAGAAGCGTAGTCCCGTGTTGAAGACGTCAAATTGAGGAATCTTATCATCAGATATAATGGTGATGCCAAGTATATGTTAATGACTTTAATACAATCACAAATATAATTTCTTTATTTTCTATAACAGATATGATTTTCTCAAAAGCTTCGTTTTACAGATCCATGTCCTTACATAGACTATTAATAGAACGACTGACTGCCGAAATATAACTAAAAAACTTAATAGAAATGCGTTGTAAAACACAAGGCATTCTCTTACATTTATTTTTACAGACTCCGGCGGGCAATGAGACTATATAAATTGATGCTCAAAATTAATAGCGATGCGCAGAGTAGCCCTGTACAATGTAGAAATGAACAACACCCCACGACCCTTTCACTTGTTCCTATGGTATAGTTAGCTACGCCCTATAATGACATTTAGGTCCAGCGGCTATAAAAATGTACAACGCAATTTACATTATCATAGTTCAAAGGGGTTTTAACAGTAACACTTGACCACTCAACGTACTGTAAAAATGTCTGTCTTGTTTTGGGCGTTTTTCCTGACAACTTTGGCTTTTGGTAAGTGTTTCGGTTTTTTTTTAATTAATAAAACATACATTGTCGATTACAATATATTATAAAAATACATAATTTGTACATACATGTGAGTAATGCTTATTGACATTGTCAATTTTAATGATACTTTAAGTGTTTCGTTTTTTTTAATTAATAAAATATACATTGTCGATTATATATAATACATAATGATATACATATTTATGATGATATATATAATACTTTTGATTATTTTACAATAATATTTATTTTCAGAAGGCATTATTCATTATTATTAAACTAAAATCATTTAAAAATATTCAAAAGTTATTATCGAAAAGTATTTATTTATCGTTTTAAAATCTGCATATATGTATATTTATATTCAACATTTGATTCAATATATAAATTATATTTTGTAGAAATTGTAAAAATAAGTCTTTGTTAGTTATCATTTAAAAACGAAAATGCTTTAAAATATTTTTACTAAGGACATACATATGTATTAATGCCATTTAATATAAAAAAGATAACATTTTTCCAAGTTCAACTATAAATTACAGCTTCACTTCATTGGTATTTTTACAGTTGGTTGCGCTTTGGTTCTTGTCGTTCATTCACTTACTACGACTAAGCGAAATATATTTATTATCGACGTGTTGTATAATAAACATTTATGAGACCCAATATTAGGGCTGTCACGATACGCAAGAAGCGTACCACGATATATTGCAATACGCTGTCATCGTATTGCAATACGTACCACGATATGTTGTGGGCTTTTAGATTTGTTGTTCCTCCGCTGTAATGAACAGAAAAATTGTAAATCTTATATTTTATTAATGATAGAGTCTAGCCTCCTTAAGTATTTACGGTCATTTAGGATTGAGACGCGTCCCAATCTGTTAAATTCTTGCAATTTCAGGGTAGATGGAATGCACTATGTAAAAACTGACGTTTCGCTACTGTTATTTTGCAAAGGGAAGAATTTTCCAATAAAAATTTACTGCCAAATACTGGTACATTAAAATCGTACCGCTGTACGTATTGCTGCAGCTGCGTATTGCAATATACCGGTATATCGTGACAGGCCTACCCAATATAGGAATAAAACGTATTCTCAAAAAACTATTAATCCAAACCAACAAACTCCGTGCCTTCAGTGCTTTGATTTTATCAAAGTTGATCCGCATAGACTCCAGAGGTGCGTTCATCAATGCGAGTGAGCTAAGCATATGTACCTTTACTAACAGGGCATTTTTACACACAAAGAGTCACCATATTTTACAGTTTAAGTCAATTTAGAATGGTCATTACTAGAACCCCATTTAATAAGGGTCTTCAGTCAGTTATTTCCCCTTGTATACTCTTCAATTAGGTAGGTCCAATTAGTTGGATTACTCGGATTTTACACTTACTTTTCAATGTCAATTTGCCAAAATTAATCTTTAATAACTTTTTTATAGCTCATTTAATTTGTTTGAAATTCAAGCTAAGTATTTTTAAAGTAAAGAACTATCTAAATTTCATCACTTCTCTTCATATCTTTATCAACAAAAAAGATACAAGATGAAATATTTCGTTATCTTTACTAAGGAATTCAAAGATAAAATCTGAGGATTCCAACTGTAATGGCCTACTTACCAATTGGATTGCTTCAGAGTTTATGAGGGAAAGATGACGACAAAAGTCCCTAATTGCTTAGAAATAGTTTTGTACACTTTTAAGATGTTTCGGAAATAGTAGAAATCTTTGATCGAAATGTTTTAGTCTAGAAACCAATGAATTTTTCACAATACATATACATACATGTATATATTGTTGTTTTATTCCAGTTCACAACAGTGACGCCTTAAAATGTTACGAGTGTACCGGAGGGGACAAGTGTGATGACCCTTTTTCTAAATCTGGGATAAACACTGAGAATTGCGATGGTTCCTGTATGAAGGTCAAGGGAGAAGGCGATGGAGGTAAGTCGATCAGAGGCGCTTTTTACAATTAAATCTTACGATAAAAATCATTGTAAGTCAAAAGCAAGAAACTCTCACAATACTGTCGTTTCTAATTGTCATTCTTATTTATTTTCTTAGCATAAGGTACCTGTTTTGCTGTCAATTAAAGTTATGCTTCTAAATATGATACATGCTAATGTACTTTCATGATCTGAACATGTGTCTATCTAAAAAAGGAAGTAATAATACGCCGAAATAAAGATACTCTGCAGCGGTGATCTCCCTTGATATTTGGCCAGTGTCTGCAAGGGCCAATGGTTACTAAATTATTTTGTATGCAGTAACGTAGCCAGATAAAGAATGTGAATGTACGTTTTTCCCAAATGCATTTTTTAAATAACAGCGTGTATTATACGTTGCCCTCATTGAACAAAAAAAATGTTGCTACGTATCTGTTTATTACAACCAACTAATAGTACCATATCAATTATCCATTCCTCTACACCGGAAGAGAGTATCATTGGGAAACTAAGGATGATACAGCAACTTGTATTGGTCAGTAATTTTATATATAGTCAAACAGTTGGCTCAGACATATGCACCGATAAATGTCCAGGAGATCTGTTTAACTGAATCAGTTATCACCTGTTGTACATAGCCTAATAAAACTTTAGAGCAAATAAACACATTAATATCCTCCAAAAGTCTGATATCAAATAATTATAAAACCCGGTCCGGAAGCAGAGTTGGTAGCGCCTTGATTTCGAATCTAGCCTCCATGTCCAGTATCAAATCCCACCAAGGGAGGTTATAGCCTTCCCTTCCATGAAAATTTGACAATAATGTCAATTTTTTTCTCCATTAATAAGGTATATGGAGAAGTTTCCGGCCTCCTGGAAGGGTAAGCGAGTGCCGGTTATAGACAAGGATCCAGGAAATCTAGGTTAGGGACACTGGGCGCTTTAGAATAACCTTTAACATTATGTTGACCCAGTAATCGTATTACATAAAATAATAAACCTTGCGTGTTGGTAAACAACTTCAAATCCTTCAAAATTCAGATATCAAATAATTATAACTCACAGAACATGTTATATTTTTATTTTGCAGTTAAAGCCACCGTCCGAGCTTGTTTTCCTAGTAAACAAAGTGATGGTTGTACTGAAGTAGAGAAGGCGGGCAATAAAGGCGACGTCTGTTATTGTAACAGTGACTTATGTAACACAGGAAGCAAGCAGCTCATCTCTCTACCACTTATCCTTGCTATAGGGGGCTTTGTAACCATGGCGAAGTATGTAATGATCCGCTGAATGCCATTGATGACTAATTTAAGTAGTTACTCGGAACCTCTAGGTGATTTCTTATTAATTACAGACAAATATCGAGGAACACAGAATGAACTTAAAAATATAAATTGGAAATTTCTTCAGGATTTTGAATATTGATTTGATAAATTATTCATATTGGTTCTTTTGTAGTTTTATTAAATAAATCTATGAAAATACAATAATCTGAACCTTTGTTGTTGTAATTTCTAGTTATTGTTGGTGCATTTGGAAGTTTGTAAATATATAATATGAATATAATATATAAATCGTAGGCGGATCTAGGATTTCTAGTTAGGGGAGGACAATGAAGAAGCAGAGGTCAAGGGGGGCGTAAGGACACTCGGTGGGTCCAGTGGGACCGAAGCCCCCTGAAGCTCATGAGTTTTGGTCTTCTATAGAATTCAGACACATTTCTAGATCCATAACTATCCTTTCCCAGTTATTTAATAAAAAGCATCTTTTATAAAAAATGAGTGAAATTGTTTGTGAATTATACGTTATGTAGATCTAATTGTATTACAGTGCTCCCAGTCTTGTTCCTTTATATATATTTTCCTATAAATATCATATTTCATGTTAGAAAAAACTTTGTATGGGAAATTTTAGGGGTTTGGGGGCGTATGCCGGGTTCGCCCCCTCTCCTGGATCCGCCTATGTAACTCTGGTCTAGTAATCTTTCATGATATTTATTGGATACATCAACCAACTTGCGCCAGTCAACAAAGTGGGTGCGTGGACTGACTAGTCCAGACTCCTACCTCTGGCTTTCCTGCTCAGTTAGGAGCTGTCTTATAAATTGCATTGCTATAGTGCGGACACATTGACCCCGACCTGACCTTTATGCAAGAATATTCATTACATTGAATACGAATGTAGTATTAATGCTCGATAACAATCGGATTTTATCGACAAGGCTCGAATTTCACTTTAACACAGGGATTAATTTTAAAGTACATTTAAAGCGTACAACGAGTGTCTATTGCAAATAGGCCGGACTAGAGGATTGTACGATGAGGCTAGCTACCAATTCAAAGGTTGTTGGTTTTAGACCCACAATCACTATCCCCACACCCATTTATTATTAATTGTTATCAAAAATGTAAGAACACGAGTTTCCCGTTTGAATGCATTTGAATCGTAAGTTGTTATACATGCAGGCTGTGTATACTCTATACATGTTAAATTATATTTTAAATACGTAACGAGTCGAAGTGTAGAGTAGGCGTGGTATTGATTTTCACCGGGATATGTGTAGGTGATAATTAGATGCAAATGAGAAAGGTGAGGTCGGGGTCAACTTGTACGCACTATACAATATGTCTAATCCTCATATTCAAATAAACTTGTCTTAACATATCCATTTGATGTACACGTATGACTTTATACCCTGTGAGTCATTAGGCATCGATTATCTGGCATATCGCCAGGACAATGAGGTAAATGTCAACCGACTTTTCATTTTTCTCATGGTCCGGGTAATACCAGATTTTATACAGGTAAGTGGAAATATAATCATGCTTTTTACAGGGGGAACAATATTTTCCAACGGACCTGGAATCGCATTATACTAGATTTACAGAGTGTATTCGTGTTACATGTATCGCCATGGCATATTTTAAACTATTGGCAATAGCCCTGTAATAATAAGATGTATTGATGTACCTCAAATTGGTCTAAACAGATGTAGAATCTGGCGAATCAGACATATACTATGAAATTGTTATGTGTTAGGTCTTCGTTCATCTCCGTAGGGATTAGTTTTGGGCATAGGCTAAAAAACCGCATAACAATGTCGTGATTTTCTACATATTCATCCACCTTATATATATCCGAGGGTTGATCGTAAGTTTACTGAATCACCCGAGCGGTTTTCCGAATGTTATAGGTCAAGTATGCGATCTATTGTGTTACTGGATTGTTTATATTGTTATGTTTAACAAGTAAGATAAATTTCAAGAGTTCTTCTTTTCTTAGAAACGGTAACTATTTTCCCTTGTAAAAGTCATTACCTTTCATGTGCGGAAAAGGTTTCAACAACGAACGAAATAAATCTGCCTTCAGTTTTACAAAACATTTTTTTATAATTGGTTTAACGCCGTATCAACACATGATATGATCATTTTACTACGTTCAGCGCACCTAACCTAGCTTTCCTGGACCCTTGTCTATAACCAGTACCCGCCTACCCTTCCACAAGGCTGGAAACTTCTCCATATACTTTATTAATGGAGGAAAATATTCATGGAAGGGTATAACTTTCCCGGGTTGGGTTCGAACCCGTACCCCCTTCAAGACAAGAGATTCCAAATTCCGGCGTTCTACGAACTGCGCTATCGACCCGGGTTACTAAACACTGAACCATTGAAAGAAGCGTAGTCCCGTGTTGAAGACGTCAAATCAAATAAAATGACGAGAATCCTTTCATCAGATATAATAGAGATGCCAAGTACATTGTTAATGACTATAATACAATCACAAATTTAATTTCTTTATTTTTTTGCTACGAGATAACAAATATAATTTTCTCTAAAGCTTCGATTTTTAAGATTCATGTCCTTACATAGACTATTAATAGAACGACTGACAGCCGATATATAACTAAAACATAATAGAAATGCATTGTAAAGCACAAGGTATTGCAGTACATTTCTTTTTACCGACTGTAGTGTTCTAAGTACAATTTTGTTGAATATGCATAACTAGAAAAGTAATAGGCTTTCTATAGGACAGTCCGGTTGTTTCTTTGTTTCATTCTTTGTTTCTTTTTTTTGTTTCTTTGTTTCCTTTTTGCGTTGTTTCTTTGTTCTTTGTTTCTTTCCTTGTTTCTTTCCTTGTATCTTTTTTCCTCGTTTCTTTGTCTTTCTTTCTTTCCTTCTTTCGTTCCTTCCCGCGTTCGTTCATTCCTACCTTCCTTCTTTTCTTCCTTTCTTTCTTTCTCTGAACACTGTCTTATTTGAAATTGGAATGTATCATATAATATGGAGTTCACTATACTCACTGTACAATTCATTTTGTTCAACAAAATAGACTGTACGTAGCATATTCGTATTGTATTTTTCAAATTTTGTTCATGCCGCGCATGAACAAAATTTCTATTCTAGTTCATTATACCAGTCCCAATTTAGTTCATGCGCCGCATGGACAAAATCCACTATATACATTCTCTATCGACCAATTACATGCGCGGCATGAACAAAATTTGAAAAATACAATACGAATATGCTACGTACAGTCTATTTTGTTGAACAAAATGAATTGTACAGTGAGTATAGTGAACTCCATATTATATGATACATTCCAATTTCAAATAAGACAGTGTTCTCTCTCTCTCTCTCTCTCTCTCTCTCTCTCTCTCTCTCTCTCTCTCTCTCTCTCTCTCTCTCTCTCTCCCCCCCTCTATATTTCTTTATTTATATATGTATTGCCAATTTTAACAGGCCTTTAAGTTTTTCTAACCGGTTGTTTAGATCGGCAACCGGTTCTTCATCAGAACACTGTCAGACTATATAAACAACACCCCATGACCGTTTCACTTGTTCCTATGGTATAGTTAGCTACGCCCTATACGGACATTTCGGTCCAGCGGCTATAAAAATGTACAACACAGCTAACATCATCATTGTTTCAAAGGGGTTTCAAGAGTAATAGTCGGTATTGTAAAAATGTCTGTCGTGTTTTGGGCTTTTTTCCTGACAACTTTGGCTTTTGGTATGTATTTCTTTTTTAATTAATAAAGTACACATTGTCAAGTTATTATCGAAAAGTATTTATTTATCTTTTTAAAATCTGCATACATGTATACTTATATTCAACATTTGATTCAAAATATATTTGTAGAAATTTAAAAATATTTTTACTACCGACATACATATATAAATGCCATTTAATATAAAAAGATAACATTTTTTCCAGTTCAACGATAAATTACAACTTCACTTCACTGGTCTTTTTACAGTTGGTTGCGCTTTGGTTTTTGTCGTTCATTCACTTACTACGACTAAGCGAAATATATTTATTACCGACGTGTTGTATAATAATCATTTTTGAGACCTAATATGAGACCAAAAATGGGAGTAAAACGTATTAAAAATTATTAATCCAAACCAACAAACTCAGTGCTTTCAGCGCTTTGATTTTATCGAAGTTGACCGGCATAGACTCCAGAGGTGCGTTCAACAATGCGAGCAAATTAAATCCTATGTACATTTACTAACAGGGCATTTTTACACACATATAGTCACCATATTTTTCAGTTTAAGTCAATTTAAGAATGGTCATTACTAGAACCCCACTTGAAAAGGAATTTCAGTCAGTTATTTCCCCTTGTATACTCTTCAAAAAGGTAGACCCAATTAGTTGGATTACTCGGATTTTATTACCTTTACTTTTCAATGTCAATTTGCCAAATTTGATATTCAATAACTTTTTTATAAATCATTTAATGATTTTTTTTTTGAAATTCAAGCTAAGTATTTCTAAAGTAAAGACCTATCTAAATTTCATCGCTTATATACATATCTTCTTTAACAAGAAAGATATTAGATGAAATATTTCGTAATCCTTACTTAGGAATTCAATGATAAAAACTGAGGATTCCAACTGTAATGACCTACTTATCAATTGTAATGTTTCAGATTTTATCAGGGAAAGATAACTGACAAAAGTCCCTAATTGCTTAGAAATGATTCTGTACACTTTTAAGAGGTATAGGAAAGTTGATATTATAGTAGAAATTTGTGATCAAAATGTTTTAGTCTAGAAACCAATGAATTTTTCACAATACATATACATAAATGTATATATTGATGTTTTATTCCAGTTCACAACAGTGACGCCTTAAAATGTTACATCTGTACCGAAGGGGACAAGTGTGATGACCCTTTTTCTAAATCTGGGGTAAGCACTGAAAATTGCGATGGTTCCTGTATGAAGGTCAAGGGAGAAGAAGGTAAGTCGATCAGTGGCGCTTTTTACAATTAGATCTTACGATCAAAATCCTCGTAAGTCAAAAGGAAGAACCTCTGCAGCGGTGATCTCCCTCGACATTTGGTCAGCGTCTGCATGGGTTAGGGGTAGTTTAGTAATTTTGTAAGCAGTAACGCAGTTCGAAAATGTGAATAAGCACTTTTCACCCTATTGTTTTTTTTTAAATAACAGCGTAATATATGTTTTTTTTTCAATTTAATCATTTTTCGTGTAAGTGTAACAAAATAGATTTATATACATGTATTATACGTTGCCCTCACTGAACAAAATCGTGTTGCTGACTCATTCCCACTTAGGATGTACATTTGATGTCTCCAACGTTTATCATGTTTCCAGGAATTTAACTTACAGAATTTATGTAAATGAAATGCATATTTACAAGTGATAGTGCTATAGTAAAAGTATAAACGACATAATTATTTCGTGAAGAATATTTCGATTTTTTCAAAATATTGTCTCTTAATTAAGCTAGGGGGTAGAAAATCCCTATGTCTCCTATGACAAATTCTTACAGTTAGCTTCAAATTGTTAAAAAAATCAGACAGATTTACAATTAAATATATCTTTAATATGTCAATTATTACTAAATCCTCAAGAAAAACACATATTATAATGTAAATTCAAAAATAATTTTCCACACCTTATACAACAAACGTTGTCTCCAAACTCCGATAACGTACGGGACATTTATTTAAAGGCTTCATTAATCTCACAGCTTTGCACTCTTTACAAACTATTTTTGTGTAAGTAAAGTCCATAAAGTTATATCCTAATGATAAGATATTCATTTTAGCTGACATTTTATTGGTATCGGTAATTTATGAGCTCATTTATTAAAAAATGAATCGTAATTTTCACCACGTAACGAACGGGACAATTAGTAAAATCAAATTATCTAACAAACCTTTTCAAATAGATATATAAATTCTTCATTGAACTGATCTTCAATGATTAGATAAAAAGTTTATAAAGTGTTTTTATAATTCATTTAAAGTGCATATTTGTGACACACAAAAAACCAGTAAAAACAAAATGAAAAATAACGTACGAGTCCGTAACGTACGGGACAAAATGTGACACAATAATTGATAATCGTCTGAATATGTATGATAAATTGCTTTTGTAAGGTTCCTTAACATGCATTTAATCTTCACAGACGAAAATATTATGGGAACGGCAATTATAATGAAATTAATGATGTTCAAAAGTAACTAACAAGAGTGACGGGAAAATAAGTTTTAGTACTTATTATTTGCAATAAATTATGAATAGTTAGCATTATTCTTAATTCATTTGAATACCATCTAGCTTTCAAATGATAAATTAAAACAATGCCTCGTTTGATCAAATTATAACTTTAGAATCATTTTAGCACACACTGCAATTATTTGATCAGGTTCATACATTATCTTACTTATTTAATAACGTACGGGACACTGTAGAATTGTCTAAACATGCATTTGCCGGATGATTCGATGGTTGTAAATCACATGTTACCCCACTACTAAATAGCTTTTATTAGTTTATACGTTAGTTTGCTATGTTTCTTTGTTAAACTTGTCACAAAATTGTTGAATGTTGTTCCCTTGGAAAAATGAAAATGGTTCGCCTAATTATTGTAATTGAGAGATATTATTGTAGTTTTATATGTAAAACACAAGTACATTGAATTGTAAAACAAATTACACAACAATGTAAGTTGTATTCTTGCAGTTTAACTTAGTTATCAATAGTTTAGATGACCAAACTGAAGTATATAACGTACGAGCCAATTTTGCTAACGTACGGGACAACAATTATATTCTTTATTGGTTGCTTTGTGGTGGTTCACATGCACACAACGTTTTGTTATAACACTAAGACAATGGTATCTAACTATTTTAAACAGTTTCATTCTATATTTAACTTGTTTGTATCGTTCTGGAACAGTTGATATGAATGACATTTTTAAAACAAATAAAACTAATGAAAATAGCGTATTTAATATTTATGTTCTTCTGAAAGTATCTGGCTTACTCTTCAGTCTTTATCATTTATTCCGAAACATAATACCTTATAGAATGCAACCGTATTGAATTCCTCAACCGTTTGACCATTACTACTTTTAAATAAGTGAAATTTACAGCACATGTTCGATTTTCATAAGCACATTTATTAATGCTAGGTGTGACCTTTCACTATATCTAAAAAAGTATACTAGCCCAGCTGAAAAGATTTTTATACTGCGTACAGAACATGTCTACCATGTCTTTAATTGATTTAAAACTCATATTTGATGACATGAAAAAATGAAAAAAAAATATGCCCATATGTCCACCTTAATTGGGATTGAGTGTGCTACGCGTCTGTTTACCACAACCAACCAATAGTACCACATCAAGTATCCATTTCTTTAAACCGGGAGAGTTTCATTGGAAAAATAGGAAAGATACAGCAAATTGAATTGGTTAGTAATTTAATATACAGCCTAACAGTTTGCTCATACAGCTGCGCCGATAAATGTCCAGGAGAGTTGTTTAACTGAATCAGTTATCACCTATATAGCCTAAAAAACTTGAGTGCTAATAAACACCTTAATATCCTCCAGAAGTCTGATATCAAATAATTATAAACCCGGGTCGGTAGCGCCTAGATTTCGAATCTAGCCTTCGGGTCCGATTTCAAATTTTACCCAGGAGGTTATAGCTTATCTTTCCATGAAAATTTGACAATAAAGATAAATGGATATTTTTCCGGCCTTATGGAAGGGAAGGTGAGTACTGGCTATAGACAAGGATCCAGAAAAAAAACTACGTTACATGTAGGTACGCTGTACGCCGTAAAATAACCTAAAATATTGTGTTGACAGGGCGTTAAACCCAGTATAACATAACCTTATAAAACTTAGGTTTTGCTAAACAAGTCTAAATACTCCAAAAGCCTGATATCAAATAATTATAACTCACAGACCATGTTATATTTTAATTTTGCAGGTAAAGCCACCACCCGACATTGCAGTCCCAGAAATCGATCTGAAGAATGTACTGAAGAAGAGTCTCGGTTAGACGTTAAAGCCACGTTTTTGTAACAGTGACTTATGTAACACAGGAAGCAAGCAGCTCATCTCTCTACCACTTATCCTTGCTATAGGGGGCTTTGTAACCACGGCGAAGTATGTAATGATCTGCTGAATGCCATTGATGACTAATTTTAGTAGTTATTCGGAACCTCTTGGTGATTTCTTATTAATCACAGACAAATATCGAGGAACACAGAATGAACTTAAAAATATAAATTGGAAATTTCTTCAGGATTTTAAATATTGATTTTATAAATTATTCATATTGGTTATTTTGTAGTTTTATTCAATAAATCAATGAAAATACAATAATTTGAAACTTTGTTGTAATTTCTAGTTTTTTGTAGGCATTTGGAAGTTTGTGATATCACTCGTAGGCGAATCCAGGATTTTTAGTTAGGGGGAGGCGGCTGAAAATGAACAGACTGGAGGTCCAGAGGGCCGGAAGGGCACTCGTGGGTCCAGTGGGACCGGAAGCCCCCTGAAACTCACGATGTTTGGTAATTTATAAAGGATTCAGACATATTTCCATATTATAAACAATACTTTCCGATGGATATACTCGTTCAATAAAACGCATCTAGATATGTCATATAATTTTCTATATGCAGTTGGATCATGTTAAATATTTACAAAAAATGAAAGGAATTGTTTGTGAATTATACGTTATGAAATTGTATAACAGTGCTCCCAGTCTTGTTACTTATTTTTGACATTTATATATATTTTCCTATAAATATCATATTTCATGTTAGAAAAAAACTTTGTCAGGGGAATTTTAGGGGTTTGGGGGTGTATGCCGGGTCCGCCCCCTCTCCTGGATCCGCCTATGTAACTCTGGTCTAGTAACCTTTCATGATATTTATTGGATACATTTATATATTTATACAGGTAAAGGGTAATATATGCTTTTTTCAGGGGGAGGCAATTTTTCCAACGGACCCTGAATCGCATTATACTAGATTTACCTATACATTTGTCATAATTGCTAATGACCACCCACTCATCAGGAGAAATTCGGCAAATTCTACAACTGTATAGATACATCTGAGGTTTTTTTTTATACATCCATACATCTTATTATTACTGGGCTATTGACAATAGTTTAAAATGTGCAAGATAATTAATGTCAAATGACTAGTACAGAATTATACAGCGACTCTCTAGAATTTTCACAAAAACATTGAAACCGTAGGTTCGATTTTGTATAATACACATTGTATATTTCAGCCTAATAGTCTGAATCATAGAACATTATCTAAACATAAAACGGTTTGAAAAAATAAACAGTACAAAAACTGGTGTAAAATTGATATAGCCACAGTTATAATTACAATAATAACCGAAGAGTGAAGCAAAACTAGAAAGCATTTCAAAATAAACAATTATCAAATTTTGAACAAAAGCTATTCAGTAGGCCTGCAAAGTGAAAAAGTCTTCTAACTTTTGATTTGTACTGTATATGAGTACAAGACATATGACGTAAGCATAGAACAGTATAATAATAATCTATTTACTTGATTATGTTTCAGGGAATGTGTGTAACCAGGGATTTCATGTAATCCCTTACCAAGTTAGGGAATTCACGTAATTCACGAACAAATAGGTTAAAAACGTTTCTTTGAAAATCCAAGCTATAATACTATAATTGCATTCACAAAACAAAAGTACCAATGCACACTGTCGTGTAGCTGTGTACGGGGCAGTCAACCAAGATGGCGGACCGAACGCTGGTTAAAAGGTAAGCATTTTTTATTTTCTCGATTTCTCTAACTTAATCCACATTTATTGCTGTATAATCAGTTGTATTCAACCAGGCATAGACTCCGGGACATAATATACAACCTCTTTCATAATATACAACCTCTTAATTTTGTTTAAGTTCAATTCAAGTAAATCGATCGAAGCAATGATTACGTATTAACATTTAAAGGTCGTCGGTTCGAAAGAGCGAAAAGGAACTCAATTAAATTGGACTAAAGATCGTTCATGAAAGTTGGCACTGAAATTAATAATTGAGACAACACCGTACACTAGAATTGTACAGAATGACTACATCGTACAGTTTTCTGAGACTGCACCGTCCAAAAATGTGCGTTTTGACTACACCATACACCGGTGACTGCACTCACTTTGTGTACACTCATAAAACAAACGTTTTTGGGGAAGGGAGAGGATGATCCTCCAAAGTAAGGGGACAGAGTAACTCGGACGATCATGTTACGCTACTCTGCCAATTGATTTCAAACTAAGAGCTCAAATAAAGTCAGAATCAGACTGAAAAGATTTTTTTCTCGCTTCAAATTTTTAAATCATACATCGGTCGACTTTGTGATTCATTTATAAGCTTTTGGGTGGATATCAAGGGGAAAGATGTTGTATATTATGTACCGGAGTCTATGCCTGGTTGAATACAACTGATTATACAGCAATAAATGTGGATTAAGTTAGAGAAATCGAGAAAATAAAAAATGCTTACCTTTTCACCAGCGTTCGGTCCGCCATCTTGGTTGACTGCCCCGTACACAGCTACACGACAGTGATGCATAACAGTGAAAAATCTAATAAGTACATGTAAAACCTTACAGCACAATGAATCATATTTTACATTTAAATCATGATAATTTTGTGGTCAGGGAATATGTGTAAAAATTGAAAAAAAACAGGGAATATGTGAAATCCCTAGAAAATTTCATGGTTTACACAACATTCCCTAACAGAATTTTACATGGTTGGGGATTACATGAAATCCCTAAATTTCAGGGATTTCACGAAATCCCTGATTACACACATTCCCTGTAACATATATATAAAACAACTTAAACGTAGTCGGACGATCCAAAGTCGGGTTTTTATGTTTACAGGAAGTGGGTATTATGGAAGCCGGGAAATGTTTTTCAGCATTTTTAAAAGAACAAATATGTTTGTATTAGAAATAGGTTTAAAATGCATTATTGAATGAAATATAACGACAGATTTAAAAATATCACACCTTTATACATGTTTGTTTGTGTTTTACGGCGCACTAACACAGAAAGGTCATATCGCGCCGAAAACAGATAATGATACTATTAATTCAATCGATATTAATGATCTTAGCCCTATATTTTATCATATACACTTATTTCCCTCTATACATGATTAGTTGCCTTCGTATGGTATGAAAGAAAGGTACGAAAAAGGCTATCGTAAAGTTATATATGAAACAAGTATTAGCATTTCCAAAAAAATGCTTGAAATCGTCGTTTAGCCATGTATGACATCTCTTATAGTAAAGCATTCAAGCAATATAAAATTATGTGTCAGAGTTTTATACCGTCGCATGTCTATTTACAGAATGCCTGGAATTAACCATCGAACGAACAGGCGCTGTCTGGGACAGGTTCCTACTACGCGCATAAAAACAGCAATAACACAGAAGTACTGCTTAAGCCTGTGATCTCTAAAAGTGAGGCATTAAAATTCTTTAAAACAATCGCTAATTAAACCAATTAAGTCTGAATAATTTAAATATAAACACCTATACATGTATAATAAATGTACAAGTGATGGTCTGATAATCCTTCTTTGTTTATGGTGTCAGTGTCTTCGTCAGTGGACCGTGTCCAAAAAGTGATCTAATCGAGCGTGCTTTCTATAAATAGACGGCAAAGTATCGTGAAGGTCAAGTGAACATGTTTTAGTTTAAACCAAAGTTTAGAAGAGAAAATATAAACTTCTTGAGAATCTTCTTTCAAAGATAATTTATATATGCTCAACAAAATGAATTTAATGTCTTTAATAAATCTTACTAACTAAATTACAATTTTGTATGTATGATAGGAACACACTCACTAACTCATTTACGGAAAAACTCACAAATTAGGGTACATGTACTCATACTTGTTGGTTTCGTTCAGAAATATCTAATACCGTTTTTATTCCATTACCTTCAGTATCACTAGTTTGAATCAATTCTACACCGACTTGTCTCTCGTTTAGTTAGTCGAGTTCCGATTAATATAAAATTGAGAATATCTAAGAGAATATTACGGAAAGGTCTTCTGAAGTTTTTAGACCAATCAAATGAGATATCATAATTTAACCGGAAAAAAGTAGTGTACGTCAATCGCTGCAAAATGGTGCTATTGAAATACATATTAGTTTAATGAAAAGGGTAATATATGTAGCTTTTGAGTTTATACTAATCACTTTTGTTAAGAAATGTTTGATCAGCAAATTTAGGTCAATATTTGCATCAAAAAATAATCCGAGACGTAAGAAAACATCTCATAAAAGACAATCCCAAGAACTCATTCGGATTATTTATTTATTTTGTTGCCGAAGCAACACACTGTATATGTCATTATAATGGCGTCGACTCATTCGGAACACATAAGGGATTGTCTACATCTTTTATTACTGGATTTAACGCCGTGTCAACTCAATTTAGGTCATTTTACGGCGTCCAGCGCACCTAACCTAACGTTCCTAGAAAAATCGACATTATTGTCAAATTTTCCTCCATGGAAGGGTTTAACCTTCCCGGGTGGGATTCAAACACGCACCCCTCGGACACGAGATTCCAAATCCCGGCGTGTTACCAACTGCGCTATCGACCCGGGTTCTACTAAGACATCACCAGTGGTAGTAATTCAACAAGTTATATAGTCCAACAGAACTAACCTGAGCTTGACCTTTATGCAAAAATATATTAAACTCAGTATTTACAGTCTATTTTTGTCTTCGTTTGTAAATCGCGCTTTATAGGAAGCTTTCGGCAAAATACTGGACAATTAATGTTGTTTTCATAATCTGTGCCATAATATTGCTGACTTACTTTTTACCCCAAAAACTAATGTGTCCAAAATTAAAAGTACAATAAAATTCTACTTTTAAAAATTAATTTATAGTCCCATCGGTTGTTATAAACACGTGTATAACCGTATACACACATACGGAAACTCACGATTTAATGTAAGTGAAGTGTGTAATTGTTATAATAAGGTAGTTCAAGCTCAGGTTAATTCTGTTGGACTATAAGACCCGAGGAGTACCTCGCAGGCAAGTAGTGGTGTTATAGTTTATACATGAACATGCTAAGTCAATTTTAGCTGTTCTGTTGAATACAGCTTGAAGAAGTCTTCCTATAAGCAAATGTTCAAAAATTTTAAAAAATAACAACACATAGGATATATTTATAAATTTGTATTTCAAACTGATTGAAAAATGCTTATTACTTTAATACATGTATTTTAATATAAAATTGACTGATATAATAAACAATACATAATTATTACAATTGTGCCCAGGGTAGGACAGGTTTTGGTAGGAAAATGAAATCATTCAGTCTTGAAGACCCATTCGTCTCTCCAGAAAAACTCGATCTAAGGGCATCTGACTGACACAATCTTTTAAAACTTTCATATAAAGCAATCTTAAAGTTATGCTACATGCCAAATATGAAAGCTCTAGGTCTTAAGTGTTTTTGTTTTATTTTGTTTTTTTAACGTCGTATTCAAAACATATTTGACTCAATCCCAATTAAGGTGGACATATGGGCATATTTTTTTTCATTTTTTTTTCATGTCATCAAATAAGAGTTTTAAATCAATTAAAGGCATTGTAGACATGTTCTGTACACAGTATAAAAATCTTTCCAGCTGGGCTAGTATACTTTTTTAGATATCGGCTGGTGAAAGGTCACACCTACAATTAATAAAATTTGCTTATGAAAATCGAACATGTGCTGTAAATTTCACTTATTTAAAAGTAGTAATGGTCAAACTGTTGAGAAATTCAATACGGTTGCATTCTATAACGTATTATGTTTTGGAATAAATGATGAAGACTGAAGAGTAAGACAGATACTTTCAGAAAAACATAAATATTGAATACGCTATTTTCATTAGTTTTATTTGTTTTAAAAATGTCATTCATATCAATTGTTCCAGAACGATACAAACAAGTTTAATATAGAATGAAACTGTTTAAAATAGTTAGATACCACTGTCTTAGTGTTATAACAAAACGTTGTGTGCATGTGAACCACCACAAAGCAACCAATAAAGAGTATAATTGTTGTCCCGTACGTTAGCAAAATTGGCTCGTACGTTATATACTTCAGTTTGGTCATCTGAACTATTGATAACTAAGTTAAACTGCAAGAATACAACTTACATTGTTGAGTAATTTGTTTTACAATTCAATGTACTTGTGTTTTACATATAAAACTACAATAATATCTGTCAATTACAATGGTTACGCGAACCATTATCATTTTTCCAAGAGAACAACATTCAACAATTTTGTGACAAGTTTAACAAAGAAACATAGCAGACTAACGTATAAACTAATAAAAGCTATTTAGTAGTGGGATAACATGTGACTTACAACCATCAAATCATCCGGCAAATGCATCTTTAGACAATTCTACAGTGTCCCGTACGTTATTAAATAAGTAAGGTAATGTATGAACCTAATCAAATTATTGCAGTGTGCGCTAAAATGATTCTAAAGTTATAATTTGATCAAACAAGGCATTGTTTTAATTTATCATTTCAAAGCTAGATGGTATTCAATTAAGAACAATGCAAACTATTCATCATTTATGGCAAATAATATGTACTATAACTTATTTTCCCGTCACTCTTGTTACTTACTTTTGAATATCATCAATTTCATTATAATTGTCGTTCCCATAATATTTTCGTCTGTGAAGATTAAATGCATGTTAAGGAACCTTACAAAAGCAATTTATCATAAATATTCAGATAATTATCAATTATCGTGTCACATTTTGTCCCGTACGTTACGGACTCGTACGTTATTTTTCATTTTGTATTTACTGTTTTTTTGTGTGTCACAAATATGCACCTTAAATAATTTATAAAAACACTTTATAAACTTTTTATTTAATCATTGAAGATCCGTTCAAAGAAGAATTTATATATCTATTTGAAAAGGTTTGTCATATAATTTGATTTTACTAATTGTCCCGTTCGTTACGTGGTGAAAATTACGATTCATTTTTTAATAAACGATATCATATAATAAATTACCGATACCAATAAAATGTTAGCTAAAATGAATATCTTATCATTAGGATATAACTTTATGAACTTTACTTACGCAGAAAAAGAGTGTAAAGAGTGCAAAGCTGTGAGCTTATAATGAAGCTTTTAAATGAATGTCCCGTACGTTATCGGAGTTTGGAGACAACGTTTGTTGCATGAGGTGTGAAAAATTATTTTTGACTTTACATTATAATATGTGTTTTTCTGAAGGATTTAGTTAAAATTGACATATAAAATATATATTTTATTGGAAATCTGTCTGATTTTTTTAACAATTTGAAGCTTACTTTAAGAATTTGTCATTGGAGACATGGGGATTTTCTACACCCTAGCTTAATTAAGAGACAATATTTTGAAAAATCGAAGTTTTCCTCACGAAATATGTCGTTTATACTTTTACTATAGCATTATCACTTGTAAATATGCATTTCATTTACATAAATTCTGTATGTTAAATTCCTGGAAACATGTTAAACGTTGGAGACATCAAATGTACATTCTAAGCGGGAATGAATCATTTAAGTCATATAAACGACGACCAGCTCTTCCTACTGTAGGTTTCCTGGACACTTTTCTATCACCAGTACTAACTAACCCTACCACGAGGCCGACAACTCATGTAGAGGTTATGACCTACCTCGACCGGGCTCGAACCCGCGATCTCCGGATTCGAAGTCAGACATGCTAACCACTACGCCACGGCCGCGGCTTAAGAGTTTTTGAAAAAAATACATTTCTTTATATAACTCTTGGTCTACATAAACCTTGTGACCCTTGTGGGACGGGGTTAATTTTATCCCCCAGTGACATAGCTTAAACAATTCTATTTGAGGACTTTAAGGTGATGGTACATGCCAAAAATGAAAACTCAGTCGTAGCAATGCGTGTTTAAAATGTAATATTAAAGAATTGGGCTAATTTTATCCGTACATTAGACCACTAAGATGCCATGTTTTATTTTTCCTTTAGACTTTTATTTCAACTATTATTGTAACTTGTACATATATCTACCATTGTAACCCATTTACACCACTAATCCTGTATACTTCGTATAACCGGTTAAGTTTGTTATCATTTCGTGAAAACTAAAACTGAGTGAAAAAAAAACAACAGCCAACTACCAGTATAGTGAGGGCTATCAATGATTTTAATCTATATCCGCTACTGTTGTGACAGGAGTGCATTTAATTGCTTCATTTTGATGGAAATCAAAAGACTTTTCTAACTTGAGAGAGACCACTACGGCCGAAAAAGCAAAGCTAGTGTCCGATGTAGTACAAAATTCTCCAGTTTTTCCAGTTTCTACCAGCACAGGAAACAGAACAATCCCCCTAACCAAATAATCATACACTTGTCTCTTCTGTGATAAGAAGTTTTGGAGTCATGATGTAGCAAAGCATCATCTCAAAAAGAAAAACTTCATAATTGCATCATTTATCATTAATTATGGGCCTAATGTAAAATATGTAAACCCTGGAAATACAACTCCGTAGTCCATACACTACAGACAGGACCATCGCCAAAGATTAGAAAAAAAGCCTCATGTAAACTGGTAGGTGATGTATTAGTTTTTTTATATGAGATTTAACGCCGTGTTAACACAATTTAGGTCATTTTACGACGTCCAGCGCACATAACCTAGCTTTCCTGGACTCATTGTCTCACCTACCCTTCCACAAGACCGGAAACTTCTCTAAATTATCTAATCAATGGAGGAAAATCGACATTTGTGTCAAATTTTCATGGAAGGGTATAACCTCCCCGGTGGGATTCGAACCCGCACCCCTCGGGCACGAGATTTCAAATCCCGACGTGCTACCAACTGCGCTATCGACCCGGGTTTTGATGTATTAGTACCCAAAAGGGCAAATACAACAGGGAAGAGATTTAAATCCTCTAGTGATTAATGTTTTATGTGATAAATTTTAGTGTAGTTCTAATTCATTCATTTATGGTCCTGAAACTATATCATTGCTTCATTGGGACACACATGTGACAGGGAGGGTATCCGGACATTTGCCTCCCCCCGACATTTGCCCCCTTTTCTTTGAAAGGCGGACATTTGCCCCCTCGTGGTTTTTGACAGGGCGGATGTAACGTAATTGCTTTTGGGAATTAAGAATTTTGTGATGATTAGTTAACGCTTTCCATAGTCGGACATACCTTTCACACAGCCAGAATGCACGATAAGTTAAATTGGCACAGCCTCAAGTATTTTTGGCAAAAGTTAAATGTTAAATTATTTGTTCACCGAGATTCTGGTGACAAGTAGGCATGCTATAGCATTGACCTACTGGGATAGATTGCAGACATTATGAGGTGCCAATCCTTTGTCTCTCTACATGTCAACCTGTTTACACGAAGAATTATGCACGTGTTATATAGCGCATGATTCTGATCACGTAGGTTATAGACATAAAGGATGTGGAATCCCTTTGTTCCATCAAAGGTCAACTTGTTTTGCTCACCGACTTTTGCAGGTGTTGCATCGTCCTAGTGAACGAATTTCATAATGTGATGCAATCTTTTGTTCCCGTCATGATTGGACTACATGTTAAAATTTCATCATTTTTATAATTGGAAAGTGCGAGGCTGGGTGAAGGACATGACGACATTTCTTTGTTCATTTATACTATAAAGGTCGTGCGCCGTTTTATATAGACAGAAGAGCCGAGACAAGGGCTTAGGCAGAGGTTTGAGTAGGAGCTTGAGTTAAGATCGAGATTGAGATGTAGATTTGGTTAGACTAGAGATTAGATTGGAGTTTGAAGATTGATTTTTAGATTTTTATGTAGAGTTTTTTGTCAGACTTAAATTTTCAAATTATGCTAAGAATTAAAAGACAACTCGAGTAACGAACTTGTGTTATAAACAATTTTAATAAACCACTATACGATCAGAAGAAGTTTTGAGTTGAGTTTGTTTTGGATTGATGGTCATGGTAACGTTACAAGGCGTTAATTGGTGCTGCGTGACCAGGATTCGAGTTGGTAAGTCCTCTTTTATTCTGTAGCATTTTTGGACATTGGCCGATCGCGATGATATGAATTTTAAGTAGATATATATAATTTTGAAAAAAAACTGACAATGATCATGCTAGGCTAGAAATTTTGAATTTTTGAATTTAATTGTACTAAGTTTAAAAAGAGTTTGAATTCAATGAATAAATTAATTTATTAATTTAGATTCAGATAAATTTTAGATTTTTGATATTTTTTAAGATCACATTTATTAAGAATTAATAATGGCTGAATTTGCTGAAGTCTTCACAAATCTGTCTCATCAAATGCAGAATATAACTACGGTTTTGGCATCGCAAGGTGTTAAAAATGTCGTTCCCGAATTTGGCGGAAACCCTCAACAGTTTAGAGAATGGGTTAAATCGATTGAAAAATATCGAGTTCTCACACATTTGGACGAGAACACGTGTATCATGCTTGCTTATCAAACGGCAAGGGGGGCAGTTAGTGGCTTTATTGCCAGACATAGAGAAGAACAGCCCGCAGCAACATGGCAAGAACTAAAGAGAGCTCTAGCTATAGCTTTCTCAGACATTAAAGATCCTCATATCGCCCTTACGATGCTAAGGCAAGTCAAACAAAAATCTGGGGAGGGTCTCCAACAATATGCCGAAAGGTTAATTTCGATAGCGGAGGTTGCTTTCGCGAATATCAATGACCCAGTGGTTGGCGCGCAGTTGATTGATTTCTTTGTAATGGGATTAACAAATGATTCCCTTAAAATAACAATTTTAAGAAGAAACCCTGGAAATTTGAATGAAGCGTTAGCCATAGCAACTAACGAAAATACTTTGAGACAAAGAGTAAACATCACACATGCAAAGGAAGACTCGACTAATAGTTCGGGTAGTTCTAATGGTCATGAACCAATGGATGTATCGCACATGCGAAAATCCAAATGTTTTAAATGCGGTAAGCCAGGACATAAGGCTTCAGTATGTAGGAAAGTAAATGTAGTCAGATGTTTTAATTGTAATAAAGAAGGACACATTAGTGTTGATTGTGAATTGGGTAGACCTTCAAAATCTCAAGGGCATGGTCGGTTGTTTGGAAAAGAATTTTCATTTGGACAAAAACATTTAAACTAAATAGCTCTTCTCATGTTGAGGTCAATGAGAAGAGTAATAAAAATAAACTAAGTAAAAGTAAATACAAAATTCAAACATCTGGTAATCCAAATTCGTGCATAATTAAAATTTTTAATCAGTCTTATAGATCTTTAGTTGATACTGGCGCTGAGGTTTCGTTAATGCATAAGAGAGTGTATGACAAACTTAAGGTTAAACCTAAGTTAAGGTCTAAAAACATTGAGTTGCAGTCTGCTAGTGCTACGCCACTGAAAGTTTTGGGATGTGTTAACGTTACATTCAAAATAGCTGGTACAGAGATTAATCAAGAATTTCAAATTGTAGACAATTTAAATAGAAATCTCATCTTAGGTCTCGATTTTATGAAAGAAAATAGAGTTAGAATTTATTTGGACTTAAAGAAAATTAGAGTTAAAGAAAAATTTTATGCTGACTTAGTTGAAGATATTCACATAGCTTCTACAGTGAGAGTAAATAAAAGAATTACAATCAAACCTAGATCTGCTAAACTGTGCTATGGTAAAGTAAGAAATAATCCTGATTTACCTTCTAATCAAAGTTATGAAGTCATGCAAATTGATAGAGGATTCTTGGTAAATGAACCAGGGTTATAAATAATAAATTCAGTCTCTAATTTAAATAACAAAAGGTTGATTCCAGTACTAATAGTTAATAATTCTGACAAACATCAAACTATTTATAGACATGATTTAGTTGCAAGAATTTCAAAGGTAGACTCGATGGAAGTTAATACAGTTAAATCATTGATTAAAAATCATAAAGACGATTCAGAGGTTGACTTAAGTGATCTACATGTAGATGATAAATATAGAAGAAAAATTGAGAATTTGATTTTTAAGAATTGTGATCTTTTTGCTAAAAAGGACTCTGAATTGGGTTATACCGATACTGTTAAGATGAAAATTAATGTTGGTGATCATGTTCCAATTAAACAAAGGCCATATAGGACACCGTTGAAAAATAGAGAGGTTATTGATGAAGCTGTGAACGAAATGTTAGAAGCTAAGGTTATTCGTCGTTCAAGGTCACCTTGGAGTTTTCCGGTTGTAATTGTTGACAAAAGGGATGGTTCGAAAAGGTTTTGTGTTGATTATCGCAAGTTAAATGAAATCACAGTCAAGAACTCTTTTCCATTACCTTTGATCGATGATGTGTTGGCTTTACTCAATAAATCTAAGTATTTTACAAGCCTTGATCTTAAGAGCGGCTATTGGCAGGTATTAGTTAGTGAGGAAAGTAAACAACTCACCGCCTTCGCATGTCATAAAGGGCTATTCGAGTTCAATAAAATGCCTTTTGGTCTTTCAAATGCACCAAGTATATTCCAAGAATTGATGTCTATAGTATTGCAGGGTATATCAGAATTTGCAGTTGCGTATCTAGATGATATCTTGATATTTAGCAAATCTCTTGACCAACACTTAAAACATATTGATGAAGTTTTCCAAAGATTAAGACAGCATGGTTTAAAATTAAAACTTAAGAAGTGTAGTTTTCTACAATCAGAGACGAATTATCTAGGATTTATAATCGATGAACATGGTATTAAACCTGACCCTAAAAAGGTTGAAGCAATCAGATTCATGCCAACTCCAACGTCTGTGAAAAACTGTCGCCAATTCATTGGTGCAGCTTCTTATTACAGAAAATTCATACCGAACTTCTCCGCAATAGCAGAACCAATAATCAATTTAACCAGAAAACATGCACATTTTAAATGGACTGAACAGTGTCAAAAATCATTTGATTATTTGAAAGAAAGTTTGACTGTAGTCCCTTTGCTAGTCTACCCTGACCCAAATAAAAAGTATACCTTGTATACAGATGCATCAGACACGTGCATTGGTGCAGTTCTTACACAAGAGTGTGATGTTAAAGAATTAAAAAATATTCCAGGTTCTTTTCGCACAACAGTTGAGAAGCCTATTTATTTTCTATCACACAAGTTGAATAAAAGTCAATGCAAGTACTCAGTTATTGAAAAGGAAGCGTATGCAATTTTCTATTCGTTACAAAAATTAGATTACTACTTACACAATGCAGAATTTGTGATTAAAACAGATCACAAACCTTTAAAGTATTTGTTGGAATCTCCAATGCAGAATAAGAAAGTTCAACTTTGGGCTCTCAGTATTGCGGGATATAACTGTACTATTGAGTACATTAGAGGGGTTGATAATAATTTTAGTGACCTACTATCTCGAAATGCATTCGCGGGTGATAATAATGATAAAGGTCAAGAGCCAATTGAGTGTGATGTTAGTGCAAACACATTCGAGGTAAATATCATAAATTCGAACGAATTTGACCCTAAGCAATATGCATCTTGTGAGATACCCCCAGAAGATAATTTACAAAAGCCTAGTGAAATTATATCCGGCTTAGATTCAGTCAGTGAGCAAGATAAGGACGAATCTATTACGAAAATCAAATCTTTGTTGTTGCGTGGTGATGACTCTAAAGATACAAGACGCTTTATGTTAATTGAAAATCTGGTCTATTATTTGAGTGATCCAGATGGAGAAGCTAGGTTAAGAATATATGTCCCAAAACATTTAAAGAATTTAGTTATTCAGCAATATCACGATGAAAATGGTCACATGGGAGTTCAGAAATGTTACGATTCTATAAGAAACAAATACTACTGGCCTAAATTGTTCAAAGAATTGTATGACTATGTTAGTGCATGCACTTTATGCCAATCTAGGTCGTTACAAAAAGTCAAACAGCCATTACAAGAAACAGATCAGCCACCATACGCTATGGCAAAGTTGAGCTTAGACGTATCTGGCCCATACCCAACTACACTGTCCGGTAATAGATACATAATTTCATTCGTAGATTGGTACAGTGGCTGGCCCGAAGCTTTCAGCACTCCGAATAAAGAAAGTGAAACTGTAGCTCATTTATTACTTGAAGAAATATTCCCACGCTATGGTTGTCCGCTGCAAATAGTCACAGACAATGGTACAGAAAATGTGAACAAAGTTGTCCGAAAAGTAATGCAAAATTTGAATATAAATCATATATTAACTAGCGTATACCATCCTCAATCAAATGCAAAGGTTGAACGTTTTCACCGTACCCTACATGATGTACTATCAAAAAAGGTCATTGAAGATCAGCGTACTTGGGATTTATATTTGAACCAAGCCTTAGCAGCTATCCGATTTAATATTAGTGAATCATCTAAATTCTCACCGTTCTACCTTCTATATAATAGAGATGTAGTTTTACCAGTTGACAGCTTGTTTAAGTTAAGAAGAAAATATTATGGTCAAGAACCGCATGAAATTGGTTTGCAGGAACAACATAAAGCTTTTACATTTGTCCGCAGAAACATGAAAAAGGCAAAGCAAAAACAAAAATACTACCATGATAAAAATACAAAATTGACTGATTTTCAGATTGGTGATCCTGTGTTTTACAAAAATAATAGAAAACAAAATAAGTTAGATGTTAAATGGAAATCACACTATAGAATCTTAGAAAAAATTGGTCCTGCTACTTACATAATTAAAAATCAATTAGACAATTCTACTGCCAAAGTTCATGCGGAGTTGCTTAGACTTGCAAACATTGATTGGGATGAAATTGAACCACAAACAATGCATAGGCCTATAAGAAAACAAAATTATGCAATACCACCAGACTCACCCCATGAATCAGATTCTAGTTCTGACTCAGAAATCGACATGCCACTTTCAGAATTAGTTAAGAGATATAGAAAAGAGAGAGACAATTCGGACTCTGAGGATGATATTCCGTTGTTAGAGCTTTCACGCCGACTTAAGGCCCGTAACAACAAAATGACCGATAATTCTGACTTAGACGAGCCAGAATCACCAGTGATGAATAATGATTATGACTTACATTTGACTCAAAGTCAAGATGAAATGGAGATTGACTCCGCAACTGTTGTATATGTGTAATAAGTTATTGATCTATAACTAGTTTATTCTAAGAGACCTCACCAATGTTGTGTCATTGGGTAAATTGGATGGAGTATCTATTTGGGAGCTCCATTATGTTGAGTTATTCCGAGGTGCATTTATCCTCAATTCACTTTTTGTCAGGTCAACTCCTGAGTATTGATTTTCATGTATTTCTTGTTAATTTGTATCGAGGTGCATTTATCCTCACTTTACTTTTTTGTCAGGTCAACTCCTGGATGTTAACTATCATGTTGTTCTGAGGTGCGTTTATTCTCAGAGTATTTCTGTTCAGGTTAAGTCCTGATTATATGAGTTTATGTCGTTTTTATTACAACACATAAATTGAATCTTTGATGAATATATTATATATAGCCACTCATGATGTTTATTAGAATGTATATGGTATGCAATGCTTAAATATAATTGTGTACATTGTCTCTATAAATTTCACTACGTATAAGTATGAATTAAATTTATGTTTGACATTTAGGCAAATTAAATGTCACTGGAATGTTTGGTACATGAAATTGTTTGGTTGTTGTGTCTGAACTGAATAGTACGCTTTAGGTACTACCTAGTTGATGTATTGGATTTATAATTTCAGATGAACCAAAGATGATTTTACTTGTCCTCACATTTTTGTTCATTAGCCAATGTAATGTAAATTCCTTAGTTGTAAAAGACAATGTAATATTTCATAAAGTTAATGAAGTAGTTATGAACGATGCACGATGGTTGATAACGTTTGTACATGACTTAGAACCTTATACATTGTTTATAAATAAAGTAAGACAAGATATATATGAGACTAGAAGTATTATAAATACAATCACTGAGATTTATAAGCATAAAAATATGACAGTTTATAAGGAAACATTTTTGAGTCTTGAAATCGAGCTAAACTTCCTTGAAAATACGTATCAAACTGTTCGACAGAATTTCAATCAGTATTCTAATTTAGGTTCAATAACAAAGAAAAGAAACAAACGTAGCATCTTACCTTTTGTAGGAGAAGCTATGTCTGCAATTTTTGGGACTATATCCGAAAAAGATTTGAATAACATAAATCAGAATGTTAAAACACTTGCGAAAAATCAAGATAAAATTATACATGATTTAAGATTAAGTTTATCTGTGTTAAATTTGACCAAAACACAAGTTTCAGAGAACCGCAGGAGTATAGTAGATATTGTGAAATGTATTAATAAACTTGATGATAAAATCAAAGAGCTAAAAACCCTGACAGATCAAAAGTTTGTAGAGCTAGAAAAGTTCGTACATTCTTATATACAACTTGATTTGATAATTAAGGAAATTACACTTTTTATTCAAAATGCTTTTACTTATCTAAATGACTTAGAAATTGAGTTAAGTTTGTTATCTATGAACCATGTATCTGTTAATACTATATCACCAGACGAATTAAGATTATTATTAATTGAGATCGAAGATCAATTACAATTAAACTATAAACTACCAGATGATCCTAGGACAAATATTTGGTACTTTTATAATGTGTTATCTTGCACTACAGTTTTAATGGATAATAAAATTCAAATTATACTTGATGTACCTTTATTAAATTCGAAAAATACTTTTGAAATATTTGAAATATTGAATTTGCCAATTCCCTTACAAACCGACCTCGTGCTTGAATATAAACTGGAAGGTGACTATCTCATGATCAGTCGAGATAGGTCAAAATATGCTCTTTTGAGTACAGACGACGGACAATTATGTAAAAATCCCCACGTACAGTTTTGCAATCCCAAGGTTGCAATTCGTCCTTCAAACATGAATAAATATTGTGCAGTTGCTTTGTTCTTGAACAACATAAAGGTTATCACACACAGTTGTCCCAAGGTTATTTCCCAGAAACAGTTACCAATAGCTAAATATATTACGAATGGGATATGGGTTATCATGACAGATGTTAAATTGACATTCACAATAAACTGTGCTGGACAGAATCCAAAGTCAGTACATGTGAACCCGCCGAGTGGGATTATGACATTAAATAACACTTGTGCTGCATCCAATGAACTTTTACATTTACCAATGTATGATAGGAAAAATTTCAATGCCATTGTTAAAGATCCTTTGTTAAACTTGTTGACACTTTTGAATGTTACTAAATTTAAAATTTGGCAAGAGACAGAGAATAGGTTAGGGAATTTAAGTACGTTTGAAATGCCAAACCGATTGAAACATTTGCCAGAAATTCAAGTTGACGATATTTTTGACAGAGTACATGATGATTTTCAGTCCTTGACATTTTCTGATTTGAATAGTAGCCATACACATGTTATTACGTATGTTGTTCTAGTCATGGTTATTGTCAGTGCATTCGTTTTCATTATTTTTAAATGTAGACGTAGATATTTGAACTTTAAAAAATTGGCTAATGTTCAAGATGTTGCGGATACGGAGAGGACAATAGAGCTGGAGATGGTCCAAGTTAAAAGTTGAACAATGACAATCAGAATAATTATAAATGAAATGAAAATGTCATCTCAAAATGTTAATCATTACATCATAGATTACGACAAAGCTCTACAGAGACGAATAAATCAATAAAATAATTAATCAATTAGGAGAGCTGCACGTCCTCAAGACGTGTGGACAATAGAATAATACTTTATAAGAATAAATTAATAATTGGTTAATAGGGAGAGCTGCACGTCCTCAAGACGTGTGGACAATAGAATATTACGTAGTATTATATAAAAGAAGTGGATATTTAAAAGAAAATGGAAGAAGAACTGTTTACAGCAGACGAATTAAAATTAGTATTTGGAGAGAAAGCAAAATTCGCTGTAAGAGGAGTTCAAAAAGTTGTGAAAAAGAAAACTCCCATAGCAACTACAACTTACTCAGAAATGGAGACTTATACAGAGATGACGGATGAAAACAATGATGTCAACATAATACCTAAATTACAATTCGAATCACAGCCAGGACCATCTACAAGAACTACTATTAAGCCAAGAGAATGTTTATGGAAATCGTGGCATAAACCTGAAGACCAACCAAAGTACGAATGAAGAATGTCAGAACTTGACTTTAGTTTTAATTTTTTTTTTTTTTTTTTTTTTTTTTATGTGTTGTGTTTGAGTGAATGTATTCTGGATAACTTTTAGTGAACAATTATGCTGAAGTGACTCTTAAAGAGACGCAGTATTGACATTTTTATAACAATTGATGTTTAAATCATTTTTGTGTATTTTACCATTGCATGTTAATTACGCGATTGATTGCATGAAGTTTTATGTTTTGATGACTTATGTCTATTGATTAATTAGTCTTTGAACTTGTTTGTTTTGAAATTGTTTTACTCGTATTTGAATTTGTTTGCTATCAATTTTGGTTTATTTTATTCTTGTTAGAATAAGAAATAAAACGCGTAATATTTGATGTTAGAAAGGTTAACTAATCATCTTATGTAAGGGAGGTATGTAACGTAATTGCTTTTGGGAATTAAGAATTTTGTGATGATTAGTTAACGCTTTCCATAGTCGGACATACCTTTCACACAGCCAGAATGCACGATAAGTTAAATTGGCACAGCCTCAAGTATTTTTGGCAAAAGTTAAATGTTAAATTATTTGTTCACCGAGATTCTGGTGACAAGTAGGCATGCTATAGCATTGACCTACTGGGATAGATTGCAGACATTATGAGGTGCCAATCCTTTGTCTCTCTACATGTCAACCTGTTTACACGAAGAATTATGCACGTGTTATATAGCGCATGATTCTGATCACGTAGGTTATAGACATAAAGGATGTGGAATCCCTTTGTTCCATCAAAGGTCAACTTGTTTTGCTCACCGACTTTTGCAGGTGTTGCATCGTCCTAGTGAACGAATTTCATAATGTGATGCAATCTTTTGTTCCCGTCATGATTGGACTACATGTTAAAATTTCATCATTTTTATAATTGGAAAGTGCGAGGCTGGGTGAAGGACATGACGACATTTCTTTGTTCATTTATACTATAAAGGTCGTGCGCCGTTTTATATAGACAGAAGAGCCGAGACAAGGGCTTAGGCAGAGGTTTGAGTAGGAGCTTGAGTTAAGATCGAGATTGAGATGTAGATTTGGTTAGACTAGAGATTAGATTGGAGTTTGAAGATTGATTTTTAGATTTTTATGTAGAGTTTTTTGTCAGACTTAAATTTTCAAATTATGCTAAGAATTAAAAGACAACTCGAGTAACGAACTTGTGTTATAAACAATTTTAATAAACCACTATACGATCAGAAGAAGTTTTGAGTTGAGTTTGTTTTGGATTGATGGTCATGGTAACGTTACAGGGACATCCCCCCCCCCTTTGAACTAACATGTGTTTATAAAATGTTATCAGGCAAATTTTGGAGCCAGTACAAATTTTATCATTCGTTTTTATAAATTTAAACAAATATTCGAGATACATTAATGTCATATGTTTCGATTTTCGTGTCCGAATATGTCTATCCGAATACTATGCTACTTTGGTTTACGTGGAATGAACAATATACGGAGTTCAATGCTAACACATGGGTACATTTTGATTAATTATTTCCTAAACTCGAGTCTGGTGTTTACATTTTCTTTTCTTCACAATAATTAAGTGCAATTATCAGTTAATTGTGTCCCGAGACAAAGAGCACCGACTACGGCGTCACTTCACAATCAATTTGCAAACTGTGAAGAAATGTACAGCCTATTATCCAAGTTTTGACATTTAATTAAAGGTTCAAATTATTGACATAAATGGGGCAAATGTCCGCCCTGTCAAAACACACGAGGGGGCAAATGTCCGCCCTTCAAAAAAATGAGAGGACAAATGTCCGCCCTGTCGAAAAAAGGGGACAAATGTCCGGGGGAAGGGGCAAATGTCCTAGAATCGACAGGGAGAGACCTTCTGATTTTTGGATACAGTGTTAATGATTCTTCGTGTTGTTTTTGTAATTTTAAGATTTTTTGTGTTTTTAGTTTTGAAATTTTTTTATGCAATCAGACTGAGAAGAAAATTTCTCATAGTATAGGGTCGATTTTATGGTAACAACTGGTTAATGATTCATTGTGTTGTTTTTGTAATTTTAGGTTTTGTTTTTTTGTTTTTAGTTGTTATTAGTTTTGAAATATTTTATGCAATCAGACTAACAAGAAAATTTCTTATTGTATGGGATTGATTTTATAGTAACAACTGGTTAATGATTCATTGTGTTGTTTTTGTAATTTTATATTTTTGTTTTTAGTTATTATTAGTTTTGAAATATTTTATGCAATCAGACTTATAAGAAAATTTCTTATTGTGTGGAATCGATTTCATTTCAGATCAGCTCCATCCCATGGAGGGACGAAGAGCTCAAGGAGAAGGTAGATGCTTTAGAATGCACTATAAGAAGCCTTGAGCATAGCTTGACTGTGCTCAAGGCTCAACATAAAGAATTGACTGAATTACTTTAGGTAAATTTTTATGCTAGCTGTATGCTAAAATTAATTATATTTATAACATATGCATTTAAATAGTTTACTAACACAAGAAAATAATTCAATAGTGATATTATATTATTCGATATTTTTAAACTACAAAATAAATAATGACATATGGTTTTTCAACTGAAACAGAATACAAGAAAAAAGAAAAAAAAATGAAATATACTTAAAATGTGATATTTTAGTATTCAATATTTTAAAACTGTAAATAAATAAAAAAATAATATTTAAAACAGGGTTCAAGAAGAAAAAAATGAATTGTGATTATACCAAATGTGTAAAACAAACAGAGTGACTGTGTAGAAGTTATTGTTATAAGGGAACATATATTATGAGACACCCTGAATGTAAATTTAAAAAGAAATAATAAAAGGATGTAAAAAACGTAAAAAAGATTTATTTTTAGTACAGTGGATCTTGTGTTAAACGACCATCCAAGGGAGAGACAAAAAGTGGTCGTTTAAGACAATGGTCTCTTAAGACAAATTTTGATTACGACATTGAAACCGTCCTGATATTCTAAAATTCGTCATTTTCGTAGAACATTAATCTGTCAACGGGACGATTTTGACTGATGGATTTTCATTCAAATGCCGTCAAATACATACAAATGATGGGAATATAGATTTTCTTTCTTCTTTACATCCTAAATTCAGGTTCAAATTGCAAATTTTATATATTTAATTAAGTAAAACTGCGAAACAGTCGTTTTTGTTTACGTACATGTTAAAATCCGGGCATTTTCCGGAATTTTCGCCATTATAACAATCAATATATTTAGGTCATCAGAGTAATGGCTGTTAAATTTGAAACAGTGAAATTTAAACAATTAATGATAATTAGTAGTGATAATCGTCAACACATAAGCTACTTCTTTGTTCTAACAAGCGCTGCAATATTCATGCGTAAAAATGTTGGCCTTGTTAAAATTGAAAGTAGAACGTGACGCTATTTTCGGAAAACGTGTTTATAATGTCCTCAATATTGACCTTTCTTTGTTTAAATGAACAAGTTGTTTCTGTGTTCGTATTTTTAAATAAATATTATTTTACACGTTCTATGCACGTATAAAAAGTCAAATTAGCAGTCTCTAGAAATGTTTTGGGAAATGATTACTCTCTGCGGTGATAGAACGGTCAGAACGGATGTTTTAATTGACCCCGATACGGGACTTATTGTTCGGTGTGTATTATGTAATTACATTATAATTGGATAGTATTAGTGTCACTTTGTTGATTGTTCCCACTACCCCCTTATCTTACAGTATTTATGACTGTTAATTATTGATTTTTAGAGCCTGACATACGAGTTTAGGTGATAGACATTGAGGCGACATATATTTTTGATTACCGATTTTTAACGATTTTTGCCAAATTAGATTTATTTGACCCGGTCGTTTAACACAAATAAGTCAGTCAGTTTCGACCAAAATGAGCGGTCGCTGGTCGCGTTAGACAAAAGTCGCTTAAGACAAAGATTTAAGTAGTAAAACTAGTTGGTGGGAACTCAGAGTGGCCGCTTAGTGCAAATGGTCGTTTAGGAGACGTGGTCGCTTATGCAAGATTCACTGTATTAATATATGTATACTCGGATATATATCTGGGTAAGTTATATTCGTAGTTATCATAACTCATTCCCACTAGGCAATTCGTTTATACGTAAACATCAATTCCGGTATTACCAGAAGTTTACATGTAAATATAGCACTTGAAAAATGACTAACGTAGTATGTATTTCAATGTTAAATGGTGTAGTGTCGTTTTACATATTTTTGATAACATAAAATTAGCTAAATTTTAATGAAATGTAAGAACTAAGTGAATTTTACTTAGTTATATCCGTTTATCCTTATATATTACCCCATATAAAACACTGACCACCAACGAACGTGGTTTTATTAACAATATATTTGAAGGTAAATAACGCTATTTGGAATGTAGCGTCTTATTATAGTCACAAAAACGTCATTGGTGGGGTTACAGAAAAGCTAATTTCATTGGACAAACCATAGCAAGCATAATGCGACGGATGACACGGAAATATCGATAGAAACGCCATGAGTTATCCGGGATGACGCGATAAGTTTATGCTCATTGGGCGTTGATAAATAAATAGGGACGCTATGAGTCATCCGGGGCGTTGATTAATAGATAGGGACGCGATGAGTCATCTGGGATGACGCTATGGAGCTTAGGGGGACGCCGAACAAGAATGACTCAACATCGCGTGGGACGCTATGACTCAATCTCGCGTGACGTCATTTCCGGTAAATCCTCCAAACCGACGGGATTGTATCTCAGTGACTTTGAACACAGAATGAGAAGCTGTGAAAATTAGGAAATATCAGGACTAAAGTTAACTTAAATCCGGTATTATTGAAAGATGGGGTACACACAGTTGACGAAGTTCCTCTTAAGTAGACTGTTAGAAATAATAGGCTTATTTGGTCTCACAACAAAAACACGGTGGGTAACATCTACCGTACCACTGAATAATAAGCCAGTATTTTCTTGTTGCAAAAGAGACCATCAAAAGTGGAAATGGTGTCTTTCATTTTTATGCCACATGTTCACAAGTGAAGATGTACGTACAAAGCAAGAGTAAGAGACCAATGAAAGAATATCAAATTTTGTCTTTGAAAACAGATTTTTTGTTATAAATTATCTGGAATTTAATTAAATTGATCCTTGTATATAGACAAGGATTTTTGTAGTAAACAACAGTGGTTGATCCTTATATACATTTTAATAAGGCAATGTTGTCCTTCTAAAGTATGTTTCAATGAGAACTAATGGAAGGACAATACAACAACATAGACTCACTCATCCTGAGTTTTTCCAAAGCACACCCATAATAAAAAATGTTAAGATCTAATCATTATCAACAGTGGTTGTGAGTGGAATTGTGATTGATGAAGTACACATGATTTTGGAATGGTTAGTTTTCATCAATGGTTCAACAAAATAAACACAAAATTGGAAAGGATGAAATAGAAAAAGATGAACACATAGTTGTCTGTTCACTTATTTGACTACTAGGGATGTTCATATAAACTGCCTTAAGTTTGGAGACAGATTCCTTCATATGTGCTCCGCAGCACCTCGTTAGTCGCCGTGAAAGACCCGAGAAGTTGTTTAAAGACCAAGGAACGAATTTCTCTGCAGAAGAAAGAAAACAACGAAAGTCTATTAAACAATGTAATCAAGCTCATATTTAAAGACACTTGCATCAAAGAGAAAATGAATGGCATTTTAACCCACCGTATGCGAGGCATATGGTTGGTGTATTAGAGAGAATAGTAAAACCCTTTAAAACTTCTTTAAAAGTCTGTTACCATGGAGCATTATTAAAATGACGAGGCTCCATTGACATTGACAGTGGAAAAGATTTTAAATGATCACCCCATAACCCAGGTAACTAATGAAATTCGTGATCCAGAACTTAGTTCATCCACTAAATGTCTGATTCTTCGTACTAATTCATGTGTGGTCCCTAGTTTGTTTAGCAAAGATGATAACTTTTGTTTGTTTGTTTGTTTGGGTTTTACGGACCGTTGGGCGGTGTAGAGAGACTAGAGTTCCTTGGCCGGATATAGGGTAAATCCACCAAATTTCGGTCAGGGGAGGTAACTCGGATATTTGCTGTTTTTTCGTCCTCGAGACGTATCGACCTTTAAAAAGAATTCGATTTTTACAACACGTAATAAAGAATCTTTACACTCGTGATTAAGTACAGTTATAGTTTTGTCACTTGTGATTTGTTTTCTGACATGCGCGGTGGAAATCTGCGATCCACTTCCTCTTCCGTTCTTCAAATGTTTTCAAAGCGGGCGTTTTGAATTTTGTCACATCTTTATAACAGCTCCTGGAGTATTCAAGCTTGATACATCAGAAGTCGATTGTAAGATAAAACATATCATAAAGAATGATCTTAGATAATCCTTTAGAGTTAAATAAATATATAATGACCACTTTTTGTAAAAAAAATGTCCGAATTTCCCATACGTAAAAGAGTAGACCCCATAACTCGGACTATGTAAATGCATAGACTATGACAACAAACACTTATTAGCTTAGTTGATGTTATTAAATAACTGATCACAAAAATGTGTTGTGTTGTGCTTACCAAATGACTACATTTGTAAACATATTACGACTTCGGAAGAAACTGGATTAATAAAATCAGGCGCACTTCGAGATACTTTAGTCAAAGAACTTCAGGATATATTCAATGAAGAGAGTTTAAAGGAACATCCAAAAATACATGTTCTTTTGAAAAAGAAATGTTGAACTATTTAATACAAAAAATTCAAGATAGATGGTTCTTGGCAACGGTTAATGGTATATGTAATAAAATGGAGACATCTGAAGAAATAAGTTTAGTAACGATTGCAACTCACTTGCATTTTATCATGTTGAATAACAAAGTAATTGATAATCAATTATCTTGCCCAACTGATGGTAACAAAGAACTAGCATATTAAAGAATAAATGAAGCACACAATTAGATTTTCTCGTTTTCTTTTCTTACAGAAATGCCTCGTAATTAAATCCACAAAAAAGAGGCATAACTCTTAATTACGACCAAGACGCTTTAGCAAATGTTTTACAAGAAACAACTAATAGTATGTATGTCAGGGAAGCTGCTGCCATGTACAACATACCATAATCAACTCTCGCTGAACGTGTAAGCGGTAGGTTTGGACTTGAGGTTACTCACGGCCGACCAACTGCTATACCTAAGCAGATTAAGGACAATATTGTCAGAACTGTGAAAGTTACAGCAGAACGAGGTATAGGCTTGTCACGGCGTCAACTTCTACAAAGAACAAATATTCTGTGCCAAAGTATCACGGTATGATATAGACTAATACTCTTACAAGTTTTTTTACGCAAGAATACAAATGATACTTCTATAGATACTGATATCGATTAAGCCGTAGCCGCCCGGCTATTTGCTCATGTACTTGCTGTTGTTTACAAGATCACCGACTGGATATTAGAAGGTCTACATGATGTGCCTTTCAACCTGCCTGCACATCCATTCCCCAACAATGGGATAAACCAAGGGAAAGGAAGGTCGTTTCAGAACCAGTATCTACTATGGTTATTGCCAAGCCCGGTAATATAAACAGAAAAAAGAGACCTCTTGTTGCCGACTTCACTGACAATATGTATTTCTGCAATTATACTTTCATTGTATTTTGTCGACAAAATTTTCATTTTCAAGGATTCTTCAAGCAAGTTTTCTCTTTAACTCTTCATTTAAAACTGCCAGTGCTAACATGTCCAGTGATGAGACATCATATTCACAATATATTTTACTATCATTTCAGTTGAACCAGTAAAAAAACCATGTGGCCAGATTATCCCATGCAGTTATTTGGTGAACCCTAAACAACCAGATGCAGTTATAAATACCAGGGATGATGAAGGCAACTCAAGATGCTGCTGTCTCGCTGGAACAAAATACAAGGCAGCAAAGTAACTGTGCTCTATGGATTCAAGAAAGAAACGGATCACCTCATCTAACTTCGGAAGGTTAATGATATGGAAGGTAGCCGTGACTCAAAAGTTTGTAGATTCTGAGCAGATAGAAAAACAATTCACGTCAGTGGCAACCAGCTATGGGTCCTCAAATGAGAGAGTAGCGAGAAACATGAACCCTAAACTGACTGGTAACCATGTACATTAATGTGGATTTGTGGTCAATTCAGCCTTCCCTTTCATTGGTGCTTCCCCAGATGGGAAAGTGTGTGACTAGTCTGGAGGTGGTATTTTAGAGATAAAATGCCCCTTTTCTATCAGGGACATGACCATTCGTGAGGGTTTGGATGTGAAGAGGGATGTTTCCCAATTTCACTTGGAACTAGTTGGTAATGACATTAAACTGAACAGAAATCACTATACTTCTTTCAAGTCCAGGGACAACTATTGATAAGGGGGGACAATTGTGTGACTTTGTTACATTCACCCGGGGTGATTTAGTCATTGAATGAATATTTCCGGACAAGGGTTTTCTTCAATCATTTAATAGAAAGATTTCGCTTTGTGTGCACCAAATGTAAATGTTTTTATATTAATAAATAGTTAAATAATCATCTTGAACATCACTGTGGCATCGATTTGTCAAAGAACCTTGAACTGAGTTGTGATGAATTGCTGAATTATGGTTTCGTCAAGACTCTCGTTTTCTTTGTCACTGGAAAAAGAATTTATCAATGAAAATATGAAATTATATCATTGAGAATATATGATAAGTCACACATGTACAGTTAGAATATTAATTACTTGTATTAATCTTGTATAAACACTTGATATCATATAGAATAATAAAATGTTACTGGAAGTAAAGATTTATATTTCAATATACGACGAATATGTTTATTATTTTTAATTGGCACTGATAGAACGTCTGTCCAAGTTGTCTAAGAAAACGCCCGGATGTAAACAGAAGAAGGTGAGTATCGATAACGGCGTTTGATTGGCTAATCGTATTAAGACAAAAACGGGTGGGCGAAGCTTAGGCATATCTGCCTACTAGTCAATTCGACTGCGGGTTTATTGTACTATGAATTATTTATGACCCGAAATACTGACATTTGATTGGTTTCTTCACGATTCATGAAACACACTACGACCAATCAAAATACATGTTAAATATCCAGTTAGACAGCCTATGCAAGATCAACGTTGAAATTATACATCAGTTTGGAATTAATAAACCGGACTTGTTTCAAGAACCAACGTTAGACCATTTATTGAAAGGGAAGATGTATTTTCCTGCAAGAATACAGGAGGTGGGAAATCTCTCTGCTATTAGTTGTTTCAGCCTTGTTGGAAGCTTAGAACATGGTAAAATGTGTCAAGTGCTTGTTGTGAGTCCTCTGATTTCGATTATAAAGGAACAGATGTTCTGGTGGTGACCCAGTATAAAAGACAGTATTTTCATGTGGAAAAATGTACCATTGAAAGTGGAGATTGTGTCGTACATTTGATGCCACAGGTACATAGTGAAGAAGTACAGACATAGCAAATTCTTTACTATTGGGTGGTTGTATTTGGCAACCAAAGGGGAAGAGCATCTTGCACTTGCATTGTGTATGAGTGAATATGGCAGTGAATTATAGGACAGTATAAAATTTAAAAACGGATTGATTTAACAATGTATTTTTGGCAATATTAAGATAAAATTTGATCTATGTAAAAACGTAAATGTTATGATTGGATTTACTATAGTGAGTGTGCTTAATAGCGAATCTTCTTCTCTCCGTCCCTTTGATTTTTTCCCCTTTATCCTGTTTTATACCTGCTTATGTGTGGTATCTTAATTATTTTTTATTTTTTAACACATCATGAATTCAAGTTACTCATATATCATTTTTCATACATTAATTTTTCTGTTCTATACTGCCATTTTATTTGTTATGCATGATTATCTTCATATTTTCAATAGTATATACATGTATGCTGTTTAGTAAAATACCGCCAAAGTTTGCTTGGCAAAGAATTTTATTTATGCCAATAAATATTTTAATTAGACTAGACATTAAGGTCCTTCACGAAATTTGTTCAAACTATTCTCATACGGTCAAAAGTGGCCCTGCTACAGAAGTAAACATACATATGTAGATCTACACGAAAATGTTAATTTTGTAGAGCCTATAAGGCCTAGAGCTTTTATATTTGACACGTATCATCACCTTAAGGCCTTCTACATAAATTATCTATATTATGCCCAAGCGGTCAAAATTGATTCCACACCAGTGGATACGATTTTTACATGGAGTTATAAAAGAAAATGTCACAAAAACAATTCAATCTGCTTTCATTTCAAAAAGAAATTAATTTCAATATCTGAAATCTGTCAATTGTTTCTTACGTAAGATCACTGGACTATCAAGACTTGGCTTTTTTATACTTTATTATAAAATCAGTTTCATAATCCATTTTTGAAACTCAAACCTGTTCCTACCCTAATTGTCTGAATGAATGGCCAAGGTTGTACATACAAATAAAATGGCCGACAATTAACTGATTCATAGGGATTTAAAACAAACGATTAACCAGTGTCAGTTTTTAGTTATTATGACAGCCTTCATTTAGAGTGTCACTGTCATAGGGAATGATTCACCAGTGTTTTAGTTTTAAGTTGATCACGTTCCATCCCTTTCTAGTCTCTGTCGAGTCAAGTCTATCATTTCTGTCTTCACTTCTGGTTTCATCATATCCTTCACCTAGGATTATAAAATATTAACATTACAAATCCAGTTACATATTATACGTATACACATTATAATACTTAGTAGGGCTTGGGTTTGTGGACCCTGTCGTGAGACGAACCGGTTCACGATACAGCAAAGCAATACACAGATCGATTCGCGAACCTTATCTACTTAATGCATGTTTAACTTGCTAGTGTATACTTTATCTTAATTTCCCAAATGTATCTCCGATCTTTACATGAATATTAAAATCTAATAAAACAATCCAACAGAACATTATAATTTTAATAGAAACTACAAATGAATTGTTTTGTGAATTTAATTTTGATTATGGACCAGGGGTGTAAATTACAACTTGCCCGTTTGCCATGGTCATTGATAAGTCATCGTATTTTGATATTTTTTCTTATTTAAACAAATAATTATCCTATTGGATTTGAAAATCCAACTCGCCCGATCGGAAAAGTTTTAAGCAATCTTTACTTGCCCAATCGGTAGGAACACTCGCCGTGGCGAGCATGCAAGTTGATTTTAACAAACCTGCATTTATAATTTACTTTATTTTGAAGATGACCTTTATGGAAATATTTTCGCGGCGACCGGGGTTAGTATGCACTAACATGCATTCGGATATAGAAATAATTCGGACACAAAAATTTGAGCAATTGATATGATTACTTAGGCAAATTCAAGTTCGTTTTCGTGAGTTAAATTATTCAATTAATTGATGTTTGAAATGAATACAATATTTGCGAACCACTCGGACTTTGGTAAGGCGAATATTTGTGTCCGAATTTCAATCATGGTTCACGAACTCGCGAGAGCTCGGACGTTCGTTCAAGCCCTGATACTTAGTCAAAGTATAAGTAATGAAATAAGAGCATTTTGGAATTTAGTCCTATCAGTATCATAACAAGGTTAAAAAATTGCCATTTTTCTCCTATTTCCAACCCTTTAAGGTTATTATCATTTGCTTCTTAACTTAAGCACCAAATAAGAAGCCAAAAATCCTGCTTTGAAAATGAATCATCATAATATACAGCAGAGAAACTTAAAGTAATTCTGAAGTAGCACTTACTTATATATTAAAAAATAAAATCAGGCCATCTTTGAAAGTGTGTTTGCAGTTTCCCAACCATTCCACCAAAATTTCATTACCTCCATTTCTAAATCCATTTTTTTTGTTATTTGCAATGTCGAGAAAAGAAATTTCTTGTCACATGGTGTTAATGTGCAAATATAAAAAAACCCATATCCTACCTAACTACTCTAAACATACTGGTTTTGGAAACTGCAAGCAAATGAACTTTCATTACAATACACAATAAACTTTACTTACAGGAAATTTAAGGGAAGCTTCATATGTATATAATATACTTGTATCAAATAGCATCATTTTATGATCAGCTAAAGCTTGTACACAGTTACCTATCCTGGCTACAACTTCACGGTCTGCACGTACAACAGGCTGTAACATAGGAGAGAAAATATAACATACATAAGATTATTATAAGTTATAACATAAGGCCATGCCAAATTGGAATTCTGTTAAGCGTCAACTCAAATTTGACGAATCTAGGTACCTATTCACAAAAACACACAAACCGAAACGAAAACACAAATATTATTTACGACAAAAAACAATGCGTTATATATATATATTCAATGGAGTAACATCCTCATACGATTTTATTGGTCTGAATTAAATATAAATTGACTAGAGTTTTTTTCACGTAAAATATATATTGTATTAATGACGCGGTTATGATAAATTGCTAACGATGAATAACATTGTTGTTGAACAAATTTTTCCCCTAAATTAAATTGTCGTATCAGATCCCGGAACATCGGAATTGTTTAAGAAATTTACACCAACAATTTTGTTTTTCATTTTGATTGAGGACTCTAAAACCTACGCGCACGCAGACGCTTAACAAAAATTCTGATATGGCATGGTCTAACATAACATAAATAGAATGGAAATAAATTGGTAGTTTTCCTATTGTCAGTTTGATGAATTGTGTAACAGTTAACATAATTATATAACGGTTAATATTGCAATAACAATTCTGACTGTTTTATTGGGGTTTTTTTCTCTCAGAACCTTCTTATATAGTTATGTGATTGTTGTTTTTATCAGAATCTAAAGGTATGAATAAATGTTTAATTGCATTTAAAACTTAAAAAAATCTTATTGTGCTTAAACTTTTGTCAAGTGGGAGGACATTTCTCGAAATAAAAAATGCATTTTTTAAACATACATTCCATTTTACTCAATAAGGGACTTTAGTCAGTTATTTCCCCTTGTATACTCTTCAAATAGGTAGGTCCAATTAGTTGGATTACTTGGATTTTACCCTTACATTTCAATGTCAATTTGCAAAAGTTAATCTTTAATAACGTTTCTGTAATTCATTTAATTTGTTTGAAATTCAAGCTAAGTATTTTTAGAGTAAAGAACTATCTTAATTTCATCACTTCTGTAAATATCTTAATTCACAAGAAAGATATTAGATGAAATATTTTGTTATCCTTAAATAGGAATTCAATGATAAAATCCGAGGATTCCAACTGTAAGGACCTACTTACCAATTGGATTGCTTCAGATTTTATCAGGGAAAGATAACTGACTAAAGTCCCTAATTTATTTAAGAGATTATTTGAAAATACACAAACATAAGGATTTGATGATGATCCATTTAACTTAAGATGATGCATGAGCATTAACTCCTGAATCGCTTATCCATGAAAAATACAACTTACATATTGAAATATGAGTTTTACCATATAATGCTATTGTTTCACCCCTTCTAAACAGTATTAGAAATCATTGGTATGAGGGAGAATTGCCATAGAAATACTTTCATGAGCAACCATGAAATGTAGGAGTCGCACAAATAAAATATATAAATATGTTTTATACAGATAGGAATAATTCTGTCAAGAAATGAAAGAATTACAAAACAATGGATAATAATATGCACTAGGGCACTTAATGACAACACTTCTACGTAAGTTCGGTTGAAATTCATAAACAAATGATGGAGTTGACTGTTAAGTAGGAGTTGCTTACAGAAGAACAGTTGATACCTCCCATCAACATTCATCAATCAAACTACCACTTTTTCCACAGAAAACCTGGTTAAACTTTTGACCGAACCCTTTATTCTTATTTTTTCTGGATTTACTGCCGTGTCAACACAATTTTAGGTAATTTTACGGCGTCCAGCACACCTAACCTAGCTTTCCTGGACCATTGTCTAAAACCAGTACTCACCTACCCTTCCATAAGGCCAGAAACTTCTCCATATTATCTAATCAATGGAGGAAAATCGACATTATTGTCAAATTTAATGGAAGGGTATAACCTCCCCGGGTGGGTTCCAAACCCGCACCCCCTCGAGCATGAGATTCCAAATCCTGGCGTGCTCCCAACTGCGCTTTTGACCCGGGTTTTGACAGGACCCTAAACACAGAATCAATTTGGTATGGCCTACTCTAACATACCTCAAAGTTTTGTTCGTATCCACCAGTTTGTTCGGACACTTCACCTTCTGTCGGACACACCCAAACATATCCATTGTTACCAAGTATAACTGTCACTCCACAGGGTAGATTGTGAAAATGTGTTTTACGTCTTTTAATAAGTGATGGTGATACAAGATAAAGTGACCCTTGTCCTAGCTGAAAGAAATATATTGAAATTTCTAGGTATTAGAGATATGTGATCTTCAAGAGGAAAACTCATATAAGGATATAAGGGTATCAAGCATGACCTTCATGACGTTAATAAACCACCATTTTCCATAAATATATTGCATCACCAACAAAATAGAAAATATTCAACTAACACATTAATTTAATGATTAAATAACTGTAACATATCTTGGGATGAAAATGCTCACGTTAGCATTATGAATTATAGTTTACTCTGAATCTTCTGCTCAAAATTATTGAAAATAACTTCATACATGACTTTCTAGAGTGTTAAATCTATCAGGTGAGTTACAGGGTATCAATGCTTTTATAGCAACACAATTAAAGTCTTTGTACGACAGTCAGCATATCTAACAAGGCTGGTAACTTCTCCACATGTCAATACATTATTAATGGAGGAAAATTAACATTATAGTCGCATTTCATGGAAGGATATAACTGCCATAGGTGGTAAGACAGTTACAAACTATCAATAGTTGAAATATGTAATATAAACTTACTTTTCCATATTTTAATGATCTTGTATGAAGTGAAAGTGAACCATCATTAAATACTGACTGTACTTCTGCCTAAATATACAGTTAAAGATTGTAAAAAAATACACTGAATAATAAACAATGGTAGCTCACAAGCAGCACGAACAACTGTTCAGAGAGCTTGTGTAAACAAAATGAATCTTATTGAAATGATTGAAATTTAAATTAGATACTTTATTTCGTTGAAGTGCTTAAATGTTGTACAAAATATTTAATAAAAACATTTTCTAATAAATGAACTACAATCCATTCAAAAGTCATGCTTGAGTTATGCAATTGGATATTTACCTCCTATGGTAACCCCATAAACGTGTGTGTGGTTTCAACTACGTATCGGTACTTTCTAAGATATAAATTTTTTATGGTGTGCCTTAAATCTTATCTATGAAATGATATGATATATTTAACAAAACAAGTTCACCTTTTGTGATAAACATCATTTCAAAAATGACAAAACCAAGACACATCTGTGTTTCATACACTATGTATGGTTGGGTTTTGAAAACTACATAAATTAACATTTTGTAAGTCTAGCATATTTTATGTCTACAGGGCCAGCGAAATCAAACGTCTGTATTGTTTGTCCCAATGGAAGTACGGACAAGTACATTTTTTTAATAATTTTATTCTATAATGCTCATTCGAACAAGTAACTTTACCAATTGCCAAGAACAGACAAGTAAACAATTTTAAGATTTTGCCGGCCCTGTTCTATACAGGCTATATTTCAGTTGAGCAATGATTTATTTATACATCATGGTCAACTGTGTCAATTAAATCTAAGAGAGTCAGACAATTTTTACAAAATATCTCCTGTTCATGGGATCCAATGTTCAGTGCAGGGCTCGACATTAACCATTGTCCGACTGTCCGGGACAAGTGAAACCAAGGTCCGGACAAGTACTTTATAGAGCCGGTTGTCCGACGGGACAAGTAGTTTGGGATATTAAAAAGCATGTCTTAACCCATTCTGTATGAATGTCTTATATAAGCGTAACTATTTTGCTGCTCTCTATTACGAGTGCCGCGAATATGCGTCCCCTAAACTTCAATCGATACGCCGACAGACTTGTATTAAACCTCTGATCGCCGCGTGACCCATATATCCGTCATGTGTATATGAAAACGATCTTAACACCGATAAGCGTAACGATAAGCACAGCGGGTGAAGATAGATTGGGCAAGTTATTAAATCAAGGTCATTGCCTGGAATTTAATTCGCGCTATTTTAAAAGTTAATTTATTCTGCACAAATATTATTTTAATTTCAAAATGTTTTTATTTTTATTTAATTTGTAACACTTTTCCATTCAAGTGCAATTGTTGGTAAATCAAATTTGACACATTGTAGCGTTTCTTTTATTGAATGCTTCGTTGATAATTGTTATTATTTTTTGTATTATTAATATTTGTAACACCTATTATCTGTTACAAAACGACATTTCCGTGAAAATAACTTTGTGCTGCCAAGTTTATAAATCTGGTTAAACTTCACAACACTTTAAAATAAAACTGTTACAAACAATATTTATTATGATAAGTCATTGATGCGACAATAACATGTGAAGAATGCAAATAAATCGCGACTTGAAAAAACACCGTTAAATTTTATTTAAAAAATAACTAATTAGTAATAGGCACAAACATGTTCTAATGAAACTATGATAACGAACAATTACGGTACGATGAACTTTATGTCCGAAGATTATTTATTGTTAATTAATTTATTAATGTACGCTGTTATAATATCAATGCGAGGAGAGATTAAAGGGACATGTCAACACGGAAAGTTGCTGATACGTACCCTTCCTTAAATTAATTGCGCCCACGAATCAATTTTCTATCATACTTGAGGTCCCAAACTTTATCTTGTATAGCGGTGCGTTTTTGAAGTATTCAATATGGCACATGGCAAATACGTCATATGGAGCGGTGCTTCTCTGATCAAAAGAAAATCGCCGCCGCTTATCGTTGTTAGTAGTTAGACAGGAAATCAATTGGAGAGGGGTGTATTAATTATCATGTTAGATAGCAATAAGTTGAAATTTAATTAAAATTAGGTGAGTTTGTCATGGGAAATGATGTCCGTGTTAAAAGTGTGAATTAACTTTAAAAGCATTAGGTAAAATCAGACTTTTACCTCGCATTACAAATACACATGTAACTTTTTTTCTGGTGCAAATATTTTAATTCCGTTTTCAACATAAAAAAATCAATTATTGCAAGCGCATTGTGTCCGTTTCCGATTTTGGTGTTGTCGATGATTTTTTTCAGAAAAAAATCGCCAAAAAAACGTCGGATTCTTTTTTGCAATAATTTAATTTCTAATTAGCAATGACCTTGCTAGCTATTCTATTGTAAAGGAAGATACAAAACTAAAAGTAACATCATTGGATGCATAATTTAATTTTCTTTCCAAAATGTTAACTTTTGTAAAATATCTGTTTTCCATAAACGATTAAATGTACCAAAAGTTATGACTTAACACCATCAAAACAATGTATACATGTTGTATGTTAATTGTTAGTTGTTTGTTGGTTGTTTATTCTCAGTTAATTAAATAGTTATGTTATTATGAGTAAATGTTTCTTTGTTTTAAATAGAACATACACAATTGTCATTACCCTTATTGAAACTATTTCAAATCCATCCAGTATGACTGAAGGTTAGGACAAGTTGGATTTTGTTCAGGACAAGTGGTTTTTAAAAGTACTTGTCCAACAGGACAAGTTAAAAAAAAAGTTAATGTCGAGCCCTGCCAGTGTTTAAACCACACAGGTTTTTACACATAAATTAAAAGGATACACTGATTAAATCCCCTTCCTTTAAATAAAATCTCATGAGTTTTTCATCCTCTTCTGAACGTCTACGCTGTAAAATAAGAACATTATACTTCATAGAATTCCCATAAAGTTTTACGTAAATCATGTAACAAAATTGAAAATCATGTACAGTAATTGATTATCAGTTGTTTTAATGGCTACAACAAATTTCACTAGAATTTTTTAGTATGAATTGCTGACAAAAAAATCTGAACGCATTAACACATAATAGAGTTGAAGTAGGCTGTCTGACATTGACATAAAAAGTTGTTAAAAGAGCTTTGTGTTTGTTTTTGTTGGGTTTAACATCATAGCAACACATTGTATAGGTCATATTAGGGCAGTCAGTCAACCTACATATTGTGCCTGAAAAGGCTAATTCTCTGGATTTAGCTGTCAACCAACTTCTAAATGCATACTTTCGTCAATGACTGACAACTGCCCTACATAATTAAGATTTAAGAATCATTGGTAGGAGAGAGAATGGCTGTAGAGATAATTTCATGACCAAGCTCCACGTAAGTTTGCCCCACCCAGGAATCGAACCCACGACCCCTCAATCAGTAGACTTGAGTGCTATCAACTGAGCTAGCTGGGTGGAAGAGAGCTTTGTAAAACATTCTATGGAAGCTTCGTAAATCCACTCACATATCAATATAAACGACAAATTTCAAATATAGTGCTCATAATTTTCATCACTGTTTCACAGTCTGTTTTTCTGTATATATAGATGCTTAAGTGAAATCCCAACAAGGGCCCAAATAAATTTAGAAGGGGTAACTATGTAAATATATACTATGTAGAACATTGAGTCATACCAGTTCACCTCCAGGTAAATTTACAGATGAAAGCATTAAAACAGAATCTAGTTTTGAATGTGTATCAACTTTCCATCTTTTCATACCAACTTCAATAATTCTTCCAACAACAATGTCACCAACTTCCCCATTATATCTGAAGAAGACAAGATAAAAAGGTTACATTAATACATGAATGCTAAGCAACTTAGACAGTGATATGGGGGAAAGTTGAAAATTTTGAAAATACTGAAAACCTACTTTTAAAATACTGAAAAAGACAGATTTCATATAACTTACATAGAGTAAATTTATTCTTAAAATACTGAAATCAGTATTAACACTGAAAACTTTCACCCATGCAATGATATGGCCTAAACTCTGGTGTCTCCAACTCTCTGTGCAGTTTGACCGGCTAGTCAAAGTCTGATATATAAATCATACAATCCGTTCACAATTATTCGCACCAGATTTTTGTATTTGGTTTAACTCGGTATCAACACAAATTAATGGAAATGAGAAAAATCTCAGTCATGTGTTTCTATAATTTTAGATACGGCATTCATCTTATTTATTTATTTATTTATTGGGGTTAACGCCGTATCAACACAATTTAGGTCATTTCACGGCGTCCAGCGCACCTAACCTAGCTTTCCTGGACCATTGTCTATAACCAGTACTCACCTACCCTTCCACAAGGCCGGAAACTTCTCCATATTATCTAATTAATGGAGGAAAATCGACATTATTGTCAAATTTTCATGGAAGGGTATAACCTCCCTGGGTGGGATTCGAACCCGCACCCCCTCGGGCACGAGATTCCAAATCCCGGCGCGCTACCAACTGCGCTATCGACCCGGGTTACAGCATTCATCAATGCTGATAATTTTAAAATTCGGTATAACTATTTTCCGTTTTTTCTCAACTGTCAAAGGTTGAGAAATCTCACAGTGACTGAATGCATTGTTTTTGTACTGGCAGCCTAAATCTTATTATAAATATATCTTGACTAAAACATATCATACGGCATTTACTCAATCTTACTACACACTTTCGGAAACTCAAAGGTGTATTACGGCAATAATTTTAACGCATTCACTGTGAAATTAGTCATGTTTTGACAGTTGAGAAAAAACGAACAATACAATACACTGTCTTCACCTAAGCCAACTAGTCTGAAAGCTGGGTTAAGTTTAACTTGATTCTGGCTACTAACATTTACTAGTTAGTAGCTTGGTGAGTAACTATAAAATGTAATAAAATGGGCTTCTGCAGAACTCGAATTTAAGCTCACATACTCGCAAAATGCGAGTGGGTTTTGAAAATTGCAAGTAACTTTTAGTTTAACTCGAAATTTTTTGCAAGTTGAAATCATCACAATAACTGTGTTTATTTTCACTCTTAAGGGAAAGGTGGCAGGCCCTTTTTGAGGAGAAAATAGTGACAAAAACCTAATTAGGGGAAATTTTTTTCAATACTTGAGATAACATGGATCCTTTAACAGAGTAACATTTATGTCTACCTATATAAAATTTCAACTATTGAACCCATATATTCATCTGTGATTTCTCTGTAATGCTTAAGGAATGGGCAAAATTGCTTTAAAAAAGTACAAAAGTTTTAGGACACTCTGACAGGGGATTTTTTACCTGGGAAGGGGAAAAATATATACTTTTTGGAGAGGGGAATGGGGCCCAATTTCGACACTAATTTGACCTGAAAAAAACACTGAATAATATTATTGTCTCTACTAATGAGGCTCAAATCAGCATTGAAAATGCAAGATAGATCCATGATACTGTCTTTAGCACTATTTACCTGTATAGCTACATGTTACAATATGTATCATAAGTATACATGTTGCTGACATCACAAGTTAAATTCTGACATATTAAAAATTTTGAAGTCTTAATAAATTGCAAGTTTTTTTTCAGTTTGTGAGTTGAAATAAAATCAACTCACAATTATTTGCAAGTCCAAGTTTTTGTTACATTCGAGCCCTGGCTAGTGTAACTGTAAGTGAAAATTAAGGCAAATTAAAGTGTTTCAGTCAACAGCAAAATTATCTAACAATAACAAAACAGTAACGTTGACAAACCCAAATCAAATTCTACCAGACCCTGGCTTCAAGCTACTAAGGCAACTTCAGGCAGCATTAAATTCTTAATTCGAAGTAGAAAGACAACAAGAATGATGTCTATAAATATTTTGTACAAGTCATAACAAAATAACCCAACAGTTATCTTACCTTGTCTTTAAAGGTTTTACACAGATCAGTTTATTCACTCTTTGTACAACACCAGCTACAGATGCATGATGTTTTCCATCTTCCATAAATGTACCATGACCTCTGAAGAGAGAAAAACAGTATCAAACAAGTTTTATAAAACTTTTAAGACTTAAGTAAATGCAGGGTTTGCGAGAGCAATCGTCTGTATGGTCCATGTTGTCCCAACTTCCCAAGACAAGTAGTGAATTACAGACAAGTGAATTTTTCATTCACTTCAATGTTCATACAGACAAGTAACTTTAACCAGTTGGCAAGAAGGGACTAATGAACAGATTTGGACAGCCCTCAATTCAACCATGACTAAGTGTTTCATAGTAACAAGAGATCAGTCTTGGTGAATCATGGCCAACAGACACAGGCACCCTTAGTTCCTATAAAAAAGGTCGGTCTAGATCTGCGGATTTCCAAGACCTGTTGTCTGGCAAAAAATATGATCTCATCCATACAATTTATCTAATCAAAATATGTAAAATGTCTCAGGTTTTTATAAAAAAGACGAACTTTTTTTCCACTTTGAGGTATCCCATGACTTATGATGGATTAATTTCTGTTCACTACTCAAACTGATAAATCAACTTAAACAGAAATAAATATTTCAAATTCACTAACTACACAGTGATCTCCTCTAGTTTTTAAAACATGCCAGCTTGCTATGCATATGGAACACCTTAACCTTTTGTAAATGAATAATTGTGGGGGGTCTGCCTTGGCGGCTTGGATTTACACGACCTACACGAAGGGAAGCACATAAGAGCTGTGTAAAATATTTTTTGTAGTATACACACAGATCTTTGTCAAAACATATTTCTATGTAATAACAGCATGTTCAATCACGCGAAAATTCTCTTATTTCACTCCAAAAAAGTAAAACTCACTCGAATATTCGAAACTACCGGATACTAATGACTGGACCGAAATATATCATAATGTAAAGAACGGTTACTCTGTTAAGCTTATTACGTTTTTACTGGCACATAGCCTATACCAATATGATGTCAGCAATGCTAAGTGGATTGTTTTAGTTTTCGTCGCTATTAAAGAATCATGGCGTCCATAGTTTCTGCTAGAGAGCGTTGATGACGCAATGATTTGTACCAATAATTATGTCTAAACAAGGGAATTTAACTGATTGTATTGCTGAATTAAAAAGGCATTAATCTAAACTTTAATGAAACGATCAGATTTGCGCACTAATTATGAAGTAGCCCCTACTCTTAGTGATTTGTTGTCGACTTGTATTGCACACGAGGGCGAGCACCAGATTCACTTACAAAAAAAAGAATAAAGGAGGCTACATTACACGATTTTCAACCACCATTTGATGAAATTGTGTTCATCTGGACTGTTTATCATAAACTAATGAGGGTTAAAGTAACTATGTTCCTTTTTTAGGACGAATCATGATTTTCATCTAAAGACGAATGTGACTGGGGGCAGATTGTCTCATTGGAAATAGGGGATAACTTGCTAGTACTTTTGTAAAAAAAAAAACAACTTTTTTAAAGCAGTGTTCCAGCTAGCGCCCTGCCCTTGAAACCTGGCGCCCTGCCCTTTTTCAAAGCGCCCTGCCGCATTTTTGACCCAAGAAAATCGAAAACCATAAAATTCAAAGATCATCATCAGTTATTATCATGCATACATGAATAAATTCGTCAGTTGTTTACGTCATTGTCGATGACAATAGAGTTTGTTAATTTTAATCTGTTAAACAAGGGGATTAGTGTCATCCTGTATAACAGTCATCTGATAACATCAGAGGTGTGTGTAATTAGTCTTTCACACATTTCTTGTTACTTATCAGCAGCTTATCAGTGAAACATTACTTAAATATAAGTCAACAATCAACTCTCTTAATTCGTCGGAGTATATGATAAAGTCCAATTCCGGACTTTTCCGTGCATAAATATATTGAGTTAAATATATAAAATTTTACATTTAATTTCCAAATCATGAGGTCATTATACAAAGAAATTAAATTACTGTTCATTTGATGATTATTTTTTCATTATTCAGTTGAAAAGACCGTTCATTAGAAGTTTTGAATGTCCACAGTGTTTGCATTCATCCTCAATAATTTTCGTAGGTGACTGACGATTTTTGTTTCTTAATTTTCCTGGATCACTTTGAATCATATACACCTATCTAATGTGTGAATAAAACAATTTGATTGTTTGAATGTAATTATAGCCCACTACAATCATAAATTAATTTATTTTGATCATCTAACTTTTACAAAAGTAGACCCATTTTGGGATATGCATAATTTTTCGGACACATGAATGCATAGGTTGAATGCAACCAATTTACTTGACATAACTTCAAGACATTAAACTTGAACTTACGATGAGCTGAAAAGCGTTGTCTACCAAAAATTTGGTTAACGCTCATAACCGAGAATTCTGGTTGAAACAAGATCTAACACAGCTTCAAATGTCTACTACAGATGAGATTGAATGTTTCGTAGCGAAAACTGCTATTTTATTTAATTCTTTGACATTTCAATGGCCGTTTTGGTGTAAAATGATGTTCAAATGAATGTTTTATTGAATGATGCACACAATCTACTACCAAATGGGTATTTGATTAGAAAAATGAGCTTAAATAAATGGGTGTTATTCTGGCGAGGTTTCATAACAGGTCTGATCCAAAACTTTAATGCCACATCTGATGAAAATCATCATGTTAAAACAGTGCTCCAGCTAGACTTTGGGGAGGGCAGGGCGTTTTTAGGAAATCGGGGCACTTTTTTAACGCGTGGTCGGAGTACAGTTTATTTCTGTGTTTAAAAAAAATTTAAAACTAAGTGTTTGTTAGTGTGTTATTAATTCCCTTTTGTGAAAATTCATACAGTACCCATGACAGTCTTTTTTGTAATTTAGATGAAACAGAGTCTAACTCTAACTTCTAGACTGTGTACATGCATGTAGACAGTTACAGAAAAAATCAAAAGGTGATCTCTATGAACAGATTCGAGTGGGCCTGTGTCATAAAATGTTAAATGTGGTAAGTGCTTCCTGGGCATTAGCCAGTACAAACTCCAAAATATAAACAATTGTTCTACTCTTTGTGCTTATGTCAAAAAAATTGTTCCTTTGGCATTTTGGACAACTCAATTAAGGTTTTAATGTGCATATTAGGGCTCTACATAAACCAAATTTTTGGAAGAAGTCACTGTTTATCAGCTCATAATAAGTTAAGTTTGATGTCTTGAAGTTATGTCAAGTAAATTGGTTGCATTCTACCTATGAACTCATGTATCCGAAATTATGCATATCCGAAAAGGTGTCTACTTTTGTAAAAGTTAGATGATCGAAATAAATTAATTTATGAGTGTAGTGGGCTATTATTACATTCAAATAATCAAATTGTTATATTCACACATTAGTAAGGTGTGTATGTTTATGATTCAAAGGGATCCAGGAAAATTAAGAACAAAAATTGTCAGTCACATACGAAAATTATTGAGGACGAATGCAAATACTGTGGACATTTAAAACTTCTAATGAACGGTCTTATCAACTAAATAATGAAATAATAATTATCAAATGAACAGTAATTTAATTTCTTCGTATAATGACCTCATGATTCGGAAATTGAATGAAAAATTTGATGTATTTAACACAATATATCCTGTGTTCTCGTATTCTCGTGGGGTTAAGACTATACTTGGGTATCAGGCACAAATAAGAGGTATGTCTTAATTCTATATTGTTGCAAAAAATACACAAAACTTTCGTCTACAATGTACAAGCAACAAAAATAGCGAAACTTCGGGATAAATAGGTCAATTAGACGTTTTAAAATGATTACCTGTTACTCTGGATCACTAAAGAGCTTTCTCATATTCTCGTGGGTTTTTGATTGGCGGTCAAGGCTCGTAACTATGTGACATATTTATTCTACAATTCAGTTCAGATATCCAAATTCACTCTAAATAAAACATTTTGGCGAGTTTTTGAATCTGTGGAATGAGTTTTTTTACATTCTAACGGACATTTAACTGTGCTAGGGTACTGAGCATGAAGAAAATTAGATATCAGGCTTAACATATGCATGAAAAAATGGCAATTTAAGTGCAATAATCATAAAAAACTATGGAAAATTGTGGTCTATTTTCATACAAATTCTTCTTACTGACAACAGATGCTCAGAAACTCACAGTGTAGCTTGAAAACCCATGCTGAGGTGCCAAATCAAGTGGTACTCAGTGGTCACAGCTCAATTTTGATTCAAAATAAGGCACAACAATAATCGTGTAATTGGATTTTTATTTCAATTGGCGTGGAACACACTTTCTGAATTACAATGTAGAATTTATTGGGGTTTAACCTTTGTGTGACAAAGCATCTATGTGATAATGATGCATGACCTACTTTAAAAGATGGTGTCGCCTTTTGCAAAAAAACGAGTCGTTAAAACAGTTATTTTGGGGGGAAATATGAAGTTTTTCATATAAAATTGCTAATATAATTCACTTATTCACTCATAATTAGGGTTTCAAGCGGTCTTTTGTCGTTTTTTGTACTTTGGGCGAGTTTGATATTGATCAGAGTAAAAAGTTGACGTATTTTCGGATATTACCAATCGTCGCGTGCGTCGGTTCGGACCATTTTTATTACGCCACGAGAATATGAGAAACCACGAGAATACGAGAAACAGGTATAGTTATGTACGGAAAAGTCCGGAATTGGACTTTATCATATCCTCCAACGAGAGTTGATTGTTGACTTATATTTAAATGATGTTTCACTGATAAGCTGCAGATAAGTAACAATAAATGTGTGAAAGACTAATTACACACACTTCTGATGTTATCAGATGATTGTTATACAGGATGACACTAGTCCCCTCGTTAAACAGATTAACAAAGTCTATTGTCATAAACAATGACGTAAACAACAGACGAATTTATTCGTGTATGATAATGATCTTTGAATTTTATGATATTCGATTTTCTTGAGTCAAAAAAAGGGCAGGGCGTTTTGAAAAAGGGCAGGGCGTCATGTTTCAAGGGCAGGGCGCGGCACCCTGCTAAAAAGGGCTAGCTGGAGCACTGTAAAAAAGCAACTTATAAAGTTTTTGAAGCCAGACCTAAATTAGTCCTAAATATAAGACCCTACATAACTATTTTATCATATGGACGTTTTTCTGTTACATAGAGTCTTAATGGATTGCTTCAAAAACGCATAGCAAAATATTTTTTTCAAAAAGTAAATGAATGTGGGTCAAATTAGAACCAAACGATAGATAAAAGTTAAGTTTTATTCTTTCCATAAATCAAAAGATAATAATCAGGTTTTTCGCTTGCAGAAAAACTAATTACTTTTACTGCTATCCAGGGTTGTTGCTGTTCGCCGCCATTTTGAACTGAATTCTTGACGGTAAACTAAATAAAGTGTCTCTTCGGTTAAACAAAATTTTTTTCCTGAGTTGTCGTTCTTGCCTTCAAAAGCATACCTTATAAATTCGTTCAAAATCAAGTCTTACTAATCACGTGACCCAATTTGAATTCGGATTGCTTTGGCTATTATTGAATGGTTATTGTGACAAACTGAAAGTACTCATCAATTAAGGACTTTTAATGGATTATTTGACTGTCTAAGGTTAGAATTTGAAATAATTTCACTTTCATCATGTGTATTTTTCATTTATCTTTCTATTGGTGTGTCGTTTTATTGCAAATTTTTCGAATTAAAACGAGTAGAACGTTCAGACCTAAATCGATGTCTGTACACTAAAATTTTTGCTTTGCATTTTTGAAGCAATCCATTAAGATCCTACTTAACAGAGAAATGTCCAATTGATAAAAAGCATACGTAGGGTCTTATATCTAGGACTAGAACTAAATATAAACAAGTTCTTTGATGTTATAAAGTTGAAACATATGCATGTTATTTGACTTTTGTAACTTTGAACAACCCTGGCAGGGTTGTCTACAGTTACGGAACTCTAGAACCTGGGTACTGCCTTTGGGATATACGTTGTATTTGGGGAATATGCTATATTAGTCATAGTCGTTCACAATAAATTTATCATAAAAAATATCCATATCATCACTCAGCTATTATCTCATTAAGCTGAGACTTACAAGTTCCAAAATGAACTAATTATTATTTTGCAAAAAACTACATCGCGAAAACATATATCAATTGAAATTTAAAGTTGTTAAGAAAAAGATATGATAACATAAATTAATAAATACCTCATAAATCCTGTATCTGAAGTAATTACATCACCAGGCGTGACTAAATTAGTCAATTCATCGATACTTTCTGGTTTTAAACGTTCACATGTGCCCGCTAGACGAATGTCGACCGCCATTTTGGAAATTTACAGTGTGGATAAATTCCATTCGGTCCGGAACAATCGGAACACGGAACGGTCTGACTATGGCGATAAGCCTATCTTTTTGTCTTTCCACGAATGGCCAGCGAACATGAACTTGATGTATACTGACTTATTATGCTTAAATATTCTTCAATTTATAACTTTTAAAATAAATCAGATTAATAAAACGTTTAACCAATCACTTGAGACCTAGCAAGTTTACTCCAACTGAGACTTGAACTCAGAACTCCTCATGACATAGAGATTGATCTCTAGCACAAGGCGTTTTGCATTAAACTAAAAGAGTGTCTTATTACGGGTCCCAAGTGATACATGGTATATGCAAGCCTCACATTTATAAACGTTCTCTTTGAAAGAGTAATTAGTTGTAACATGAATTTTGATTATAAACTTTATTTTACAAAACCCGGGTTGATAGCGCAGTTGGTAGCGTGCCAGGATTTGGATACTTGTGTCCGAGGGGGGTGAAGGTTCGAATCCCGCCGGGGAGGTTATACCCTTCCATGAAATTTTGACAATAATGTCGATTTTCCTCCATTGATTAGATAATATAGAGAAGTTTCTGGCCTTGTGAAAGGGTCAGTAAGTACTGCTTATAGACAATGGTCCAGGAAAGCTAGGTTAGGAGTGCTGAACCCCGTGAAATGGCCTAAATTGTGTTGATACGGCGTTAACTCCAATAAATAAATAAATATTTATTTTACAGAGCTTGACTTATATACATAAATTTATGTATTTTGATAGATGGTGAGTTTAATTTGTTCAATATTCATCAAAAAATTGATTATCTTCATGAATTGTTGTGCTTCAATACCATTGTGGTCACTCCTTGTTTATCCAGACTTGTGACTGGCTTACATGATACAGTTAGATCATATAAGAACTAATGCATCAATATAAGGTCAAGTTACCCACATAAAGCAATAGTCAGTGCAACTCAGGGTGGGTGAGTAGAGGTGGGGCTTGTCTTAACTCTAACTCTTAAGTCGCACCGTTTTGACATACGACATATACACGAAACATAGTGACGAAACACTATGGATAATGTATATGCGTGCATACATATCCTTTGCAACCAAGGCAAATCACAACTGACCCCGACGGATGCATTGGGTACGGACCCCGTTAGGGATAGGACCTCAATCAAGAGCGCTGCGTCCATTGCCGTAACCTGTGGACTTATCTCAAGACGGAGTGTATGCATTTTTCATATGCAAACTAAAACTAAGAGACATGGAATATTATGGATCATCTCATCTCATCTCATCTGGTTTTGGTATGTTTGGATTGTATCATCATGGTTGGGTATATGTGGATCATCTCATCTGAGTTAGATGTATCAGGGTAATCTTATCTGAGTTGGATATATATGGATAATCTCATCTGTGTTGGATGTATATGGATAATCTCATCTGTGTTGGATGTATATGGATAATCTCATCTGTGTTGGATGTATATGGATCATCTCATCTGTGTTGGATGTATATGGATCATCTCATCTGAGTTGGATGTATATGGATGATCTGATCTGGTTTGGATGTATATGGATGATCTCATCTGTGTTGGATGTACATGGATGATCTCATCGGTGTTGGATGTATATGGATGATTGTATCTGGTTTGGATCTATACAGTTGATCTCATCTGTGTTGGATATATATGGATAATCTAATCTGGTTTGGATGTATAAGGATTATCTTATCTGGTTTGGATGTTTATGGATGATCTCATCTGGTTTGAATGTATATTGATGATCTCATCTGTGTTGGATGTATATGGATGATCTTATCTGGTTTGGATGTATATGGATGATCTTATCTGGTTTGGATGTATATGGATCATCTAATCTGGATCTGATGCATATTGATCTTCTAATCTGGATCTGATGTACATGGATAATCTAATCTGGGTTGGATGTATATGGATAATCTTATCTTGATCTGATGTAAATGGATAATCTAATCTGGATCAGATTTATATGGATCATCTAATCTGGATCAGATGTATATGGATATTCTAATCTCGGTTTGATGTATATGGATAATCAAATCTGGATCCAATGTATATGGATCATCTAATCTGGATGGTATGTATATAGGTTATTTAATCTGGATCAGATGTACATGGAAAATCTTATCTAGGTTGGATGTATATGAATAATCTAATCTGGATCTGATGTATATGGATAATCTAATCCGGATCGAATGTATATGGATAATCTAATCTGGGTTGGATATATAAGGATGATCTCATCTGTGTTGGATGTATATGGATAATCTAATCTGGGTTGGATGTATATGGATAATCTAATCTGGATAGGATGTATATGGATAATCTTATCTGGGTTAAATGTATATAAATTATCTAATCTGGTTTGGATGTATATGGATCATCTAATCTGGATCGGATTTTTATGGATAATCTAATGTGGGTTTGGAATTTATGAATTATTTCAAGTGGGAAATTGGAAATTTTTATGTTGACAATTTAATGTATTTAGGTATTGACTTGACAATTTCATGTGTGGTGATTTTAATGGGTAATTTCATTGGGTTTGGTCTTAAAGGATACTTTTATTGGGGTTGGGTATTTATGGATATTTTCATGTGTGTTTGATATACATGGATAATTAAATGTGTGTTTGATATATATGGATAATTAAATGTGGGTTTAGTATAAATGGAAGATTTCATGTGTGTTTGGTAATTTTGGCTCATTTAATGTTTGTTTGGTATTTATGGATAATTTCATGTGCATTTGGTATTTATGGATATCATCATGTTGTTTCATATTAATGGATAATGTCATATTTTTTGGTATCTATGGATAATTTCATGTTTATTTTTTGTATTTATGGATATTTATGTATGGGTTTGGTAAAAAGATGCATGGATAAATTCATGTGGGTTTAGTTTTCATGGATAATTACATGTTGTTTGGTATTTATGGATAATTTTATGTGCCTTTGATATTCATGGATAGTTTCATTTTATTTGGCATTTATAGATAGTTTCATGTTTGTTCATTGTATTTATGGATATTTAAGTGTAGGTTTAGTACATACATGTATTGATAATTTCATGTGGGTTTAGTATTTATGGGTAATTTCATGTGAATTTGATATTTATGGATATTATCACGTTCGTTAGGTATAAATAGATAATTCTATTAGCATTTGGTACTAATGAATACTTTAATGTTTGTTTGGTATTTAGGGATAATTTCATGTTTTTGCATTTATGGACAATTTCACGTTTATTTTTTGTATTTATGGATATTTATGTATGGGTTTGGTACAAAGCTGTATAGATAATTTCATGTGGGGTAAGTATTCATAGATAATTACATATTGTTTGGTATACATGGATAATTTCATGTGCATTTGGTATTTATGGATAAGTTCATTTTTGTTTATTGTATTTATGGACATTAAAGTGTGGGTTTGGTACATAGATGTATTGATGAATTTATGTGGGTAAAGTATTCATAGGTAATTTCATGGTGTTTGGTATACATGTACATGGATAATTTCATGTTCATTTTTATTTATGGATAATTTTACTTTGTTTGGCATTTATGGATTATTACATGTTTGTTTATTGTATTTATGGATATTTAAGCATGGGTTTGGCACATACATATTTGGATAAATTCATGTGGGTTTAGTATTCATTGGTAATTTCATTTTGTTTGGTATACATGGATAATTTCATGTTCATTTGGTCTTAATGGATAATTTTACTTTGTTTGGCATTTATGGATAATTTCATGTTTGTTTATTGTATTTATGGATGTTTAAGTGTGGGTTTGGTACATACATGTATGGATAAATTCATGTGGTTTTAGTTTTCATGGGTGATTTCATGTTGTTTGGTATACATGGATAATTTCATGTTCATTTAGTATTTATGGACAACTTTTGTTTTGTATTCATAGATAATTTCGTGTTAGTTTGGTTTTTATGGATAATTTTATGTTTGTTTATTGTATTTATGGATATTTAAGCATAAATTTGGTACAAAGATGTATGGATAAATTTCATGTGGGTTTAGTATTCATTGGTAATTACATATTGTTTGGTATACATGGATAATTTCATGCGCATTTGGTATTAATGGATAACTTCATGTGCATTTGATATTTATGAATAATTTTACTTTGTTTTCATTAATGGATAATTTCATGTTTGTTTATTTATTATGGTTATTTAAATGTGGGTTTGGTACAGACATTATTTTATGTGGGTTAAGTATTCATAGGTAATTTCATGTTGTTAGATAAACATAGACAATTTTTTGTTTTTGGCATTTATGGATAATTTCATGTTTATTTTTTGTATTTATGGATATTTATGTATGGGTTTGGTACAAAGATGTATGGATAATTTTATGTGGGTTTAGTATTCATGGAAAATTACATGTTGTTTGGTAAACATGGATTATTTCATGTGCTGTTGGTATAAGAATAATTTCATGTGCATTTGAAAATTATGGATAATTTCACTATGTTTGGCATTCATGGATAATTTCATCTTTGTATTGTATTTATGTTTATTTAAGTGTAGGTTTGGTACATACATGTATGGATAAATTTCATGTGGGGTTAGTATTCATTGGTAATTACATGTTGTTTGGTATACATGGATAATTTCATGAGCATTTGGTATTTATAGATTATTTCATGAGCATTTGATATTTATGGATTATTTCACTTTGTTTGGCATTTATGGATAATTTCATGTTTGTTCATTGCATTTATGGATAATTATGTGCGGGTTTGGTACATACATGTAAAGATTATTTCATGTGTGTTGAGTATTCATGGATAATTACATGTTGTTTGGTATACATGGATAATTTCATGTGCATTTGGTATTTAATTTGTAATGATAATTTTATGTTCGTTTGGTATTTATTGATAATTTCAAGTTTGTTTATTTTATATATGAATATTTAAGTGTGGGTTTTGTACATACATAATTTTATGTGGGTAAAGTATTCATAGATAATTTCATGTTGCTACTTATACATAGATAATTTATTGTTTTTGCATTTATGGATAATTTCATGTTTATTTTTTGTATTTATGGATATTTGTGTATGGGATATGAACAAGGAGGTATGGGTAATTTCATGAGGGTTTAGTATTCATGGATAATTACATGTTGTTTGGTATACATGGATAATTTCATATGCATTTCGCTATTTATGGATAATTTCATGAGCATTTGATATTTATGGATAATTTCACTTTGTTTGGCATTAATGGATAATTTCATGCTTGTTTATTGTATTTATGGATATTTAAGCATGGATAATTTCATGTTCATTTGGTCTTATGGAGAATTTCATGTTTGTTTGGTATTTATAAATTTCAACATGTACGATATTGTATATATTAGGATAATTTCATGAATGTTAAGTCTTAATGGATTATTTCATGTGGATAAGTTACTGTATTTTGGTATTAACTTGACAATTTTATGTGTGATGCTTTTTATGGGTCATTTCATGTTGGTTTGGTCTTTGGTAATTTCATATTTGTTTGGTATTTATGGATGATTTCACGTACATTTGGTATGTATTGATAATTCATATGCGGTGATTTTTTGGGTCATTTCATCATGTGGGTTTGGTCTTTTAGGATAATTTTATCAAGTAGGGTATTTATGGATAATTTTATGCGGGTTTGATATTTATAGATCATTATATGTTTTTTTGATATTTATGGATTATTTCATGTTTGTTTGATATTTATGGATTATTTCATGTTTGTTTGATATTTATGGATAATTTCATGTATGTTTGGTAGTTATGGATTATTTCATGTTTGTTTGATATTTATGGATTATTTCATGTTTGTTTGATATTTATGGATTATTTCATGTATGTTTGGTAGTTATGGATTATTTCATGTATGTTTGATATTTATGGATTATTTCATGTTTGTTTGGTATTTATGGATTATTTCATGTTTGTTTGATATTTATGGATTATTTCATGTTTGTTTGATATTTATGGATTATCTCATGTTTGTTTGGTAGTTATGGATTATTTCATGTGTGTTTGATATTTATGGATTATTTCATGTGTGTTTGATATTTATGGATTTATTTCATGTTTGTTTGGTAGTTATGGATTATTTCATGTTTGTTTGGTAGTTATGGATTATTTCATGTTTGTTTGATATTTATGGATTATTTCATGTTTGTTTGGTAGTTATGGATTATTTCATGTTTGTTTGGTAGTTATGGATTATTTCATGTTTGTTTGGTAGTTATGGATTATTTCATGTTTGTTTGGTAGTTATGGATTATTTCATGTTTGTTTGGTAGTTATGGATTATTTCATGTTTGTTTGGTAGTTATGGATTATTTCATGTTTGTTTGGTAGTTATGGATTATTTCATGTTTGTTTGGTAGTTATGGATTATTTCATGTTTGTTTGGTAGTTATGGATTATTTCATGTTTGTTTGGTAGTTATGGATTATTTCATGTTTGTTTGGTAGTTATGGATTATTTCATGTATGTTTGGTAGTTATGGATTATTTCATGTTTGTTTGGTAGTTATGGATTATTTCATGTTTGTTTGGTAGTTATGGATTATTTCATGTTTGTTTGGTAGTTATGAATAATTTTATGTGCCTTTTGTATTTAAGGATAATTTCAAGTCTGTCTGATATTTAATTTCATGTGCCTTTAATATATATGAGATGTCTCAGAGATGTCTCGTTTGTTTGGTAATTATGGACAATTTCATGTGCGTTTGGTTTTTATGGGTTATTTCATGTGCATTTAGTATCTATGGATAATTTCCTTTAGGTTTGGTATATATTGGTAATTTCATGAGCATTTGATATAAATAGATATTAAATGTGTCTTTGGTTTTCTGGGATGATTAAATAACACTGCATAAAATATTTTAAAATAACTAAATTTAAGTGTTGTTTATAAGAAATTACTAAATTATTATATACACTTTCCTGTTGTTAACATGAAAACTCTTATTACACAGTCTTGTGAACAATTTATATACAAAAAAATGTTGATATTTTTAGTATTGAATATTGATAAAATCAAACAAGATATAAATGTTGTTAGTAAGTATGACCTCCAAACCTTTCTCAAAGCCATACTCTTACCACCTGAACACTAAGAACTATAAATTATGCTTACTTAAGATACAGTAAAATAACTAACTTAACAATTATTAATAAAACAAAACTCTAAATTTAATAAGCAAATTAATGTTAGTGTTGTTAGTAAGTATGGCCTCCAAAACCTCCCCTTACAGCCATACCCTTACCACCTTTTATTAAACACTTAGAACTAGACATTATGTTTCCATATATAGATCTAGTAAATAAGTTACTAAACATTTACTATTATAACAAAACTCTGAAATTAATAAACACTGGAATAAAAATATTTAAATTCATTAATAAGTATTCACTTATGCATCTAAAATACATCATAAAAAAGCATTGAAGTCTTAAGTATAAATAAAAAATTAATATCAAAATAACCAATAATGGGGACAGTATAATTCACTGATGAAATATTTGTAAAAATTCTGGAAAAAGCATTTAAGGTTACTTAAAGAAATAAAATATTATAAAAAAATGATAAAGTCATTAAGGCAGTAAGTGTAAATATCATACATAAATGGTTGACAAGATAGTGTAAGACTATGAAAGGCAGTAGTGTTTAAGTCCTTTAGGTATAAAAAATCCTTAAATCATATTTATGGGATTTATTGTATTAAAATTTGTGATGTAATATTTATCTTGTAAGACATTCTTAACCCATTCCGTACTTAGCTGCCAACTTGACCCTATAATTGACTGAAACACAAATATTTTCCCTACAAACAAATTATTAGCTAAATTAAAATCAAACATTATTCAACACAAGACAACCATAACTGCATAAATTTATTATAAAAAACACTGAAATAAAAATAAAAAAACTAAGTAGATCTACATATTGATAGTATATAAAACATTGAAAACAAAATTAATCATACACAAATATTCCTGTTATTAGCAACATGTACTTTAACATGTTATTCCTGTTATTATAAAAATTGTTCCTGCTGTTAATATAAATATGTTGATCTAAAAAACTAAATACATGCAATCAATAGATAAATGCTAGTTAAATAATAAGTATCAGACATTAACATAATCTATCAATATTTATATTAATTAATAGTATTTAATACTGAGAGGTATAAATAAATGTCACCATGAGATATTCTAAAAAAAACTAACTATAATGTTGTTTATAAAAGAAAAAGTACAAAATTAATAGTGAAAACTCAATAAACACTAAAATAAAAAACAACAACTAAGTACATGTTGATAATATAATAAAAATGTTAATGTTGTTAGTAAGTATGGCCTCCAAACCTCCCCTTACAGCCATACCCTTACCACCTTGTATTTCATACTTAGAACTATCAGAACAGAACAGAACATAATCTTTATTGTATAAACACAGGTTACATTTATATGAAGTACCATCATGTGAAAGTATTGTCAATGAATTTCAGAAAACTATTTTGATATAGAGTAACAGGGAATTACATTGTATAATAAAAAAGAGAAGGCGTATACATGTATGTACATTGTATAACTATTATGTATACCGGTAAGCAGAGTTAAAATGTTAAAATCAACTCCAATCACCCCTTTTTAGATTGTGAACAAAATATCAGCTGAAAGCAAATATTATCAAACTTAAGACAACCATAATGGCATAAACTTAATATCAGTAACAGTGAATAACATCAATAAATGAAATAAGTACATATTGATAATATATAAAATAATTGAAAACAAATAAATCATACACAGATATTTTTGTTGTTATAAAAAATAAAAAGTGTTCCTGTTCTTAGTATTAATATAGGATATCTTGTAAATAAATGTTTATTTTGTTAGTATCAGACTTTAATATATAATCAAAGAAAATGTTAAAGTTGTAAGTAAGTATGGCCTCCAAAACCTCCCCTTACAGCCATACCCTTACCACCTTGTATTTAATACTAAGAACTATAAAAAAACCTTAAGACAACCATAATGGCATAAACAGAACAGAACAGAACAGAACATAGTCTTTATTGTGACTTAAGACAAACATTATGGCATAAACAGAACAGAACAGAACAGAACAGAACATAGTCTTTATTGTGACTTAAGACAAACATTATGGCATAAACAGAACAGAACAGAACAGAACATAGTCTTTATTGTGACTTAAGACAAACATTATGGCATAAACAGAACAGAACAGAACAGAACATAGTCTTTATTGTGACTTAAGACAAACATTATGGCATAAACAGAACAGAACAGAACAGAACATAGTCTTTATTGTGACTTAAGACAAACATTATGGCATAAACAGAACAGAACAGAACAGAACATAATCTTTATTGTATAAACACATTGTTACCGGTATTATTGTAATTCTGATGACGGTCTACCAAAACGCGTTGATCACAATATAATATATTTCAAGAACTATACATGTTGTTGTTGCTTTATAGTCATTTTATTATACTAAGAACTATCAATCATTGCATTATGAAATATTCTAAAATAACTGGCTTATATTATTTATATGAGAAAACACTTCATATGTAGTAAAAGTTCACAATGTGTATGTTATATAGTGTGATTATTATTATTATTATAATTGTACATAAATACATGTCCATATATATATATGTTTTGGCATAAAATTAAATGTAATTTTCTACAAAGAGAATATAAAAAACACAAATTCATACACAATTGTTCTTGTTGAAAGTATAAAAAAAACCTATTAAATCATACATGTATACATTTTTCTGTGGTTCTAACTCCAATCACCCAGTGGCACCTTTTAATGAAAAAACTTGCGATAAAATCATCGTAAGTCAAAAGCAAGAAACATTGATATTCTAAGGTCTTTGTTTTGCCTATCAATTCCAAATATTATTTGAATTATGTAAAATATTGTACACCTTTTGATTATCATATCATAGTTATTTTTATTGTACTTCTGACTTTGAATAGTAAAACTACAAAATTGACTTATGATAACTTTTTTTTGGTAAGAATTTTTGTGAAAAGGTGCACTGTAATAGACTTTAAACAAAATATTTGCTAATATCAAATATTATTAAATGTAAGACAACTATAATTGCATAAGCCTTATACTATGGAGAAACACTTGTAAAACTAGTGATACCCCCGCCAAAATCTAAAAATATGCGACAAACAGGAAGTAGATGAGCAAGGAGCATGAAATCGCTTTACACCACATGGGACTATAGGATGAAGCAATATGCAAAGTTTCAGGCTGCTGCATGGTATAGTTGCTGAGAAAACTGTGACGGAAATTTCGTAACGGACGGACGGACACACGCACGCACGCACGCACGGACAAGGGTAAAACAGTATACCCCCCTCTTCTTCGAAGCGGGGGTATAATAAAAAAATTGAGTACATGTTTAATGTATATATAACATAGGAAACAAACAAATCATACATGAATATGTCTATTGTTACAAAAGTGTGATTAGTTCAAAACTACATGACCCTATTTTTAGCATAAAATTAAATGTAATTGTTTCTGCAGTCATTAGAAAAAAAGCATGAAATCATACACAATTGATATTGTTGAAAGTATAAAAATTTAATAAATCATACATACATTTTATTGTTGTTCAAACTCCAATCACCCTGTAATAGACTGAAACACTAATGTTCCCCCTACAAACAAAATATTACTTGAAATAAAATATCATTAAACATAAGACAACTATAATTGCATAAACTAAATATCAGAAACATTAACATTAAAAAGTAAGTACATATTGATGATATATAAGACAATGTAAGCAAACAAATTGTACATAAATATTCCTGTAATTTAAAAAAATAAAGAGTGTTCCTGTTGTTAGTAGGAATATGTTGATATAAGACAACTATTGAATGAGTAAATAAATGTTCACATTGTTAGTATTGGCTATTAATATAATCTTACTAATGTTAATGTTGTTAGTAAGTATGGCCTCCAAAACCACCCCTTACAGCCATACCCTTACCACCTTAACACTAAGAACTATGAACCATGCCTCCTTAAGATATAGTAAAATAACTAACTAAAGAATTATTTATATAACAAAACTATAAAATTAATAAACAAATAACATGTAATGTTAATGTTGTTAGTAAGTATGGCCTCCAAAACCTCCCCTACAGCCATACCCTTACCACCTTGTACTTAATACTAAGAACTATAAATAATGTTACCATGAAATATTCTAAAATAACTGGCTAGTGTTGTTTATATGAGAAAGCAGTTCATATGTAGTGAAAGTTCAAAATGTTTAATGTTATATAGTGTTGTTATTTTCATAATTATCATTGTACATAAATACATGTCCATACTTTAGCATAAAATTAAACGTAATTGTTTTTGTAGTTAGAACAAAAAAAAAAAACATGAATTCATACACAATTGATCTAGTTGAAATAATAAAAAAAACTAATAAACCATAACAACATTTTCCTGTTGTTCAAACTCCAATCACCCTGTAATATACTGAAACAAAAATATTTTCCATACAAAGAAATATATAACCTGATATCAAATATTATTAAACATAAGATAACTATAATTGCATACACTTAATATAAGAAACACAAAATAAAAAAGTTAAGTACATGCGGATAATATATAATACAGTAGAAACAAACAAATCATACACAAATATTCCTGTTGTTATATAAAATAAAGAGTGTTCCTGTTGTTAGTATGAATATGCTGATATAAGAAAACTACATAATCAATAAATAAATGTTAATGTTGTTAGTAAGTATGGCCACCAAACCTCCCCTTATAGCCATACACTTACCACCTTGTATTTAATACTAAGACCTATCAATAATGTAACTATAAGATAATATAAAATAACTAACTAAAGAGTTGTAAACCAAAAAGGGAAAGTTCATACTGGTAATATAATAAAGAGTAAATAAACACATGTCTCTATATATAACATCGAAACATTAAATCATACATTTATATACATGTGGTTATAAAAGACATACCCAAATGTTCCTTTTACAACAAAAAACAATAAAGACATACCCAAATGTTCCTTTTACAATAAAAACAATAAAGACATACCCAATTGTTCCTTTTACAATAAAAACAATAAAGACATACCCAAGTGTTCCTTTTACAATAAAAAACAATAAAGACATACCCAAGTGTTCCTTTTACAATAAAAACAATAAAGACATACCCAATTGTTCCTTTTACAATAAAAACAATAAAGACATACCCAAGTGTTCCTTTTACAATAAAAACAATAAAGACATACCCAAGTGTTCCTTTTACAACAAAAAACAATAAAGACATACCCAAGTGTTCCTTTTACAATAAAAACAATAAAGACATACCCAAGTGTTCCTTTTACAATAAAAAACAATAAAGACATACCCAATTGTTCCTTTTACAATAAAAACAATAAAGACATACCCAAATGTTCCTTTTACAACAAAAAACAATAAAGACATACCCAATTGTTCCTTTTACAATAAAAACAATAAAGACATACCCAAGTGTTCCTTTTACAATAAAAAACAATAAAGACATACCCAAGTGTTCCTTTTACAATAAAAAACAATAAAGGTATACCCAAGACTTAGTGTTCCTAATGTTAATAAACAATTGTTAAATTGTATAAAATCAACCGAATTAGTATAAACAATCCTAAAAATAAACCTCCCCTTACAACCATACCTGCCCTGTGTTCAGTAACTACTGTTAGCTAACGTTACAGGTACAGGAGAACTCAACCCAAAGACAACTCAACCCGTGCAACACTCAAGTCAAAGTTGCAACAACTCAATCGGTTAGTAGGAGATTAAGTTGTCTCGGGTTGAGTTGTCTGTGGATTGAGTTGTTCCGACACTTCTGTTACGAAACTTTTTGGAACGTTCAAGGTAACTGAACACGCTGCTGTACCGCCTTGTATTTAACACTTTAAAGACTATAAGTAATAAAAAAGTCACCATAAGATATTATAAAATACATGAAACTAAATAACTAACTCAAGAGTTGTTTATATAAAAAAAAGCAATAAATTAATAAGTGAAATTTAAATTGATAATTTATTATCATAAAAAAGCCTTAAATCATTATATGAAATTAATGTTGATTATAAGAAAATGTTTAAATTGTGTTATTTTATGAATTCGTGTTCAAATTGTTAATAGCTTTAAACATTAAAAAGCACAAATAAATTCATAAGTACATGAAGTAAATGTAACAAACCTTAAAGTATGAAATAATATTAATGTTGAATGTAAATAAATGTTCAAATTGTTTATATTAATGAATTAAAAGTTCAAATTGTTTATATAAATGAAATACATGTTCAAACTGTTTATATAAATGAAATACAAGTTCAAATTGTGTATATTAATGAAATACAAGTTCAAATTGTTTATATAAATGAAATACAAGTTCAAATTGTGTATATTAATGAAATACAAGTTCAAATTGTTTATATTAATGAAATACAAGTTCAAAATGTTTTTACTGATGTAATACATGTTCAAAGTGTTAATATTTATGAAAAATTTAAAGCACAAACAAATTCATAAGTACATGAAGTAAATGTAACAAAGCTGAAATCAAGAAATTATATTAATGTTGAATGTAAATAAATGTTTAAATTGTTAATATAAATGAAATACAAGTTCAAATTGTTTATACTTATGAAATACAAGTTCAAATTGTGTATATTAATGAAATACAAGTTCAAATTGTTTATATTAATGAGATACAAGTTTATATTGTTTATATTTATGAAGTCATGTTCAAATTGTTTATATTAATGAAATACAAGTTCAAATTGTGTATATTAATGAAATACAAGTTCAAATTGTTTATATTAATGAGATACAAGTTTATATTGTTTATATTTATGAAGTCATGTTCAAATTGTTTATATTAATGAAAATTTGAAAATAAATGGAGTCACAATAGCGTTTCATTCAGCCCTCAATATACATGGCCTCCAAACCTCCCCTTACAGGCATCCCTTGCCACCTTACCTTTAACAGTTAGAACTATCAATACTGTCACCATAAGATATTATAAATTAACTAAATAACTTGCAACTCAAGTGTTGGTTATATAAGAAAGTTCTAAATTATTAGGTGAACATTCAAGATGTTAGGTAAAACTAAGTTGTGACTATATATTAAATAATGTAAACTCTTAATAATGTATTAGTTGTTAATATAAAAACCCTATAATCATAAAAAAATGTTTAAGTTGTAAAAAATTGAAATCATAAATAAATGTACATGTTGTTAGTTAAGGAAAACTGCAATCTTGAATTTAAGTACATGTAACTGATAATAAATTATATGAAAAAGCTAAATCATAAAAACCCTGAAATCATAAATAAATGCACATGTTTTTAGCAATAGGTACACAGAAATCTTAGGTTGAATTATACATTTTGCTGGTAAAACAAAAACTCAATAGTTGATTCAGTATATGTATGAAAAATCATAAAATCAAAAAAAAAATGATTATAAGCAAATGTTTGTTTATATATATGAAACCCTTAAAGCATGAACACAATTTTAAGTAAATGTATTAAAACCTTTTAAACCTCATAAATTAATGTTGATTAAGATGGAAATATAAAATAAAGCACACGTTATAAGCATAAGAAACTAAGCTGAAACCATAAACAAAAGTAATTGATAAATATATGAATATATAGATGTGCATATTGTTAAATAGATTTTACAAAATGTTAATTTTGTTAGTAAGTATGATGGCCTCCAAACCTCCCCTTACAGCCATACCCTTACCACCTTGTACTTAACACTAAGAACTATCAATAATGACATCATAAGATATTATGAATAACTTACCAAGGAAATGTTTATATAAGAAATCCAAATATATAATTATAATCAATAAGTAAATGTTTAATATGATATAATATAGAAGAAACACTAAAATCATTAATTTAAGTACATGCTGTCAGAAAAAGAAACACTGAAACCTTAAAGTACATGTTGCTAATATAAGAAAGAAATTAAATCATAAATGACTGTATATATTGTTAGTAAAAGAAACACTGAAACCTTAAAGTACATGTTGCTAATATAAGAAAGAAACTAAATCATAAATGAATGTATATATTGTTAGTAAAAGAAACACTGAAACCTTAACATACATGTTGCTTATATAGAAAGAAACTAAATCATAAATGAATGTATATATTGTTAGTAAAAGAAACACTGAAACCTTAAAGTACATGTTGCTAATATAAGAAAGAAACTAAATCATAAATGACTGTATATATTGTTAGTAAAAGGAACACTGACACCTTAAAGTATATGTTGCTAATATAAGAAAGAAACTAAATCATAAATAAAGTTATATGCTGTTAGTAAAAGGAACACTGAAACCTTAAAGTACATGTTGCTTATATAGAAAGAAACTAAATCATAAATAAATGTATATATTGTTAGTAAAAGAAACACTGAAACCTTAAAGTACATGTTGCTTATATAGAAAGAAACTAAATCATAAATAAATGTATATATTGTTAGTAAAAGAAACACTGAAACCTTAAAGTATATGTTGCTTATATAGAAAGAAACTAAATCATAAATGACTGTATATATTGTTAGTAAAAGGAACACTGAAACCTTAAAGTACATGTTGCTAATATAAGAAAGAAACTAAATCATAAATGAATGTATATATTGTTAGTAAAAGGAACACTGAAACCTTAAAGTACATGTTGCTTATACATAAAACCTTAATCACAAATAAATATACATATTTTTAGTAAAACAAACACTGAACCATTAAAGTATATGTTGCTAATATAAGAAAGAAATGAAATCATAAATAAAAGTACATATTTTTAGTAAAAGAAACACTGAAACCATAAAATATATGTTGCTGATATAGAAAAGAACTAAATCATAAATAAATTTATATGCTGTTAGTAAAAGGAACACTGAAACCTTGAAGTACATGTTTCTTATAAAAAAAACTTAATCATAAATAAAAGTACATATTTTTAGTAAAAGAAACACTGAAACCTTAAAATATATGTTGCTGATATAGAAAAGAACTAAATCATAAATAAATTTATATGCTGTTAGTGAAAGGAACACTGAAACCTTGAAGTACATGTTTCTTATAAAAAAAACTTAATCATAAATAAATTTATATGTTGTAAGTAAAAGAAACACCAAAACTTTAAAGTACATGTTGCTAATATAAGAAAAAAACTAAATCATAACTAAATGTACATGTTGTTAGTAAAAGGAACACTGAAACCTTAAAGTATATGTTGCTTATATAAGAAAGAAACTAAATCATAAATAAAAGTACATATTTTTAGTAAAAGAACACTAAAACCTTTAAGTACATGTTGCTAATAAAAGAAAGAAACTTAATCATAAATAAAAGTACATATCTTTAGTAAAAGAACACTGAAACCTTAAAGTACATGTTGCTAATCAAAAAAACCTTAATAATAAATTAAAGTACATATTTGTAGTAAAAGGAACACTGAAATCTAAAGTACATGTTGCTGACAGGAAAAACACACTAGAAAATAAATTTATGAGAAAAAACTAAATCATAAATAAATGTATAAAAACATTAATTGTAAATACATGTACATGTACATATTGGTAGTAAAAGGACCGCTGCAATCTAAAGTACATGTTGCTAATATAAGAAAACACTAAATCATAAATAAATGTTTATGTTGTATAAAACTGAAATAATAAAAGAATATTTAAATTATGAATATAAAAAACAACATAATGTACCTATTGTGAGATTGAAACCCATAAAAACATATATAAATGATCCACAATACAATGTTAGACTAAGCAAGGCAGGATTGTCTTAAGTTCCTGAGATATGATTGCATATCCACATACCCACAACTAATACTTAATCCTAAAAAACCTAAAATCATAAATTCATGTTGTATACTTATATAAAATGTACACCTATAATTATAATTAAGTATAAAAAACCCTGGGCTGAGTTCAGTTATCGCCAACGTTACAGAACGTTACATAACGATACATTCAGAACTCCTCGGCCATATAATTGTTTACTTTAACACCGGTAGTTTCAAAAAAGCGTCTAAATATGTACGAGATTATTCGCAGCAAATGATAGAGGCGTTCCGAATGTATCGTTACGGAATGTTCTGTAACGTTCGTGGTAACTGAACTCAGCCCTGATCCCATGAGTAAATGTTCAAATTGTTAAAAATGTAAATTCAAAATAAATGTTAAAATCATAAATAAATGTTCAAGTTGAAAATATACATGTAAAGAAAATCAGAAAAATCACAAAGAAATAAAAAATGAGCAAAAATCATAATAAGTTTTTAATGTACAAGAAACAATAAGAATAGAATGTAATCTATTAAACCATACTTCCCTATAAACTTGATATCCATTCATAAAACCCATGTCTTCTTATTCTGTACCATATTATACCATCAACTAGAAAATGAAATTGATGACTTGCATTTTATATTTAGCTGATTAAGGGTTTTAAACTAACTGTATATTAAATGTGTATATATATACAGCTATAATATATGGAAGGAAAATATGTATTGTTTAATTTCATCTTGACCTTGACCTTGACCTTGACCAAGTAACCCAATTTCTGTATGATTCTTTGAGAAGCATAATGGCAAACAGCAAATCATTTATAAAAAATAGAATGTCCATTACAGAACATAAAACATAGAAAAGAAAATATCTTTTATTTTGACACAGTTAACAGAGTACAGTACAACCTCTCTTGAGCAACACCCACTGGGAGAGACTAAAGTGTGTTGCTGTTCGGAGGTTGTTGCTCTGCAGAGGTTTAACTTGATTAAAATTGCACCTAAGGGAAATATCAAATGCTGTTGTTGTGCAGAGGATTTGCTAAGTAGAGGGCTGCTCTGCAGAGGGTATACTGTAAAGAAAAAAGAAAAATTTTAACATAAGTACAAAAATACAACATGACGATACTAAACAAAGTTTCATAAAAATTATATTAAAATAATGAAAAATAATTTATCTTTCATCACACAAAAAGGCAAGTCTTTACTTCCAAACCTTGAACCTTGAGAGAGACATGAGATCAACAAAGCTTACTTTCCCTTTCAATACCTTAGGTTAGGTTTTGTGGACCGGTGCAAGGCCCTTCCAGTGTTGCTGATATCACATGGGCTGAGAACGTGCCAATGCCTGACCGGAAATATCCTGGAGGGTTTTTGCCATACATAATATTCGAGGACCCTGCAAACTAGACTAAGTTATTATAGATCCCAGGGTTGTCAGTGAAATCTATGTTTATCCTGTCCCAATGAGGAGAGAGTAATTCAAGGGAAAGAAAGGGAGCATACATGAGAGGTGGGTGTTTATGAGAGGAAGAGGTTCAAAATGATGCATTTCTGAGTTCTCTGAGAAAGTTGATGGTACTTCCATGATTTCAAACTATCAGTAATTTGTAATGTTGAACACATACAGTGTTGAACAATGTATATCTAATACAAACCATTAAGGATGGGACCGCACTGGTCACCAGCTCAATGATTTTCTAAATCATATAAACCAATCTTATATGACTTACAATTATCATCAAGCTAGTGACCTGTTGGTGGAGTTAGGTTGAACTTGTTGCTGTAAAGATAAATAATTTCAGTTTATGATTCTCATACTTTTTTCCAACAGACTATTGTTGAATATACAGAGATCCATGAACTGAGATCACTCATAGAAACCTATCTGTTGTTGAAATGCAGAGTTTTACATGAATTATTGTACCGATGTGAAATATAGTTTTGTACTACATGTATAAGTTTACAAGATCCAAGGGTCTGTTAATTCCCCATAACTATATCAATCCAATGGTTGTAAGTTTGTTTTTTTGCTTGATATCAAAACTTGATATCAAAATAAGCAGTACTGAACAAAATAGATAAAAGATATTTACTCATGAATGTTTTCAGTACAATCACTAATAATAATACGATTTAAATAAACCCTTGAAACCCTTATTACAGTAATTTTATCGCACACTTCACAAATAATAATATGATTTAAATAAACCCTTGAAACCCTTATGCAGTAATTTTATCAACCCACTAAGTCTAAAGTCAAAAGTGGTAGACTATTAATTATCAAGTCTTTCCAAAAACTAAACTTTTTTAATCAATATCATGTTAATCCATTAACTTAGGCATCCTAACTTACTATCCAATGACTCAATATAAATCAAATTTCAGTTTCAATAATCAAACATTACCTTTTAATTTATATCTAAGTCTTATATAGCTCGTTTAGGATAACTTGAGACAAAATACAACGATACCATTTTTATACACAGGTGGATTAAAGTTTAGTACGCGTAATTATCGACTATTATCAGTGTGTTTTGATGTATTAAATTTAGTACGAGAACACACGTTCCACGCATTAAGACATGTTTAATACTTTCATCACACAAAATCAGCTGACCTCCCTGTTTTATGTAATACCTGAGTTCCTAATATGAAAACAAACTGAGTCGTTTGTCTCAAGTTATCCTAAACGAGCTATAATGTTTGAACTCTAACCAAAACTCAACTGTAAAGTGTTATTGACTGTTTTCTTAAAGATATTATCTAGCTCATAATTTTTGTCATTTAAACAATTGTCTCAATCAATGATCTTGATAAATCAAAAATCTAGAAAATCAGTTTATTTGTACAATAACAATCTATCATATAAATCCATTTGAAAGTCAATTCTGCACTCAAATATCTATATTTAGTACATTGTCATAAACTCATAATGATAAGGGATGGGTATTGCCAGAAATTTCGTTAAATAAAATGAAATAAGAAAAGGTGAAGATTGAAATAAAATATTAATGATGCCAACTAAATTTTACAAAAACATATTATTCTTTTCGTGTCTTACTCAATGTCAAATTATAAAAAATATTCATCAGTTCCAACATCTGTACTTAATGTTAAAGTCGTCACAGGTAGATATGTCAATACATTATTCTAGACCTTTATGCTAAAATAGATTAAAGGAAAACCAAAAATGAAATAGATTCAGGTCAAATTCTGCCACAAAAAATGCAAAACAGGTTCGAGTATGCACTTTAAGTCTATTAGATTAAGATAAAAATATTGCGATATATTGCGGGACCGTACCGGTACGTATTGTGTTTAAGACAAATTGCCAAATACCGGTATACCGGTATTATCTTACCTCGTACAGAATACTCGTTTTTCATTGGCCGAGAGCGGTCACGTGCTGACCATGTATTATCCCATATTAGGTCAGTAGATTCTAATATCCAGTCAGTAAAAAAATTTATAAATGATAGCGCTGACGAAACCTTATTTTTCTACTCCAAAAATAATTCGAACTAACTACATCGATAAGGGGAGTTCACTGTGTCAATATTGTGTGTCCTTTTCGTCAATAACAGTCGCGTTTCGGTTCCTTTCGGTCAATAAACAAGATGGCAGCCAAGCGACGATTACTCTCTTGTCCGTGTTCTTTGATGCTAAAATTCAGATGGGGGTACTCGGTAAGATAAATTCGTTACACAGTCAGTTACTGACCGGATACGGTGTGATACCGGGTCAGTGAATAAATATTGGGCTCGAGCTACGCTCTCACCCAATATTAATTTACTGACCCGGTATCACACCGTATCCGGTCAGTAACTGACTGTGTAACTAATATTATCGCGCATCCCTTATTATGATATGGGTTAAAGTTCTAACATTTTGCCTGTTTATTATTCTTAATAATTCACCAACTCACTTTTAAAGTCTCTATCACTTTCAATTTTTTACAAATACTCTTTATGATATTACATTGGTTTCGATCATTGAGTAACAGTTGGTTTTTTTAACGAAAAGGCTGTAAAAACCTATAAAGCTACATTATTCTAACTTTCACACTGAATAACTCAAGCCAAGGCGGATTTTAAAATCCCCAACTTTGTTTCTTTCCAGTAAACATATTCAGTTAGGTCAGATTTCATTGAGTTGGCCTAAAATGGATGTTTTAATATATATTATTAATTAGACTGATTTAAAGTATTCAGTTTAGTAACTTTATGTTTCGTTCAAAATTTGAAACAGAAAACACTGACAGGGAAGAACTAGAATGGGATAAGTTATAACGCAAACACGTTATTGATTGAATGATAAGGGGCATTTATTTAAATGTCATAAACACAACACATGAATAAATATATATACATAAGTTATAACTTAGAACATATCTGATCAGCAAGAAGTAACTTTATGTCCCATTACTATCTCCAGCTTGCAACAGAAAACGCTACTTTTTACCAAGTTGCTTATATAATACAGTCTGTCATTTAAATAGCTAATGGTTTACTATTAAATAATACCTAATACTAAATATTTATTCAAATATTGTAAATATTCAAATGATATTTTATACTTCATGAATTCGCTGTAAAATAAGTATGAAACCAGTCTGTACAAACTTGTATTATAAATCTATATTACTCAGGCATAAATAGGAAATTAGTTCTTACAAACTTGTATTAAAGACATTACTCTGACATTGTCTCTTTTTAGTTCACAATCTGATAAAAAACCTGATCTAAAATTTTACCGCTTGCATACTCGCTAATTTAAATCTGGCCTTTTTCAAACGAAGGTCACGTTCAGGTGACCTTTTCTCATCATACTATTCATGACGAAATTGTTATGATATGTAACTTGTTTACATCATCTAACGTCACGCAATTTGAAATGAGCCGCCCAATCGCAGACTGTGAATAATACCGCAGTTCAATTAGCATGCAAACATAGGTCTAAAAATAGAAATTACGAAAATCAAAATTTGATTAATATTGTTTTCGTCTAGATGAAAGTTACGCATCAATTGGTCGACACAAAGTTCATCTCGATGTGACCTTGCATTGACTAAGTAGAGATCCAGTACGACAACACTCTATACAGGATCTCTGTTTACGAAGATTGTTCTTTGTCGTGTCATGTAACATGTGTCATGTAATTCATTCATGTAATTTGTCAATTTCAATCTACTGTACTACTTTCGCTTGTTGTGTAAGTCATTAAGTGTTATGTAATGTGTTCTTTGTCGTGTCATGTAATACGTGTCATGTAATTCATTCATGTAATTTGTCTATTTCAATCTACTGTACTACTTTCGCTTGTTGTGTAAGTCATTAAGTGTTATGTAATGTGTTCTTTGTCGTGTCATGTAATACGTGTCATGTAATTCATTCATGTAATTTGTCTATTTCCATCTAATTTCCATGTGTATTTTCACTGTTCTGTAATTGTTTCACTGTCATGTAATTAACTTATTGTCATGTTATTGTTTATGGTCATGCTATCTGTTCACGGTCATAGTATTTGTAAAAGCTGCGTTTTATGTTTTCTATACTTATGAAATGTAATTTATATGTATATCCATCTTATAAAAGGGAAATAAAATGTATAATTATAATTAAAGTTTTTAACTCTTTTACAATATGTTACATATCATTATTCACAAGAGTCGAACAAAATTATACTGGCGTATCAAAAATAATATTAAGTTAGTTTAACACGTTAGCAACACATCGTATAGATCATATAACAGCCATCAGTCAACCTACGCACTGTTTCTGGAAAGGCTTAATCTCTGGATTTAACTGTTAACAAACTACCAGGCGCATACTTTTGTCAGAGACTGACAACTGCCGTTATAATCAAGAATCATTTAAAACAATGTCATAAAGGTAGAAGAAATACAGCTGACCAAAACTGTAGAGAAAACATTTGAAAAGACTGTTTTTCAACTATAGCAATGCATTCAATCCTTGATATGTACAACTAAAATGAACAAAATGTTATAACATAAAAATTTTAAGCGCAAAAATTTAAGCAGAAAAAGTAAATATGACTTAATACGAAACAAAACAGTTTAGGAACACAAAATAATTTTACCTGAAAGTAATCAAAGATACTAACTATTACAAGGTCAAACAGTATCATTATAAGACTAAATTTATATACAAAAATGTTCTTACAAGTCACTTTTATCAAAGCCATACACATGTTCATGATACCTCTATCTACAGTACAAATCAAAGTAACCATGTGTTGCGGGTAAGTTTTATTGTATAGAATCTTCATCACATGAGAGATATGACTGGTGGCCAGCTGACCTAACCAGCATCTCTTGTCTTACCCTCCCACATAGAGCCTAAAACTCTACAATTTATATTAAATTCAATGAAATGAACCTTAATGTTCAACATTGAAGAAATGACCTGCAGTGGAAAATGAAGATGTGATATTTATTCAGTTGATGTGCCAAAACCTTAATTTCTATGCAAACAACATTAGCCACTGGAACTACATGGAAACAACCCATCAAAATGGTCATCACTTGTAAACTCTGAAATACAGTTACAATGTACTGCATGTGTAACTTATAAATATATTTATGAGATATAATGAATTATCAGAATTCCATATGAATTTATAATTTGTACACTATGTATGTAACTAACATCTAAACAACACTCAATACCATGACCAGCTATGTTTTGTTTTGTTGTTCTCGTGGAACAAACATGATTTCAAGTAACCAACATCTTCCGATCTAGCTATCCCCCCAGAATTGACTGGGTCCTTCGCTAGATTACTCGGATTGTTGACTCTGTCCGATCTAGCTATCCCCCCAGAATTTACTGGGTCCTTCACTAGATTACTCAGACTTGTTATTAGTTTTTGAATCCATTGTCAATCAGTGTCGACATCTTCCGATCTAGCTATCCCCCCAGATTTACCTGGGTCCTTCACTAGATTACTCGGACTTGTTATTAGTTTTTTAATCCATTGTCAATCAGTGTCGACATCTTCCGATCTAGCTATCCCCCCAGAATTACCTGGGTCCTTCACTAGATTACTCGGACTTGTTATTATTTTTGAATCCATCTTTTTTTTCTTTTTATATTTGCTTGCATTCATTTTTTATTTATTTTTTATTTTTGAATTCATCTTTTTTTTCTTATATTTGCTTGGATTCATTTTGTATATTTTTTATCTGGATTCATCTTTTTATCTTTTTTTTCTTTTTATGTTAGCTTGAGTCCATTTTTTTTTCATTTTGATTAGATTAATTATCTACATTTATCATTTTATCTATTTTTTATAGCCATGAAACATAGATAGCAAGCATTGTTAGTGTTAATTACACATATATTGTAAAAATTAAAGGGACTTTGGAAGACTGTATTTTATATTGGTTATATGGTACACCAAAGTTATAAAAAGTAAAAATATGCACAATGACTATGTTGCTTTATACATGAAAGTGTAGGTATGGCCATCACTTGTTTCCATAATTTCCACTCTATGTTAGAGCTTTATTCCTAGATTTGCACCAATTCAAAGAAAACTGATATATTCTCTGAACATTGTACACTATTACACTTAAGAGTGCACTTTATTTTGTGACCAAAATTTTATACAATATATTACTCTTCCAAACACAGCCTACTTTTTGTACTATAAATACAGGTGAAAAATTTGAACTGAGGTGATACAATGGCGTTGACATTAATTAGTGACTTAAGATTGAGATTTTATTGAATGAAAAAATAAAAATGATCATATAAAGGGCCTTATTCTACAGCATTAACTGTAACAAAAATTACAATTTCTTTAATGTAAACTATGAATCAGAAAAATGAAGAAAACATGGTCATTCCTAAATCTGTTTTGACAGTAAATCATGATTTTCATGGGATTATTCATAGACAGCACACTTTGCTTGTTTTATTTTTCAAATGTTTTCTTAACAAGACTGGTTAATTTATACAAAACTGTGATCTCTCTTCCTTTCAAGTATTAGAGAGGCTTTGAATAATCAAAATTTGAAATGTGAATTGTACAAAATCGTTGCTTGAATACTGTTAAAAAATAGAAAAATATAAACAAGTTAAAAACACAATTCATGGCACCAATATTGAAGCATAAACTTCACAAATCTAATGCCATGGTAAAAATCTAGACATAAATCTATTCATTATGCATTAATGTTTCTTGTTAAATGTCTACTTCAGCTTCAGAAAAACATGAGAATCTTATAAATATGTAACATAATGTAAAAGAGGTAAGACTCAATAAGCTCTTGATCAAAAACTCAATATTATCAATCCAACATCCAGTTAATAATGATGATAATAATAATAATAATATTAACATCTTTATTTATTGTGGATAACTTTTTTGGTGTAAACTAGGGCTGCTGCGAGTATCCAAGTATGCGGATACTTGGATCTCAACCAGAAAATCGAGTATGAATATTCGGCACTTCCCGAATCGTCGGATCGCGATCCAGTTTTACAAAAAATAAAGTCACTTTCCAGCTAAATTTTCACCGATAATAAGCTATACTACAAATGAAAATTATGCGCTCCGCTATTATTTTGAAAATCTTGCCCATTTTCCGCACACGCAAAAATCCTTTTCTGAATGTCTTACATGACTTTCTATGTATAAAAGCTTCTGTAGTTCTTTACTTATTTTGTTATTTTTACAACATACATGTGTATTTATATCTGCTTTATGTATATGAGTTCCTGTATGCTTTTTCATTAACTAGTGATTCGCGGTTTGATTCGTGAATCGTTACTCATGAATCGTGGTTCGGATCGGATTGCCACTTGTTCGACAATCTACAGTCCTAGTGTAGACAGCTTTTCAATATGGTCCACAAGATAATAAGCTACATGTATACGACAAATGGAAATTTTGCGCACCGCTATAATTTTGAAAATCTCGCCCATTTTCCGCACACGTGAAAATCCTCTTGTGAATATCTAACATGACTTTGACTTTTCATGTATAAAAACTTCTGTAGTTCTTTACTTGTTTTGTTATTTTTACAGCATATTTATATCTGTGTTATGTATATGAGTTCCTGTATGCTTCTTTTCATTAACTAGTGATTCGTGGTTTGATTTGTGAATCGTTACTCATGAATTGTGGATAACTTATTTGGTGTAAACTAGGGCTGCTGCGAGTATCCGAGTACGCGAATACTTGGATCTGAACCAGAAAATCAAGTATGAATATTCGGCACTTCCGGAATCGTCGGATCGGGATCCAGTTTTACAAAAACTGAAAGACACTTTTCAGCTAAACTTTCACCGATAATAAACTATACTTCAAATGAAAATTTTGCGCACCGCTATTATTTTGAAAATCTCGCCCATTTTCCGCACACGCGAAAATCCTCCTCTGAATATCTTACATGATTTTCCATGTATAAAAACTTCTGTAGTTCTTTACTTGTTTTGTTATTTTTACAACATATTTATATCTGTGTTATGTATATGAGTTCCTGTATGCTTTTTCATTAACTAGTGGTTCATGGTTTGATTCGTGAATCGTTTCTCATGAATTGCCGTTCGGATCGGATTGCCACTTGTTCAACAATCCACAGCCGTGTTGTTTTGTACCATGTGCGTACCGTAACCTTGATATGCAAGGCTTCTCACGGCCTACGACTGTCTGCTTGTACGGGTCCGTAACAAGCCACGATTTTATGAGACTGGGGCTTAAGTTATTAATACAAGTTGTAAGAACTTCTTTCCAATAAAGCTATTGTAATTTATAAAATAATTTACAGTTTCAGATTATAATAATTCAGTTTTCAGATATCTCTCAGGTATATCAGGATGTACTCTCCAATTGTGGAGGAAACTGTTCTAGTGTCTCAGGATCAAATTTTCTTTAAAGAACAGGAAATAGAATGTGGAAATATAAACTTGTATTTTAATATGATTTAATTTTATAATATTTTATAGTTTTGGTATGCTTGTAAATATTATTTATTGTGTTTCTGATTAAAAGAAAATTATTAATTGGATACATGTACAACGTTGTTCATGTGCTGGCAATTTATATGTTTAACAAGTCTGTGAAGACATAATATACTGATGACTTCAGCTTCATTATCCTCACTTACTTGAAGGGCCGGGTACCTCTAATGTTTCAAAGATGATCTCTGAAGAAAGAGTAAATACGATCAAAAGGCTTCCTTCAAGCTGAGGATACTCTCCCAAATGAGAGTGAGGACCATCCTTACTAAAACAGTAGGGATGATAGTCCTTTAAAACACAGGACAGGAAATGAATGTGAAGACAAAAAACTGACTTTTTTACTAATTCAATATTGTTGTATTGAATTTTATCATGATATTATATTATATTATATTAATTGAATTACATTATATTATATTATTTTATTTTATATTATATTTTATTATAATTATGATACACATTTTTTATTAATATATAGTTCATAGTGTGCTTGCAAGACATTTAGAGAAATAAATACAAGTCCTCCTTTTAAGGGAACAATGAGTCAGAGTAATGTCAACCAAAAACAGTAGGATTAAATTTCTTAAAAAGGATAGAAAGTAGAAAGTTCAGACAAAATATTCATTACTTATTATTATTAAAGACAGACATAATTATACCCCAGAGGTTGGCAAACTATGCAATAAAAACTAAAAACAGAAAAAGCAGAAGAAACATATGTACATATTAACATATTTCAATATATACATATTTACATATATACATATTTACATATATTTCCATACATACATATCTTCATATATACATATTTACAAATATATATATACATATTTACATATATACAAGAGATAAAAACAGAAATATAAAAACCAAACAAACCATGAACTTACGGGAACTCAGACCACGCCAAAGGTTGGCAAACTATGTACAATAAAAACTAAAAACAGAAAAATAAAAACCGAACAAACCATGAACTTACGGGACCTTAGACCACGCCAGAGGTTGGCAAACTATATACAATAAAAACTTAAAGCAGAAAGATAAAAACAGAAATATAAAAACCGAACAAACCATGAACTTACGGGACCTTAGACCACGCCAGAGGTTGGCAAACTATATACAATAAAAAATAAAAACAGAAAAATAAAAACCGAACAAACCATGAACTTACGGGACCTTGGACCACGCCAGAGGTTGGCAAACTATATACAATAAAAACTAAAAAGGAAAAAAATGATAAAAACATATGTACATACATACATATTTACATAAATTATATACATAACATACATATTTACATATAAACATATTTACATATAAACATATTTACATATCAACATATTTACATACATACATACTTACATATGTACATACATGTATATACATACTTACATAAATACATATAAATATTTACTGACATTATAACAACTATTTAAGGAACTGTACAATCTGCTACGGTCCACTGAATGATGAACAGGTTGTAGCAGAAGAACCTGTACATCATTCAGTATAAAAGTACAATTCACAAAAATAATTGTTTTGTAGTCAGTTCTTTCTTGTGCCATAAAGCACATCATATAGGGATTGGCTCAGGCCTAACAAAAGACATCTGGGCTAGATTGTGTCAAAGAAATAAAGAGATAGGCTTAGCCTAACATGACATGAGGACCAGATTGTGTGAAATACTCACTAAAATAAAAAGATAGGCTTAGCTAGCCAGACAAAAGACATGAGGACCAGATTGTGTGAAAGACTCACTAAAATAAAAAGATAGGCTTAGCTAGCCTGACAAAAAGACATGAGGACCAGCTTGTGTGAAAGACTCACTAAAATAAAAAGATAGGCTTAGCTAGCCTGACAAAAGACATGAGGACCAGATTGTGTGAAAGACTCACTGAAATTAAAAGATAGGCATAGCTAGCCTGACAAAAGACATGAGGACCAGATTGTGTGAAAGACTCACTAAAATAAAAAGATAGGCTTAGCTAGCCTGACAAAAGACATGAGGACCAGATTGTGTGAAAGAATCTCTAAAATAAAAAGATAGGCTTAGCTAGCCTGACAAAAGACATGAGGACCAGATTGTGTGAAAGACTCACTAAAATAAAAAGATAGGCTTAGCTAGCCTGACAAAAGACATGAGGACCAGATTGTGTGAAAGAATCTCTAAAATAAAAAGATAGGCTTAGCTAGCCTGACAAAATAACATAAAGACAAACGGTCATGATTTGTGTCAAACAACTTCTACAACATAGAGATATGCTTTGGCCTTACAAAAGACATGAAGACCACATTGTGTCATAGACACTCGGTAGTAAAGAATTTGCTTATATTCTGACATAGTGTGTGAGTGCCTTTATTTTAATATTTATATTGTAATGTTGAGAGTATCCTATTATATACCTGAGATAAGGGAGATAATCTGAACTGAATTTACCTCATTAGAAAGTTTAAGTACCTGAGTCATAGACAAAATATTAATTCTATGTTTGATTTAAACTACCTGTAGTCTAATTACAGTTTGTATTCAATAATGTTACATATTTTATCGGGTCATTTTATAAAATAATAATTGAAACAAATAATATTACATCAGCTTTATAGTTCACATTAGCCTAATCTGTTACAAGCTAGAATCTTTAATGACATTTCTCCATCATTTATGGATGATTATATCCTTTTATTTTAATGAACTTTCTAGATTTATCTGGGGGAACACATCCTCGGTAACCACATGCGGTACTTCCTTCTGTTACGCTCCATAACATATCATAGCAGAGAAATGACATCATGGGATAACAAACACTAGGTGGAACATTGATTATTTCGTAATAATTTTAGAATTAAATGCTATAATGTTTATATAAACAATTGATGAAATCTGACCAATAGAATATATCATCTGATATGTAATAGTCGTTTACTATAATTCGAGGGTTGCCCGCAAGACTGTATAATAAGTGCATTGTGTGAAAGAGCGATTTACTACAGTCTTGCGTATAACCCTGGATATGTACTATAATTTAGTACCATGTGAGCACTTGAGTCTAAAAATTAATGTAAATTTTTTTAGTGTATGAAACAAGACAGTCCATTTTAAATTAAACATTTAGTAATTGGCATAAAAAAACTAAAGTATACTCAAGTCAAGCCAGTAAAATGAGAATTTGTAAAATCAGCCAGTAAAATGAGAATTTGTAAAAAAAACCAGTGAAATTTTTACAACATAAGTTTGACAAAAAATCAGTTACGACAAATAATATACAAATACAGTAGTATTCTAGTTTGAAATAAAATATTTTGAGCTCTGAAAGTCAGATTATTTGAAAAAGAGCAAAATTGTTAAGTATAAATCTAAAAGGTTTATAAATTCTGCAAATTGAGACTTCAAAAAAGTAAAAATCTCAACAATGACCAACATATGTATAAGTTGTTTAACATACATTATTTGAGAATATATGCAGAATAATCACGTTGATTGGTCGGGACAAAACTAATCTAACTACATGTAAATACAATTGAAGTAAGACAGGTTTTGTATAGGGATGCGCGATAATACCGGTATACCGGTATATTGCAATACGTTTCAAACACAATACGTACCCATACGGTCCTCCAATATATCGCGATATTTTTATCTTAATTTAATAGACTAATAGTGCATACTGAAACCTGTTTTGCATTATTTGTGGCAGAATTTGACTGGAAACTATTTCATTTTTGGTTTTCCTTTAATTTAATTTAGCATAAAGGTCTAGTATGATATTTTGCTCTTATCCTTTGATTACTGCCTTTTACCTCTATATCTATATCATCTACATTACTTTACTAGACAAAAGTTGAGTTTGAATGTTTGCAATAGCTTAAATAAAGCTTTCACAATGTATAATTGTGTTGAATCTTCATATTGTCAGTAAAATACCAGCATGGTTGCAGAAAAAAGCTTATGTTCTAAACTCCCAATATATCGCTATACGAATTGCAATACGCTGTTGCGTATCGCAATATATCGCAATAAGAAATTTCTGGCAATACCTATCCCTAGTTTTGTAGTGACCATCAAATTAAAATTTCTGAAACCTATTGATACTCATAAATACATCATTCTCGTACCAAGAGTCTAGTAGGATTATCGAGATTGAGAATCTTGATAACCTTGGGGTACGAGATTGATATACATAGACTTTTACAGTTAATTGTTGAATCAATTATAAATGGATAATTTAATCTTTTTTATAAAAATGGATTTTTGTAGATTTTGAATTTGTCAAGATCATTGGAACAACAGCGTAAATAATTATATGAGCTAGATTTGTACATTCAAACAAAATCTAAAGTACTGAAAAAGATATTAAAAACCTATAATAAAGACGAACACATTTATTAATTACATGTACCACTGCTTGTATTAAGTTATTAACTAAAAGAAACAAGAAATGTAGTCGTATGAATGTTGACCAATTAAGTTTTATACGATTTGTAATTCATACAGTACCATAGTCTACCATTTAGAGTATACCCTTTAAAAACATAACTACATTTATTATTGGAGCAAAATGACGACATTTTCAATCCAATAAAACTGATTATTGTTGCATCTAAATGATGTCATTTTAGATCCAAATAAAATTGATTTTGTTTAAAAAATGCTGTCAATGTAAGAGGATACTGAGAAGATCAATCAAAAGTTTCCTGGGGTTTAATTTGTGGGGTTCCATTGATTTGTAGAAATATAAAATTACATTTTCATCACAGTGCATATTAAGTATCATAGATACATCCATAGTTTAATTTCATAATGCCAATATTTCTACAGCTTGCTGCATTACCATTTATTGACTTGAGCTAAGAATCTAAAAATATATTTTCTGTTACTAAGAATCAAGTTGATCTGAGACAAATAAAATGCCCTGTTTTTTTTTCATTTAATTTTGCTCCATTCATCCAAAAAGTTTTACATAAATTTAGCCAACTTGCTGGACAGTTTTGTTTACCATTACTTCCTTACACAGGTATTTGACAACTTTTTTCTCTAACGAGAAATATCTTAAAAACCTTTAAAAACGGCAGATTTTTATTACAGATATGGAATTTATAATCTGCTTCAGTCTATTTCTAGAAAAAATATTGTGCTGAGGGTGCTTATTCTCTTGGACTGCGAATATAATGTAATCCACATTAGATTTGGCAGTATTTTAGATTAGACTGGTTTGGTTTGTTTGTAAAAGTTTATTTATTAAAATAGTAAAAACTATATTCTAAATTGACAAAAATCAACAAGATCTCACGTAGATTACTTATCAATGCAAGATGCAAACTAAAAGATCAAAACATAATTCTTACAAAATAAGACTACTAAACCCAGAAAACCGGGAATTTAAAAATGTTTAGATAAAAACTCTTTTAAAAAGATTATGATATTGACTTGGTGTTTTGCAGCTAGAAAAATTGAAGGAGAGGGGGAGGGGGCATATTGTAGCTAGCAAAGCTAGAGATTTAGCAGAACTGATAAAAAAGTAATTTATAAGTTAAAAATGTTTACTAGTCATACAATTTTAAAGCTGGGGTTAAACAAACTTTATCGACATTTCATCATATCCAATTTACATATGATGCATTTTTTATGATAAATGTTGAATGCTAAAGAGGTACATTTATATATGTCCATTGTCACTTATTGAAAGAGTGAGTCCATTATTTAAGGTTTATAAATATACATGATCTTATATACTACAAGTACCAGGTTAGATGTTTATGTCATATAGATTACAATAAAGTCATAGCTAAGTCTATAGCTCACAAGTCTACTGATTGTGGGGTTGAAGGTTTGATTTCTGGGCCAGTCTTCCTCCTACCACTGATAATAAATCATGAAGGTCAGTTGTCAGTCACTATTGAAAAATATTACTAATATATTATGTGCTGCGGCGTTAAACTTAAACAATCACAATAAAGACTTAATAGAAAACTTAATGATTCCCAAACAAAACTTAACAAGTATTATCAACAAAACTGATCAATTAACAAAAAACTCTTAAGACAAGCACCTTAAATCAATATTAAATTTAACAATTAGAAGTACATTTGCCCTTTCTAATGTCAATGAACTGTGAACTGATGTAATGCTTCATTGATTAGTCAATAACCAATGTGTATTGGTTATATACTAGCAATAAAAGAAATACTACCAACATATTGGTCTGCAAACATATTCATCCCGATAATTCAATTACTGTCTTGCGCAGTGGAAGTAATTAAATCATTGAGACAAACATATTTGAAGTCCAGTAAGTTGAAAGGCTACCAACATACTGGTCAATGAACATACTCTTCCTGATAAATAAATTACTTTCTTGCGCAGTAAAAGTAATTTAATCATCAGAAAAAATACATTCAAAGTCCAGTATGCTGATATGCTACCAACCTATTGGTCTTCTAACATACTCATCTCAATAATTCAATTACTCTCTTGCGCAGAGGAAGTAATTAAATCATCGTAACAAATATATTTGAAGTCCAGTATGCTGATAGGCTAACAGCATACTTGTCAATGAACATATTCGTCTGCTAATTAAATTACTCTCTTGCGCAGAAAAAGTAATTTAATCATCAAGACAAATATATTCAAAATCCAGTATGCTGATAACAAAATATCTTTATCGATCAGTAAATAATCAATACTTAATGGGTTTTACACCAATCTTTAAAAATATGCATTGCTCCTCTTACAATAAGATTTAAGAAACCTTACTAGATATGCCAAAACCATCATATTGTCACCTAAAATCCAGAAAACTGTGTCATTTATTATATAAAGGAATATCAGAGGGCTAGTTCAACTGTCCAAGCTCAAACAATCTCTTGCTGTAAGCTTTATTGCAGGCTGTAATCAGTTATTAAGAGCATACTTCTATCAGTGACTGACAACAGTCCATCATGATTTAGAATCAGAAGTAGGAGGGAGAATGGCCATAGAAATTATTTCATGACCAAACTCCATGAAAGTATGCCTGACTCAGGAATTGAACCCATGACACCTCAATCAGTAGACTTGATTTAATCGAAGGATTAAATATCAAAAAAAATTTATGTCACTAAAAAACCAAAAAATCATCCTGATCTTAATTTAATATAGTATTGTCCACCAGTTAATTTACCTATAAGAGCTAAATATACTATATCATGATGCACAGCAACAAATCAGTCCTTATTATCTAAACCATTTTCTCATAGCTCTTTATTCATATATTTCAACTTAAATGTCATTTTTGTTCTGTTTTGTACACGCTATTTATTAAATAACAACTTGTATAAAGGGAGATCAATCTACTTATTCACTTGAGTACATTGTATGAGTTATCAGTCATGTCACCAGCCCTTCTCATATCTCTAGCTTTGCTAGCTGCAATGTGCCCCCCCTCCCTCTCCTTGTGCCCCCATTTAGTCGCCTCTTACGACATGCAAGGGGGAGACAGTGGTCATATTCTATTAGAGCCCCGAAACCACACAGGGCATAGGTATCCTTTACTCACTTGCCACAACTGCCTAAATATTATTATGTAAAAGAGTTCGAAACTTATCAGTTTAAATCTACAATTTGAAATCAAATCTAGATTAGGCACCCTGTGTTCACTTTTAAGCATGTTTACTGGTTATTTCTTTAAAATATACCTAGTATTGAACAACCCTCAAAGATAGACTGTTTGAGGTATGATTCAAACAAAGTAACACCAGGCAATTTTATGAAACAAATCATAAAAGAGAGCAATCTGATTAAAACCCGATCTAAAATTGTCCGCTCATCTACTCGCTATTTTAGATCTGGCCTTGTCAAAATGAAGGTCACGTTAAGTTGACCTTTTCTCATCATAATATTCATGACGAAATTGTTATGATAAGTAACTTGTTTACATCGTATACGTCACGCAATTTGAAATGAGCCGTCCAATCGCAGACTGTGAATAATACCACTGTTAAATTAGCTTATAAACCTTGGTCTAAAATAGAAATTATGAAATCAAAATGTTATTAATAGTGTTTCGTCTAGATGAAAGCTATGCATTGATTAGTCGACATAAAGGTCATCTCGACGTGACCCTTCATTGAGATAGTAGAGATCCTGTACCACAATGCTCTACAGGATATCTGTTTACGGAAATTGCATTTAAGAGCACTAGGATTTAATCATTTTCAGCACAAAGAGGTTAACTCTTTTTATTTTATGAGCATTCAGTCAAAGAGTCATAGCACCCTATTTTATGTAAATAAGCTGATAATTATATAATATTATAATAATTTTAACTCAACATTTTCAATGCCAAAATATGTAGATGTAAACTCAATAAAAAGGTTTTTTTAATTTTTGAGAAAAAGTTAAGATAAGATAAGATAATCTTTATTTAGAGACGGTTATAATCAACCACATATAACACAAGCTTAAAGCTATTGTCTGACAAAACAAGACTATCCAATAAAAATCAAACAAACAAACTAAAACTAAAAGTTCAAGAAAACATTTTCCTATTTAGTACTAGATGTCATATACCTGGATGATATTAATGTAAGTGATCAACATTTCACTTCACTAAAATATTCAGTAAAACTCTGCATTTCAAACATGACTAACCAAGTCTTTTTTACAAATCAAAGTACTGACAGCACTGATAGGACAGAGCTACTAAAATTGTAAAAAGCTCATCATGGTGCTCCACTCCAGTAAAAATCTTAAAAAACTTTAAAAACGGCAGATTTTTATTACAGATATGGAATTTATATTCTGCTTCAGTCCATTTCTAGAAAAAAATATTGCGCTGAGGGTGCTTATTCTCTTGGACTGCGAATATAATGTAATCCACATTAGATTGGGCAGTATTTTAGATTAGACTAATTTGGTTTGTTCGTAAAAGTTTATCAAAATGGTAAAAACTATATTCTAAATTGACAAAAATCAACAAGATCTCACGTAGATTACTTATCAATGCAAGATGCAAATTAAAAGATCAAGACATATTTCTTACAAAATAAGACTATATAAAACAAAAACAAACAGGAATTATTTTTTTTAGATTAAAAACTCTTTTAAAAAGATTATGATATTGACTTGGCGTTTTGCAGCTAGCAAAAGTGAAGGAGAGGGGGCATATTGTAGCTAGCAAAGCTAGAGATTGACAGAGCTGATAAAACATTATTTATAAGTTAAAGATGTTTACTTGGAATAAACTAATGTGAGGTTTTAAAACATTAGACAAAATGTTGTTATATTACTTATCTTCAGATTGTTTAAATTTACAATGTGTTTATAAGAAACATTATACCAATTTAAAAGCTTAAAACAAACAAAGTATATTGATATTTCCTCATATAAAATTGACATGTTATGCATTATTTATGATAAATGTTGAATACCAAAAAGGTCTATTTATATCAGTAAATTGATGTATATATGTTGTCATCTATTGAAAGGACAAGTTCATTATTTAAGGTTTATAAATATACATGATCTTATATACTACAAGTACCAGGTTAGATGTTTTTGTCATATAGATTATAATAAAGTCATAGCTAAGTCCATAGCACACAAGTCTACTGATTGAGGGGTCATGAGTTTGATTCCTGGGCCATTCTCCTTTCTACCACTGATTCTAAATCATGAAGGTCAGTTGTCAGTCACTATTAAAAGATATTACTTAGATAAGTTAGATTTTACATGCTGCCACTTTAAACTAAAACAATCACAATAAAGACTTAATGGAAAACTTAATGACTCCCAAACAAAACTTAACAAGTATTTTCAACAAAACAGATCAATTAACAAAAAATAAAGCCTTAATGGAAAACTTCATGATTCCCAGACAAAACTTAACAAGTATTTTCAACAAAACAGATCAATTAACAAATAACTCTTAAAACAAGCAGCTTATATCAATATTAAAATTAAACACTTAGTAGAGGTTCTGATGTTAATGATCTGATTTAGTTCTTCATTGATTAGTAAATAACCATAGTATACTGGTTATATACCAGCAATAAAAGAAATACTATCAACATATTGGTCTATAAACATACTCATCCCGATGAATAAATAACTCTCTTGCACAGTGAAAGTAATAAAATCATTGAGACAAATATATTAGAAGTTCAGTAAGTTGAAAGGTTACCAACATACTGGTCAATGAACATACTCTTCCTGATAGATAAATTACTCTCTTGCGCAGTGAAAGTAATTTAATCATCAGAAAAAATATATTCAAAGTCCAGTATGCTGATATGCTACCAACTTATTGGTCTTCTAACATATTCATCTCAATAATTCAATTACTCTCATGCACAGGGGTAGTAATTAAATCATCACGACAAATATATTTGAAGTCCAGCAAGCTGATAGTCTATTAACATACTGGTCTATGAACATATTCATCAGCTAATTGAATTACTCTCTTGCGCAGTGAAAGTAATCTAATTATCAAGACAAATATATTCAAAAGCCAGTATGCTGATAGCAACATTTCTTCATTGATCAGTATAATAAATTATGACCAATAAACATATGGTTATACACAAATCTTCAGAAACATGCTTTTCTCTGTTTACAATTAAATTCAAAAAGTCATACTGTACTAGATATTTCTAAAGCAACATAATATTGCCACTTAAAAGCCAGAAAACAATGTCAGTACCTAAATAAATGAATATCAGAGAGCTAGTTCAACTGTCCGTTCTCAATCAATACTTCAGTCAGTGACTGACAACAGCCCACATGATTTAGAATCAGTAGCAGGAGGGAAAATTCACTGTAGAAATCATTTCATGACCAAATTCTGTGAAAGTATGCCCAACCCAAGAACCCACAACCCATCAATCAGTAGACTTAATTCAATTGAAAGGCTAAATATCAAAATTATAATTACTGTCAATAATAACCAAAATAGCATTATGATGTTAAATCCATATAGTATTGTCCAACTGTTAATATACAATGTACTTAAAAGAGCTAAATAAACTATATCATGATGCACAGCAACAAATCAGTACTTTTCATTTAAAACATTTCCTTAACGTTTTTTGTACATATACTTCAACTTAAATGTCATTTTTTTCTGTTTCTATATCCTATTTATTAAATTTATCAAGTATAAAAGGAGATCAATATATTTATTCACTTGAGCACAATATAGGAGTTATCAATCCTGTCACCAGCACATCTTATATCTCCAGCTTTGCTACCTGCAATTTGCCCCCTCCCCCCTGTACCCCATTTAGTCGCCTCTTACGACATGCAAGGGGGAGACAGTGGTCCTATTCTATTAGAGCCCCGAAACCACACAGGGCTTCTTTTATGAACTTGCCACAACCACCATAATCATTCATTTTCAATAAGCGGGTGCATTTTGGAGATATGAGAGACAGGAAAATCATTGTTCTAGAATTCTTTATTTAACATTTTAATCAAAGAATATAACCTGTAAACTACAACTTTCTGAAATATTTTGATCATGACATCAGTAATTGTTGTCATATGCTTATTTGATGTACGACTGTCATGGGTACACATTTTGCCATGAAATGTTCGTTATGCTAACTTTCAATGGTCGCTTACCATAAATATATTACACATTTATCCTTATCTAATACAAGCTAGATTCTTACAAGACAGTGCACAAGCATTTATGAAAGAAGGATTAAAACCCTTTTAAGATCTTGAATCAACTCAACAATATCGCACAAGCTGGTGGCTGGGTCTAAAGCTCAATACAAACTTGACTATTAAAGAACACTGAAACATGATCAATCTTTTATCAATCAAGTGGTCGAAACTATATATAATCTTTTGAAACCTCTCTACTATTAGTTTGATGCTTGTAAAAAACATTTCTAAATAAAATAAGTGGAATCTGAAATTTTGATTTTTGAAATTTTAGCTAGAGAATGATGATTTTAAATAAAGAAATAGACAAAAAACCAAATTAAAATATAATCAATTAAAAAAAAGTGAATGTCTTAAAATGAAAAAAAAAACTATGAACTTCTCAAAAGATATAATATCGCTATCTTATAGATGAGGGATCAATAACCATTGTCCACTGCACCACCATATTATATCTGATGAGCTTAATTAACCTGCACTGACGTTTGATTCTACATATAACTATTACATCAAATTAATTGATAAACTAGGAAAAAAACTTTGAACTTCCCAAAAGATATAATATCGCTATCTTATAGATGAGGGAGCCTTTACCTTGCTCCGCAGTCACCACCATATTATACCTAATGAGCTTAAAATGACCTGTACAGATATTTGATTCCACATTTTACTACTTCTATGATAAGTATTATACTTAATTTACTGCTAAAATATTAATAAAACAATTTCTGTGACTCAAATAAATGAAGAATATTTTAAGTCATGATCAAACTCACAATAGAGAACAGTCAAAAGATTGTATATAGTTAGACCACTTGATTGATAAAAGATTGATCATGATCATAACATCATATAGTGTATCATTCAGAACTCCTCGGCCATTCCCTACAAATAACCTCGGACATATTTAGACGCCATTTTGGAAAAACCGATGTTGAAGTAAACAAATACATGATCGTTAAGGCGATGACTGAAGTTTCGTTTTTAGTCCGTAAATTTGAAATTACACATTTCAATGATACCGATGAACAATATTTGGTTCAATTTAAAACAAATAAATATGTATAGACAAAGATCTGTGTGTATACTACAAGAACTATTTTGTGTAACCGTTACGTGCTTCGCCTCGCGTTGGTAGTAAAATCACCAAAATTCAGTGAAGACCCCCCACGAATCCTTCCGAGACTATTCATTCATGAAAGGTCGAGGGTGTTCCGAATGATAGTGTATAGGTCGTCCACGTAAACATTGCATATATAAACGCAGCCATTTTTATTACACACCATTATTTAGGGGTAAATTATTTTTACAACTTCATAGTGAAATTAGTTAACACTTATTTAACAAACATATCATTATATAATGTTCATGCATCAGCTTGCATCGCCTATTTAGTGGGAAAGTCCATTGTGTAAAGTACAAAAACATGCATGACCTAGAATACGACCTATACAATAGTTTAACGCTTATCCAATCTGTATTTAAAAAAAAACAAACATTTGAAGCAGTTAAGGTAGTGCCCTTGTAATGACAAGATTAATGCAAATTAACATACAAGTTTCAAGTTTAAAAGAAATTGATAAAAGGAAGAATTCATCCAAAACAAAACGATGTATAGTACCACAGAATTTTCACAATAAAATTAGACTCAGTATTTTTTAGCATCTTAATACCATAAATCTTAAGAGGGTGATAACATGTTAGCTTTGCTAGCTGCAATGTGCCCCTCCACCCCCCCCCCCCCCCCGTGCCCCCAATTAGTCGCCTCTTACGACATGCAAGGGGAAGACAGTGGTCCTATTCTATTAGAGCCCCGAAACCACACAGGGCTAAGATAACTTTTACGGACTTGCCACAACCGCCTAAATGATATTATAATGTACAAGAGTTTAACACTTGCATCTTGAAATCAATTCTAGATTACAAACACTACGTCAATTTTCAAGCGTTTTTACCAGTTACTATAATTATATTGAGTATTAAACAACCCTTAGGCAATTTTATGAAACAAATCATAAAAAAGAATGTTTCCAGGTATCATACTGTCCTATTTTCATTAGGGAGCCCTAGGATTTACACATTATCAGCACAAAGAGGTTAATTCTCTTTATTTTAAAAGCATTCAGTCAGATAGTCAATTAAAGCATCACTACACCTTATTTCATGTAACAAGGCTGAATAGCAAAGTATAGTAACTCTACAATGCTAAAATATGTAGACTCATTGAACTCAATGTAAAGTTTTGATTTTTTTCTCAAAATGTTTTTGGAGAAAATTTTCAAGTAAAGATTATCTCATAAGTATACTAGCCATTCAACATGACCAATACTAAGTAAATTTAGACCATCCCTTGCACAGTAAGTTACATGTAATCTATTGAAGGACAGAGTATGTATTCAACCACAGTACAGTCAAACAATATTAACCCGAGCTTGAACCTGGCAGTTGAAATAAATACTCTCTTGGCTTACTATTAAAGGCCAATGGTGTCACGTAAAAATAAAATGATGCTTTGTCATAAGAGATAATAAACTCTTAGTAATGAGATAAAGAATGCATGATTATGATTATAATGTTATTTATGCTGTTGTAGAGTTCAATATCATGATAATGATGATGATGACGATGATGATGATGATTAGAAGGCTGTATTTTTAGTTTTAATACAGCCCACCAGTGCAGCTCAGTATATAAGCCATTTTAAAGAAAGAACACTTTACTTTGTTAAAAAGGCTTAAATATTGAATTTTTATGCATCACCATTATCATCATCGTCATCACCATTTTTATCATCAAAATTAACAACAACCTTATCAGAATGATAACAGATTAGTTATCTCATTATAATAAGTATATTATAACATTATTACAAGTTAATTATCCTGTTATTACAGCATAGCATCATTTTATTTTTAAACATAGTGACACTGAAGTCTACCAGTATCAAGGCGTCATTAAAAACATGTACAATCAATACATAGTTAATGCAGAGGTGTCCTCATGACCCAATAAAGGTCCCAATAATACCCTACAGAAACTTCTAATACATGACAAAGTCATAAATAAATAATGAATTCAGTGTAATGAATTCATGCTCAAAGTTCAAGCTCAGGTTGATATTGTTGGACAATTCAACATTACAAACTTCTGACAGCTTAAAATCATGGAAACACCAGCAGTCTTTCTCAGATACTTTCAGAGTACACCATTTCTCCCCTCTTCCCCGTCATAAGACAACCCGCCCATCCCATGTATACAACCCTTCCTTCCCCCTTTCACACCCCCTCCTCATTCAATTTTTAATATTCCACTGACATTTGTTTTTGGATCTCAGCCTTTTAGATTTGCCAGCCTACAAGATACAAGAATATTACATATGGCCCCTCTGATCAGACGACACTCCTCCCAACCATGCTTAGTGACATCAACGGTACTGCAGGGCTTGGTGCTCCCCAACCGCCAGTATATCTAGGTTCCACAAACCTTGCATCCTCATAATCTCTCCCATGATCCAAGACTTTGGAAGTTCAGACTTGCTTAACTCAACAAGAAAATTATTCTAGAATGTTTTTTCCAAAGACAATACCTGGAACTCAAATATCTAAGTTTTTCAAACAAGTACAAACCAAGTTCTTACATATTTATGCCAAAAATCACACAAAAAAACTAACAATTTCCAAATATTTTAGTAACTCAATATTTTCATGGTTTTGGTAAAAGTGTGTTTGTACTTAAATTAAAAAACCCAAATACTTAAGTATCAGAATAATCAAGTTGAAAAAGAATTTGTTTAAAATAATAAAAATCGTTATATTTTAATATATCGCGGGTTTAGCACAAAACAGTTGTAACTCACTCTTTTCTTATATTGAGTTACGACCGCTTTATGCTTAACCCGTGATATGTCACGCATATTCATTAAAGAATCCCAAATCAAGTCCTTATAAAAGCATCAAAGAAAATTTAACGCAATTTTTGTAAACTGAGTAGTCTGATATTTATCAAAGGGAGACAATATTACAGTACATAACTGCAATTGAAATTATAAGTATATACTGAATTATCTCCCTTTAAAAATATCTACTACTATCTTATTTCCAAAACCAAAAATTTAAACTCGGCAAATTTTAATTTCGAAACCCTATAAACTATTACAAGATTTTAAAGAAAGTAAAGTGAAACTATTTAAATTAATTGAATTAATTAATTATATTCTAGAATAAGCTTCCTGCTGAGATGAAACAAACAGATAAAAAAAACACCTAACCAAAAAAGTGTTTCTGGTTAAGTAAGGCAAAACATATACGTCAAAAATAACCTTTACACTTTTCAAATAAATATTACAGAATTTGATATGGAATCAACAACCATATAATATTATGCTTGTAAGCCTGAGACAACTTCTTGTCATAAAAATTTTGTACAGCTCAAATAAAATTACCTTTAACCTTTTCATTTAAACTTCAAAACTCTATCCAGGGTAGATAGCAAATTATTCCATCAGACACACAGTGATATAAAATAATATAAAATTCTTAGCTTTTATCTTCTCTTCATTGTTCATCTGTTTAATCTCAGCTTGATTCATTCATCATGTATTCTTATTCTATATGTTCATGGATACAGTCCACAGTAAACAACATCAAGATTTGTCAACATCTTCTGGTATATATCCTACAAACATAAAACATACATTTGTATTATTCGCAAAATTCACAAAGGTTGACTGCCGGATTTGGGTCAAATGAACCCAAATACAATTATGATAAATACCTATACAAATAAGTCAACTGGTATAAATCTATAGGAATTCATTTTGTTTAATTCAATTGTTGCTTGCACAAGGAAGAAATAAGCCTGTACATGGATAGTTTCAGAACAAACAACTAATATTGCTATACAATTTCTGACAGTTTTTCCACTGTATTGTTTTTCTCTGAACTGTTTTTTTGTAGTCATGGCAATTTTGCCAGCCATGAAAAAGCCTAAAAAAATATACAAATTTACAAATAAAAAAAATCACTGTTACAATTTATTAAATACCAGAGTATGGGACCTTTAAACATACAAAAGAAACCAGACATTGTTCACATGTTGGACTGTACATCATAAATCTATGGACTTTATACTCAAAACTTAGTTTTGGGCTCAGGGTTTACAGTATATCTAGAATAGCATAAAGCTAGCTTTGAAGTAAATCATGGGCGGATCCAGTGGGGGGGTCAGGGGGGTCCGGACCCCCCTAGAATTTGGAAAATGTACATGTCCATTAGTGTATTTCTTGCTTGTAAGTCATTTTTAAGTAGTATGAAGTATTTTTTCTCGGTGCTTAACATAGATTTAATGGTTATGTAGTTTTAATTATCAATATGTTGCATTTTTTTCCGCAAAATGTGTATAATGTGGTTGTGGTTTGAGGTTTAGACCCCCATAGAAAAGTTTGGACCCCCCTAGAAAAGTTTGGACCCCCCCTAGAAAAAAAACCTGGATCCGCCCCTGTAAATCATTGCAGTATTGATGTACTTCCATCCAATATCATGGAATTTAATGTCATTGAATTTCAACTACAGGTGTCCTAGGATCATTCTTTGGTAGGATAGAAATTTGTTAAGAATGACTTTTAAGCATACAGTTCTAATGACATATAAAACACACATAATAAAATGTACATTACGTGTATAATAGATAGAATTAATATTCTTATAACAGCTTGTTTACAAATTTCAACTTTGATATGAACTTTTGTAAAACTATCAAAATTCTATGGGAACATTGTAAAAGATGTAAAACAGTGTCAAAAGAGCTTCAGAATCATATGCATAATTTATGAATAAATGATGAAGACTTAAATTTGAAAAAGAAATTCTACTATAATTTGGATACAGAGAGAGAGATTTAAAAAAGAAACATATATGCAGTAGCTAACCAGTGGTATATCCAAGGTGTTATAAGAGGATTCCAGGCAAATATTAATTCAAGGGTTCAGAGACCAGAGAAGTTTCAATTTACTGCCCATTTTCAACATTATTGCATGCACTTTGTAAGGACAGGGTATAGTGAACCTAAACACTCTGATTATGTTGAAAATTGGCATTAAGACCAATCAAAAAGTAACCAAAGATAACCAATAACAACTTGCAAGAACAAAGAAATTAGTTCTTAGCATGACCAATGGAAAGATGGGATAAAACAATTCTACTTACCAAGGTATGAGTGAAGAGTCTGAGTGGAGTCATTAGTTCTATGTTTGTTAGACAACATACAGTATGAATCAACCGTGAAATCATTGGTTCTATGTTTGGTATATAAAATCAACCATGAAGTCTGTGAGACATGAAATAGATACATAAAACATATAATTAGAATAATTCATAAACAATATAGAGTTACAGTAGGTACATATACAATGACCACATTCAAACAATGAATATCCAATTTTGAATACAATGACCACATTCAAACAATGAAAATCCATTTTTGAATAGACTTTGTGGGTTCTCTCAATGCTGTCTTGTCAAGATGTGAGGACTGGACACTTATAAATGCTTTACCATAAATCAAATCACCAAATGTACACTGTACATACAGCCAAGTTTTAGATGAACTGGATACCTACATGGTAAAATGATTGCAAACATACCATATCGATTTGCATAGCAATTTCTACTCACATGTTTCAAGTAAATCAAAGATCCGTTTCGAAAATAACAAATACATATTAAGATTTGCCCATTCACACTATTAAATCCACAGTGATTAAAATTGAAACAATTCTAAAGAAATAAATCCAAATAAAAAAATCAAAATTCAAAATTTTCTTTCTCACCTGTATCAATATATCCAAACAACTAGCAATACAGGTGCGCGTCTAACCCGCGTAAATTTGAGTAAAAGACCAGCCAATCAACACTGTTGGCGTCATGATCACGCCAAGATCAGCCAGGTATAGCGATCATCTGAAAAGCTACTCGGGTAAATTCGTGAACTGGCGATCATATGATGCACCGCTATCACCGATATGTGCCGAATGAGATTCGACAACGCACGGGAAAGTTACGTTTCAGTCACGGATTTCGCCCAATCGGAATGTACCTTAACTGTCCGTTTTTGAACAAGAGTGTTTATATATCTGACGAATTAAACATTTGCCTGCAGGGCACAAAACTAAAGGATTAAATCAGCAATATAGTTTTGATACATTTATAGATTCGATCGGGGTTAAAGACATTACCCCCTTCCCGTCTTGGCGGTCAATATTTTCTCTTGAAAATATTATATTTTTGCGGAATTTTATTCATTACAATCCGCCTTTACCATGATACACTAAGTACTGATCCAAAGATGTGAAGATCTTATTCTTTGCGTACGACTTTATTCATTATCGTACTATGAGGTAATTTTTAGACCAACATATTAGAAATCTTTGATAGATATGCAATTTAAAATTGAGTAAAATAAGTTAAACCAATGTTTTTAAAGACATTTTTTGTTTTTATTTTTTTCCAGGATTACTTTAAATGATATTCATCGGACTAATGATGTTAGAATGAAGCAATTTAATTTTTAAAAGTTATAATAGTCAAGCACAATCATTAATTCATTTATTTTTGTCGTCTCACTTTACAAAAGTAAACACATTTTCGGACGTGCAAAATTTCGGATACGTGATTTTTTTAGTTCATGGATAGAATACAACCATTTTATTTAATGTAATTTCACTTGTCTACACTTCTTCAGACTTAGCTCTATCATGAGCTCTAAAAGATTTGACTTCCCCTTGAAATTTTGGTCAAACTAGAGGCTAGATATTCACTTTACAGTCTTAATGAGTTTGCCAAAAGAGCGCACTTATTTGACATCACAACAAAGGGTTGATTATTTAGATTAGTTGAATGGGTACAAATGTGAGACTATTGCATTAGTTCTGTTCTGTTATGCTCTGCAAAGCTAAATCATAACTAAACTTGTACAGTTGTTTATATGTTGGAGTAAGTACTGGCTTATGCCCGGGAAGCAATTTCTACATTATATGAGGCATGTCCATCAGAACCTGTCCATAGAGGACACCTGTCAACAAAGGACACTTTTGGATTTTCCCATGATTGTCCTTTGTTCACAGATTAGACTGTATATCATGTTCAAATTAAATCATTTACTATTAAAATGTTTATTAGCTTAAATACTTAATAAATAAACATTAGTTTGGTTTCAAACTGCGAATAATATAAGTAAACATATCATCTATCTATCTCGTAATACTGTCAACCGCTCAATTGAGGGTTATAGACAGGGTTGTGCGCCAGTATGTTAGTAAAGATAAAAAAAGGTAATATACAGAACCAGTTTAGTATTGGGGAATAAAAGATGGTGCAAAGGGTTAGGTTTGTTAGTATATTGTGCAGAGAGTGCGAAGGTGAAGTGAAAGAATGTTTAAAAGAAACACGACCCATGATCATGACATCGCAAATACACCTACATTTAAGTAAGAAAAAAAACTAAGTTTATTAGTAAATTCTATGCAGAACAGATTTAAAAGGAGTAAAAATACTCTGGTAATTTAAAAACAATGAATTAGGCCTTAGTATGTGATGTTTGAAACTCCTGCACGGAACTGGTCCAGTGTAGGCAAAGTAACTATGCTGTATGGAAGATTGTTCCAAAGTTGAATAGTATGAGGAAAGAAGGAATATTTCAGGTAGTCTGATTATGTATGAACTAACCTGTAACTAAGAGAGAGGATGAGAATATCTAGTGGGTCTTTGTATATATGGAGGGAAGTTTATAGCTACTAGATTATGATGTATTCTGTAGAACATACACTGTCTGGTGTCAAATCGGCGATGTTCTAGTGATCTCCAATTTAGATTGTTGAGAATTGTTGTTACACTGCAGTATGGGAAGTAGTCCGACTTAACCCATCTGGCAGCTCTGCGCTGGACCATTTCAGTTTTGCTGATATTGAATTTGGTGTATGGACACCAGACAGACGAAGCATATTTAACCTGTGGCCTAACCAGGGTTATAACCTTTTCATTGGTATCTGTGAGGTTTCTCCTCACGAAGCCAAGGTTTCTGTTTGCACTGGTTGTAATACTGGAGATATGGTGATTAAAAGACAAGTTTGAAGTGAGATTTAGTCCAAGGTATTTAGCTGAGGAAACCGATTGAAGTGTTTGGCCGTGAAGGATGTAATTATACTTAATAGGATTTTTGTTTCTGGAGATATGGGGAGCTTGACATTTAGATGGGTTGAATTCAATATCCTATTCTTTTTCCCATACAATCATACAATCTCCTATTCGCTCAGTTACAAAAAATAGATCCTATTCGCTCAGTGTTCTTCTACATACGAATATAACACTCAATGAGCTTCTAATAGACATATCCCTCAAGTGTTGCTGTTATATACCCATATATAAACAGTGTAAGAACACTGAATGAGCTCGTAATAGACATATCCCTCAAGTGTTGCTGTTATATACCCATATATAAACAGTGTAAGAACACTAAATGAGCTTCTTATAGATATATCCCTCAAGTGTTGCTGCTCTTTACCCTTACATATGATAGTGTTAGAACATAACCTAGAACGAAAGGATAGAATCCAGCAGAGTGGTTTCATTTTAATAATTGAAAGAATATGAGGATATAGAATTACCTAATTCACATTATAGTTAACAATGATACAAAATGTCACAAAAAAGTTTATTCATTATAAAGATGTTTATAAATCAATTCATGTTGACAGAGAGCTAGAACATTACAAATGCATAAATGAATTAAATCGTATTTTTACAGAGTATGGTATATTGTTACTGAGTTAGAAGCAGATATACGATCAATTGGGTACCTTAGTCAGTTATTTCTCCTTGTATACTCTTCAAATAGGTAGGTCCAATTAGTTGGATTACTCGGATTTTACCCTTACTTTCCATTGTCAATTTATCAAAATAATCTGAAATCACTTTTTAATAAATCATTTAATTTGTTTGAAATTCCAACTAAGTATTTTTAGGATAAAGAACTATCTAAATGTCATCAGTTCTGTAAATATCTTTATCAACAAGAAAGATATTAGATGAAATATTTTGTTATCCTTTCATAGGAATTAAATGATAAAATCCGAGGATTCCAACAGTAAGAACCTACTTACCAATTGGATTGTAGATCCTTACAGTTGGAATTCTCGGATTTTATCATTGAAGTCCTTTGTAAGGATAACAAAATATTTCATCTTACATCTTTCTTGTTCATTAAGATATTTACAGAAGTGATTAAATTTAGATAGTTCTTTACCCTAAAAATGCTTAGGTTGAATTTCAAACAAATTAAATGATTTAAAAAAAGTTATTTAAGATTAATTTTGGCAGATTGTCATTAAAAAGTAAGGGTAAAATCCGAGTAATCCAACTAATAGGACCTACCTATTTGAAGAGTATACAAGGGGAAATAACTGACTGAAGTCCCTCATTAATACATCAAAAAATTATCAAGGTTGATCATGTAGTCAGTTATAGCACTGGAACTGGACATTCTGTATCGTTCTTTGAAATATATCACTCATTCTTATTGTTTTTATTTTATTTTAAGAAGACGGGATACCTTTTAAAGTACGATACAGAATGTCAAGCTCCTGTGGTATAATCAATAATGATATTCCAAAAGACATTATTTCTTACCGGATATCGCCACGAGTATAAATCTTACGAACAATCAGACAATTGTTTATTCAAATTACTAACAAAAACTCCAATGATGTTTTCAATCATTGTTAAACATAATTATCTTACCAGGAAACACTTTAATTGAATAATGAAGGTACTATAATTGAATAAATGGATGTTGAACAACGTAAATCAAATAATTATAACCAATTGGAGATTCTTAGGATGTATGAAGATTTTGATACACCGTAACCTATATGTAAAAGGTTCATTGGAACAATCCGGTACTTTTTAGTAAAGTAAAACTCTGTTTAAACGGTAAAAACACACCACATGACGCCAAGAGAATTTCATAATTATCTAACTACATGCAATATTCTTTCTCCAAATAGACTGAAAACTAATTAATCATAAATATTCAATATTACTACCTGCTAAGATGAACTGCTGCAATCTCACCATTATGTCTGTCGGCACCACTATATATGACACAATAACAATAATCTTCGTGACACATTCAATTAGGCCACAACAAATTGATCATATGTTCTATGGATTCGCTCGCATCTTAATTTTGACGGGTTTTACAAAAAAAATTATTTCCTTGCTCGCCCATAAAAATTTGGTCAAAACGCTATATAAAGCAAGTGAATAAAGACTTTTTAAATTTTTTTCTTCGCTTGCTCGCCACATTTTTTTTCAGAAAAATCCGTAGAACATATGATCAACTTGTGGCCTTACGCGCAATAAAACAAACGCATTAGATTTTGTTAACGTCAAAATGAAATGATTTCTCCGAACTCTTAAAATAAAGTAACAATTCACATATTTCTCTGTCTACATTATCACGCGTCAATTATCAGACAGTTTAACTCGTATTTTTTTATTCGAAAATATCAGTTTTTTACCGGACGCTGGATTCCGCGTCCATATACGCATAAATCATGTTGTCAGGGCCGGATCCCAGAGTGGTTGTTAGTGGGGGGGGGGGGGGCACGGCATCCCCTCCCGAAGATGTGGAAAATTTTTGCATGTCAAAGGTTCAAATCTGAGCACTTTTTAAACATTCTTTAAAAGGAAAAAATGAAACTCAAACCTGGTAAATTATCATTGCACTCTTAAGAAAAAGTCAATGCCTGCCCGTTAAAAACTATGATGTTAATCCGAATTTTTTGCTGAGTCCAGTGTTAAATTAATAACACGTCGGTGCATTTAATACCGCTCTCTTCAAGCTAACTGGTCGGAACGACGGCAGGGCTGGTTCCAGAGGGTACATTAGTAGGAAGCCATGTTAGGTTGGCTCGGGAGGTGTATGCCCTCCCGAAGATGTGAATTTCTTTTAAATTTTGCATGTCAAAAGTTCAAATCTGAGCACCTTTAAACACTCTTTGAAAGGTAAAAAATGAAGCTTTAACTTGGTAAATTATCATCACATTCTAAAGATTGTATTTTTTGGACTTTGAAAATGTCATTTTCTTGACCAAGTTGTTGTCTCGGACCTACAGGGTATAATAGTAGCTTCGCAATTGATTTTGACAATAGCATACAATGGCTAGATACGAATGCATTTCTACACATAGAAATGTGACACATCGCAATTTCATCTCTATATATTATAATTACCTACGCCATTGTTACCATTCTTGTCAAAACGTGTCAACATGGATAAGAATTTACAATTTCTAGGTCATTATATACCGATATATCGAGTCTGGCTGTCATCTCTGCTTAAAATTGCATTTGAAATTATTGAAATTGATGATATACGAAGCCATAATGTTATTAATATGACATTTAATCAAATCAGAAATGTAGATGTTGATTTCAAAAAAGCAATGTTTGAACATAAGCTATCAAATATGTTTTCGTATGTTTGTATACCCAATGGCACCAACTACTAATATCAAATACATCAAACGCGTCAACACTATATTACTGGTCCCATGTGCACATTGCTTCACATATGGTAATATGAGCATGCACAATATTGGTAATAAGGTTTGCATATTTGAATACATTGTACATCTAACAGCTAAAATAACTGGCCGTGAACTTTCATAGATACAAGATAGTTTAATAAACTAAGTCTCTAAGGGCTCTAAGTCTGGATAAAGCAACAATTTTATAAATATTTAATATGGTGGCATATTCCTGCCACTAGACAGCACCATAATTGACACGTTATTTATTTGGTTAACCAGTTACTTAAGTTGTTAACTTATTACCATTTAGCAATCTCAGACAAGTACTGGACAGTGGTCAATTGGCAAGACGAGCGCTTAAGGAACGTCACGTCCTTGATTCGAACCCAACTTGGGGCACTGCTAACTTCCAAGAGGAAGAAATTTACCTTCAGTTCCACTTCACTCAGGTGTAAAAGGGCACTGTGAGGGATCGCCTGCCTGAAGGGGTTTCAATGATCAGTGATATCGTACAAAATTGTAAAAGCCGCGGTCGTGGCGTAGTGGTTAGCATGTATGTCTGACTTCGAATTCGGAGATCGCGGGTTCGCGGTATGTCATACCCTATACACGAGTTGTCGGCCTCGTGGTAGGGTAAGTTAGTACTGGTGTTAGAAAAATTGTCCAGGAAACCTATAATAGGAAGAGCTGACCGTCGTATATATAACCTAAATATGTGTTGAATACGACGTTAAAAACCAATTAAAAAATGTAAAGTTGGCTGAACATGAATATGGAAGCAGATTTTAACAACACAACCTATTAGTAATGTGGATATCTGGTAGCAAAAATACCCCACCATATTTTAGTAATGTCTAGAGGGTAATATAATAAAATAGCATTAACTTCGTGCATCAATATGCATAATTGCAGATCAACGATGAACGTTGCATAGACTTGTCGAGACAAGCAAGTTATTAACAAAATTAGCTGTTTTTTAAATTGCACCCAGAGGCCATTAATATCGACTCCACGTATATGACTTATACTGTGACCTGATGTCTCTATATAGGCTCAATGTCAACATATATTAATTAGTACTTAGGAGTGGGCGTGGCCGAATGGTTACGTCGTTGGACTAGTAATCATTGGATAGCCAGTCCCGCGTTGGTGCAAATCACATTCAAATCCCACACGCCGATATTCGCCAATTAAATCAAATAAGAAGAGTTTGCCTTCTGAACACCTGGTAAACAAGGTAGGAAATGTTCTCTGTCTCAATAATATTCTAATAATTGTGCCTACAAATATAGACTACATAGAGGCGGTGGCAACACCACGTGGCTGACATTAAAATGCTACGGTTTGAGGCAGAAAACAATGCAAAATCAGCATCGACTCGACGTTTTAAAGAGCTGTAAGTCTTTTCTACTCGAGGCTAAGCAGAAGTATTCTATTTGCTGCCTATCACATCTCTAACGCCAGTTTTATACTTTTTGCTAACACTCTAGAAAAATTATTCCTTTTCACCGCGCTACAGTGACAAGTCGTCGTCCTTCTTCGAATAGGAAATACTTTGGTAGCCAATAGTACACACTTTTGCCTAGCCTCGAGTAGGTATCATGTAAATATGGCAAGAATTGAAAAACTAACTGCTGATTAAAACTCTGAGTCGATGTGGATTTTAACTGTTTTCTTTTTGAGACAGTAGCATTTTGATGTTATTGTCACGTGCCGTGATATTGACACCGCGAATATCAAGATAAATAGAACCATTTAAGCGGTCTAACAATGTCACATGACCATAAATTTTATAAAGCAGTCAGTAAAAAGAGTTAGCTAAACTAAGATAAAATGTATGCCACAAAGCTGTTCTGCATTCCAAGTTGCAAGTTCCACTTTATTAATAAAAGTAGTTCGGTGAATGCAAAGAACTACTTTTAATCTCTAAACGCCAATGTGATCAAAACATATGTTGTACTCATAAAATAAAACACATATATGCGGGAGTAGGAATCATAAAACTAAGCCAGACATGAAATATTGTACATCAGGGAAATACAGTAAGTATGCTCTTGGATAAGTTTCCAAGAGAAAGTCAAGTAACCAACAATAGTTATGCTATATAGCACATTGATGTGAGCATTATCTAGATTGTTTTATGTATATTTGTTTGGCTCAGTTTGATACAGTAGTCATTGCTTCTTAATTTAGTTGAATTTTTCGTGTTAATGTTCAACATTCTTGACTAGTGTTATTTGATTAGAATACAAATCTGTTTTACATTCTAATGCATTAATTTACTCGTGTTTATTTGACAATAATTCTAACAAAGACACATGCGTTTTCATTATGTATTTAATGTGCCATTGTCAATATTTTAATATTGAACACATACACAGCTTTTTAAAATTAACTCCTCGTTTATTAAACTCAAAGGTAAAAATATTTACTTTTATCTATGTTATAATAAAAAAACGAACAACTGTTCAATATTTTTCTCGTAAAGTAAAAATAGGCTTCCGTTCTGATGTGCATATTAAAAAATGCATGCTAAAACACATGTTATAGTACATCAAAGCACGAGCCTATATTTATTCTACCACAAAACATACATCAACAGTAAGTTAAATCAATTGAATAGTAATGGTTGTTCTACTTTGTGACGTGTTCTATGTCTACAATAAAGGCAATTAACTCGAGTCAAACAAATAACTTATTAATGACACTTCCTCTGTTGTGATAGACGTAACCTTGCCAATCAAGCGTGTCTTGTTAATTGCCACAACAAGCTTATGGCTACATCAAGTATTTTCTTGTATTGATTATTACTGCAGTGTTATTGATTATAGAAAATAATAGTTGCACGTGAAATAGACATACATAAAAGGAAATACATTGTATAGTATCCATGTAATTGACTGGTATATCGATACTGTAAATTAAAATACATTTTTGTATATCAAGCTTCTTTTATTTTAACACCGCGATGGTTCAAATTGCATTCAAAACCTACCTTGTTGTTTCCTATAGCAAGAAACTTGATGCTACTAGTTAAGTACTGGAGACTAGGAATCGGACTCAAGAGTGATTAATCTAAGCTGTAAGAAGATATCTGATTACATATGAGGAACAGCAGTAGTAAAACAACACATACTTCCCACACAACCAAACTGTTTAAAAAATTTAAACAGAATACCTATTTGTTTTATTGAAATGAGGATTAAGACAATGTTGCAAAAGGCACACTGCCTCTTGTTTTAAACACACGCATAATCTCGAGTTAAACTATTCAGGAAATCAAGAATTAACAACAAATTCTACATTATCTATTTTTTATTAAAACTTTGTCTACATTATATTTAGCTATACATAATCTTATAGTATTTAATACAGTTGTAAGTCTACGATTTAATGCTGTTAAATGTAAATTATTTAAAACAGGAGCTATAGGGTCACGTGATAAAACATCTTCTAAAACTTCACTTAGTATTCCATCGTCAAACATTAATAAACGTAACCATGTTGCTTCTCGTATTCTGAAAAAAGAAAACAATTCCTTGCATAATCAGTTTCACGATGACCCAAGTTTGTTAAAATGAAATGTCCAATATGAACAGGTTGGTCCCATAAGATTGGACTAAGATGTCAACAGCCTTCATACGTATAACATGAACAGACATGGTCAAAGATCCCAAGCAAATCCTGAAATTTCCCCAATATACATACATTTAAGTCGATAATAAGTGATTGTCAGACCAAAAATGAATTTATAAATATGGAAGAGCGGTATAAGGCCATTTTCAGAAGCAAACTTCCCCACATTACATTTGTAAGTCCAGGTAAAACTAATAACGGCAATGCCCAAACTGTCAATGAACAAATAATTAAATATCTTGAACCTAAAAACGGACATCAAAAACCTTATTCATAAATACAAGTATTAATTGAAGAATGACATTATGACATAATCATACAAGAAATTACAAAGATATGAAAACTCATTGTTACCTGCAACATTGAAATAGCGGTGCTAATATTGACTTATCATCATTGTAAGGATTTCCAAAACTGAAAAGAGATTGAATGACATTTTAATGTTTTATAAATGGCAGATGGAGCTATTTATCAGAGAGATCCAGATCCACTAGCCGGACTAATTTCATCATCAAACTACACGTTTATTTGTGACATATAAAATAATTTTATTCTTCGGAATTATACCTTGTTTATTTATCAAAATTATCACTAAAATGTTTTTAAACATTTCAGTGACAGATAATTTTTCTAACATTTAATAAGTCTGCGCCCAACAACGTGGGCATGCAGGCTTAATATAACTTGGAAAGCTAGCTCAATATCTTATTTACATTTTTACTTTTTTGATGACTAGTTTCTGTATTTCGTAATAATGTCAAGCTTTCGAGTTAAATCGAATAATAATAATAGTTTTACTTCTTTGTAATCAAATTTTAAGGTACATTGTCTTCCCAAAGGATGTCACAATTACAAGCTCCTATGTCTATGTCTATGAAACCTTTGATCAGTTAAAATAAATACAAAATCAAATGTGCATTCAATCATTGATAAACATGATCATACGAATTTGGAACAAAGTAATTGAATAATGATATAAACATAATTGAACCATTATTACAGTCTTACATTACAATGAAGTTAACAACAATAAACTTTCAATATGTTTGTTACATAACTGAATAATAGGGTGTTGACTGTAATAAATCTAAAATATAGGAAATTCATCAGACAACATTCGGAAAATCATACGGAATAAATATTTTGTAGTACAGTCAATTCAAATTGTAATACACAATGAAGTTATTCAGTAAAAACAAACAAATGACATACTTATCCTAGGTTTGAAAAATAATAACTGATCTACATTTGTTTTAGATTTATACGTCTTTACGTCAGCATTAGATGTGAATGAAAGATCATCAAACCATTGTTCAAGAGATTTGCCAGTATGTTTACTTGTATAATAATCTATTTTTCAAAGTTGGTTCTGTTATTTACGACATTCAGCTCACATATTCAGCTTACCACAATTTTCTTTTTTACTCAACAATATTGTCGACTTAACACGGTATACGAAATTAGAATATGATAGTGGTTGTCCGATTAGGTCATTCAAGTAAAAAGAAATATATATTGTTTACAGGATTTTGGTTGCAAAACAGAAATTATTAGTTGCCCGAACGAAAAAGCGCTAGGCAACTGGACACTCGCTAATTTCAAGGCTGCTTACACTAAAGACATGCCCAGTCTACATGCTTTTACTTTGATGGATGCATTCGGTTCCATTAATTAAACATCGGGCCACAAATATATTCATTGAAAAGGAACAAAAAATTAATATATATACCTTTTTCCATTATCTAAAGAAAACATATAAGGATTATCATATATTTTAGTACTATATTCTAATTGATGTCTATCACCATTACTGATAAGATAATCTAATATAGAAGTGTCAATAACATCTAACAATATTCTTCCATTACTATACTGTGGTTGTAGTAACACTGTATCCAAACAATAGTCTTTGTTAGTTTGCCATCTGAAATCCCCAATTAAAAAGTGATAAGCTTTAAAATTAATTACCGCACATTAAAGCCAAGGCACAGAAACAAAGCAACACAACGGGGGTACGAAGTTGGATAAACCATAGGAAAGCTAGCTTTGTGATGGTCACGCTTTATCTAATGACAATATTGTAGTTTTCTCGAGCAATTTCCTGATTTCCCTACCCTATTCAGTTGATCGATAAGAAATTATTTAAAATCAAACTATTTGTCAAGTATGGAATAGTTTCGAATTCATTGTGCTCATATTTAACAGTTCAAAGCACATGCACATTTTTTAAATTCGTTTTTAACGTCATATTCAATACATATTAAGGTTATATATACGACGGCCAGCTCTTCCTACTACAGGTTTCCTGGACACTTTTCTATCACCAGTACTAACTAACCCTACCACGAAGCCGACAACTCACGTATAAGGTATGACCTACCGCGACCGGGTTCCAACCCGCAATCTCCGGATTCAAAGTCAGACATGCTAACCACTACGCCACGGCCGCGGCTTACATGCACAATTACCCAGCAAGACACACACCGCTTTGACATAATACAGCGAGAACATAGAAGTTATAGAATTAACAAATGTCGTTCAGTAAAGACAACAACAATGTATTGTCTTATTAATTATCATGGGTATAAGTTTCTGTATTACGAAATTTGTAATTATGATTTAGATCACTAAAACACAATTCAATATTTTTAAAAATACATGCACAACCATATTTCTATTTAAACTATCAACTGAAAATCAATTTACTAAAGAAACAATTTTTAAAGCAATTAAAGAGTTCATATCGGATAGCGAAACATCTATCTAATAAAATACCATTTAGCAATCCCTGTCCTTGCATGAAATTGTTGTGATATATCATATTATATTAACACTGAATAATAATCATAATATTAAATTGCCAGGACTGTCCACATTAAATCAAGTTCTTACTTAGCTAAAGCTGTTGGGCTTTTATAATTACGAGCCCATGGGTGTCGTATTTTCTTCAGAGGTAGAGCTTGCGGAGGAAGCCATAGTATCAAAGCGCCTTCTAATTTTGTTCCATCTGCACAAACACCTGTCTCTTCTCCCTGTAAAATGATACAAGACATTCAGGAGATTAAATACTGTTTACGGTTATTGAACGAATCAGAGAAATAACGTATTCTTGACATCACAATAGACGTTTCAATGACTTTTCCATCTCATGGCAACCAAAGACCCCCATACATTTTTAAAACAAGTTCAGATGTGTATACAAGATTCAAATCGACTGAAAGTTATGATTATAACTCCTCGTTAATTCTAACTGCGGCATACTGTTGATCTAAATCCCTTAATCCCTTGTCATATGTTAACAGTGTAAGCTCAATGTATGAAAGAGTAGAAGTTATATGTGAAAAGTGAAGGATGTTTTCATTAGCAAATAAGCAGTTGCTGTGCTACTTCGGAGTTTTGATTGGATGGACGAGAACTGACGCCACAAGAAGTCAATCTCTAAACAAAGTAAAACTCATAAAAGCATCTATGCTTAAAGAAGTAATTAAAAACGATCGGAGAGTGTCTAGACAACTGATCATGTTAACAAGTAACAGGTTAAAGTTTAGGCACTTTGTCTTTTCTCATACAAGTACGGTATAAGGTATTGTTTTGTATCAGATAACTTTATAATCAGTAAATCGATACGAAGAAATAATAGGAAACGTCGGGGTTAAAACACTAGTTTTGGTGACCTGTTTTCCCACCTTTAACATAAAAAATATCAAACCATTTAAAATCACTATACATGTATCAACAAAAACTGTTTCAAACTTACCTTACAATAGTAACATTTACCATAGAAACATGTACTAGAATTTTTGTAAAAAAATGTTTCAAGCAGAGATTCATCAGCTACTGGTCTAATTTCTGTTTCCATGTCAACAACACGCCCAACCGTCAGGAAAGTTCTACGTATATTCAACAACCTAAACATAGAAACTTATAATTAGACATTTAAATATACGGATGTTACCTTCATTTTACCAAGTTCGAATGGTAATATGTCAATAGCTTATTCCTAATACACTCCTGATTTATCATCACATGAATGTAAGCAACGTTCTACTATAACTGATGGTTATGATTATCAAAGTGAAACCACCAACCTTCTTTTCAGCAAGTCATATTGTCTTAATTATGTAAAAGTAACGTAAACGGTGGCTCTGCCATATGATATTTATAATTTACATTATAGTTTCTTTTTGTAGGATATTTATTAAAGAAGGAAACCGCTAATTTTAAACAAAAATATACATGAATGAACGCTTTATTTTCACAATAATAGTAAAATGCAAAACCACGTCAATGGAAAACAAACCATGAAATGTAGAAACTGTGATATGAAATCACTATACAGCAATGTCATTCAACTTCTTTCATCAGTATAGATAGGGCAATATATCTTTTACATACAATAGATATGGAAACCACCTCATAGACTTTTAATAATAAATACATTACATACAACGACATCAATAACATTCAATAGCAAACCTCTTGCATAGCCAGACAGACCATTGTACAATAACCATTCTAAAGAATCATAGATCATCACAAAGTCAATACAAATATCAAATTATCAAACCTGGCATCTCATCTGATGAATGTCTAGTCGGTAATTTTTTTACAGAATACATAAAAAACCAATTAATCATAAACATTAGATATTACTACCTGCTAAGATGAAATGCTGCAATCTCACCATTATGTCTGTCAGCACCACTATAAACGACACCATCGAAAACTTTATCTCTAGGGTACCTGGAAATTAGTCATGTAATTAAAATCCAATTAATAAACAATAATGACAAATTTAAACAAATTAAAACAATAACGACAAAACAAAAAAGTTATATATTACGGTTTTATCTCACTTACTATTTCACTTAATCTAGTTTCCTTCATGCATTTCTCATAAAGTTGTGTATTGTCGTCAAAATTATTCAAGTTTTCGATAAGCACAATTATACTAAAATCCATTAAAAGTCGCCAACATTTATCAGAGATTGCATAAATTAGACATCACATCAAGTGCATTAGGAATTTCTACCTTTAAAGTAAAAAATGACATTTTTCAAAGCCTTGTTTTCTAAAGTTTTGTTATACTATAGTTCCATTTAATAGAGCCGATTTGCTACCCGTGCCGTCTTTAACAAAAACTAACACATGTTTCCAATACGGAGCATCGACATAAGTCTTCACTTTTCCAGAATAGGTATGACCTCCGAAGACAAAAAATCAAACTCAGGTCGCTAGAATAACAGTCCAATATACAACTTTACATAAAACATTAGTTAATACTTACCATTTGGGTTTAAATGCAACCATTTGACCTCCTTCTAATTTCAAGGTCATTTTAAGCTGAGTGCCAGACTTTCCGTTAAATGCTGCAATAATCTTTCTGGTAGCCATTTCCCGTAAGATTGCACCTGGAATTAAAGAATTACAGTAAAGTTCCACTATAAAGACTAGTTCTAGGACATTTGCCCCCTAGACATTTGCCCTGCCCGCCCTGTAAAAACACTCGAGGGGCCGAGATTACCGTACCGAGATTAAAACCATAACTTCATGAATATTACATTTGATTACAACACTAATCTATAACATTAATGTAACTATCTGTTTGATTGTATACCACATGACATAAAATACTCATATCTAATACTAGAATGTATTAACAATTAATTGCATGTCTTACATACACATGTTGACATAACGTTTCTTTAGCATGCTCATTATTAATAACATTTGCATCATAACAACACCCAAAGCAAGTGCCAGAGCCACCATAACAATGACATATAACGCATAATGTGTCCATAGAGTATTAAGCTAAATTTACAACAAGTGACTTGCACCAATATGCATAATTAGAAAAGACAAATATTGCTGTGCAGACTTGTTAAGAACTTTAGACAAGCATATAAGCATATAATAAGGTCTAATACTTTCAAAAGTGGCCGATATTTAAAACGAATACTGAAATCAATATCCCTGAACTATGTAAATTATACGGAGACTTCTTACAATTTCTTTATCGGGTTCAATGTCAACAAGTCAATCGCTGCTATAAAACACGTAATAAATCAAGTGTAAGGTAAGTGCTCCCTAGAACCTTATTTAAACACCTAGTTGCCATAATTGTTTTGCCACTTTCCATTACAATGCGGAGACCGTTCTGGTTCTTATTTCGTTATTTGTTAGTGGGTTTGTTTGTAGCAAAGTTTAAAAATATGACAATATTTCCATAGTTTTTGTAGCAAAGTTTAAAAATATAAAAATATTCTCTCTCAGCTTTTTGGCTGTTTGTATATGCTGTTTTTGATGTTACTGTTCCTGATATGATTTCACACTCTTTTCTACAACGAAGAATACAGTCATCACATATTATTCAAGAGAAAATGAACCAACCCCTTTAAGAATGAAGTCATAAGTATGCTACAAACATCTTACTAACAGTCAATACAATTTCAAAACATTGTTAAAATGAATACGTACAAGAGAAAAGCATTGTCTAGTTATGTTAGCACTGAATTTTCAGATGACAACATATAGTTATATACAGCTGACAAAACATATTGTGAATAATAGAAAATGTCTCATATATAATATTCTTTCTTAAAATAATCTAATAGAATATGATGTACCAATAGTCTATAACTGTTGTATTTAAATCGGCGATAATTTCTTAACTTTACCCCAGATGAGGTCAAGTCAAGTTAAAAACTAGCTACAAATCTAATGATTCGCTGTCAATTCATCCGGCTAACCACACCTCAAGTTAACCAAAAAAACTTTTATAAAATGGACAATCAATGAAGTTTTTGACATTAGGTTCTTTTGAACTAAAGTTACTATCAAAAGAGCAAGACAAAATCACAAGTGAAATCACTTTGGTTTTAACAGAGAGAAAATATCTGAATGATTATAATCTATCTGAGAACAACTATTGATTCATTTAATAAAATGTTCTAGATACAATAGTTGATGAACAAATACATCGCGAATAAACCTCCAGTACACCAAGACAATACATGGATTAAGTTACATATGATGTAACCAACATAACAATAGAAAAAACATTAACTAGTTGTTTAGATAAAATCAAACGTACATGAATGTACATGTATACTTAATGTATTTTCGCTGTAAACATTGATTTACAATCATAATTATATGAAGTCCTTTTAATTTATTTCTTAACCACGAATGCAACAATTACCTTCCAAAATTAATAGCAGTTGTGCACAGTAATAATCAACAACTAAAAAGCTGATCTAACGATAAGTTTGATTTACTATCAACAAGATGCTTTTGATTAGCAAGGTTACCTATGCTTGGTACAATTTGTGTGATTCATAAATTATTAGTTTGAATAGTGTTAATTGCCTTCATTACACTACATGAGATACCATTCAGCAATTGCCTGTGTATTGCATACTGTAATCAATCTGATATGGGACATGGCATGCAAGAAAACAATAATTATCAATCATCAACACAAATCGGATTACCTTAATTCAATTAAAGAGTAACATAAGAAATTTATGATACTTAAACAAATAATGCAAAGCAAGAACCATGTATCGTATAGATGAAGGAGTTACGTATTTTCTACTGATTTCAATATGATAAGAACATAAACAGATTTTAATAAATTTATAAGACAGTAATACAGAAGATTAAAAAATAGCTTCGTGGAATCATTCAAACCAAAGATCACTATAATTCTGCATAGATAAAGAAGTACAAATGCCTTTATGCCTTTATTACTATATGCTGAACCTTAAAAGTTCATTCTAGAGACAATGTTGTGCCAATATATAATAATAAACAGTGCTTACAACATCGATGGGTATTAAATTTATCATTTCGCAATGTCTGTAATTCTGTGAAACTATTTCAAAGGCATATTATATTTCATATCCCTGATGTACTCAAATGTTTTATTCTTCTGAAACAGGAATACAAATGTAACATAATATGAGGGCAACATTTGCCTGTCTCTTTTGCTATAAAAGCAACACATTGTGGTTTTTGTTAGTGCTTGATGGCTTCTAAAACTTCTGAGAAGGAATTTATTCACGAGAAATCCATGAAAGTTAATTAAATCATCTGACTTGTCATAAACATTTAAAAGATAAATTGCAATTCTGTATAAAGAAACTAACTTGGCCTTTTCAGCATTGGTCACAGAAATAGCCATGTCTACTTGAATGATGTATTTAAAGAAATCTGAAAAATCTTTTTCGTCCTTACAACCCACTTTAGGCATGGTAATTTTTACCTTCGACAAATTCAGCATAATTTGATTGAATTCGTTTTTGTTGAAATAGTTCAATGCAATTGAATAAATATTCAAGAGAATGCTATTGTGTTGGAAATACTTAATCTTTTCTGCACTGAGATAATTATAAAAGCAATACATGCCCTTCCCTTCCAGCAGTTATAATACATTGACATTGTAGCAATGACATATATTAACACAGTGATACAATATCAGAGAGTTTAATACAATTGAAAAGAAAGAAAAAAATAATGTTCCTGTAGATTGTGTAAAAATACAATGTTATGAACGGAAACTTAGAAGATGAAATATACGAGAATGTTATAGAAACTAAACAAATGTTGAATAAAAAGTAATCATGCCATTGAAGATATTTAAGTGCTTAAGTAAATAATATACGAACTTGTGTAGATGTAAATGGATAAATATACCACTAATTCCTAGAATCTGCAAGATAAATTTGTTTAGTAAACTTTGTTTACAAGACATAACAGTATTACTTTTTGATGATGGAACGAAATAGTTTCATAATTGAGTTTTCATAATTGAGTTAAAATAAAAATGCGTGCACAACTAAAGACATAATTGCATTACCATTAGTTTAAATCATGAAAAAAATTGTTAAGTTGTCTAGACGTATGTTTAATTGTCTGAATAATTAGATAATCTAATGATTAAATCATAAAATGTTGCAATTGAAGGATTTGCAGCAATATAAAGTTCTGGTATCAATTTAAGGTAAAGGCTCAGTGTTGACCGAAATTAGAACTAGATGAAAAATCAAATAATAAGATGGTTTATATCATGTTAAGTTTGTGATACGAACATTTTTACGTAAACAACAACACCGTTGGGGATTACACGAATATGTTTTTGTTGCGTTTAAAATGCTTTAATCCCCTCTAAACCTAGAATATGGAAGGTATATTTCTTCTAAATGTACTGAACTACAAATGTAGTTCGAGCATTTATCTAAATGTGCATTTGATGTACCATTAAATTAAAAATTTTAACTTGTTTTGGGAGCTCAAATGTTACAAAGTTACAAAATATTTGTTTTGGTTTTTTGACTTCACAGCACCCTAAGTCTTTATGATCATAAAAACGTTTACTTTATTTTGTTCAATCAAATGAGGTACCTATCACCTTAAAACCTTCATCAACGCAACTGTATGCTAGATTATATTAGCTTATATCAGAATCTCTAATAATATTACTGCTTTTATTTCTAATAATATTTATATATTTATGTAAGCCCACAGTGCTACATCGCCATTATTCCACTTTATCTCAGGATCTACTTCATACATTCTTGGCAAAATATTTACTGAATCAACTTCCATGTACTAGTATACTGTTGGATTTAGGCAATGTTTCTATTATCTTCTTAAATATGTTCTTGTGCTTGTTTTCACTTCTTTATTTATGCTTGAATGAATACAATCTTGGCTAATACCTTCTTAATATTGTTTTTATTCCATGGCTTTTATGCTCCTGCATTCCATTCATAACTTTCTTATTTTGTATAACTGGCACTGTGTCATACTTGGCAGCACGGAAATCAATTTAGGGCAACATATGTGTTTCTTTCATTACTTCCTGTCACTGTTTAACTGGTTAAAGAGATACTTTCAGTTATATTGCAAATGTTTGTATTTTGAGTACATGGCTTAATATAAAGAACAATCTATATCGTTGTCGGCCCCATTCTCTTATTCTTCCATTCCTATTGACCCGAGAGATAATTCGGTGTTAATTGATGAAAGCACACGATGGAATTATTAAACCATATGTTATAATCGACGCGAAAATATAACCCTAAATTAACGTCATATTAAAGGAAAAAGGCGTCATCGAAGAGGGGAAATACATCAAGTTAAATCTGTATATAATTTAAGCCCATACGAAAACATGAAGATAACAGGATACCGCAATATGATGCTTTCAAGTTATATCAGCCAACCTAAAGAATAATTTTAAAAGGTGACATCTGTATTTGTGTTTACAATGTATAAAGAATCAAACATATCCAGGGATAAAATTGTACATTAGGAATTTATAAAACAAACATATTCTTGGAATACATTATCGATTATTTAAAAATGATAAAATGTGATCATCATTCATTTATTGATGCTGTAAGCATAGTTTGTCAACATTAACACGGACAATGTTTCTGCAATGCTTTCTAAGGCCAAAAAGCAAATGATAGTAACCTCTTCTTCATTTATATGGAATTAATTTAATCCTTGGTATTCATAGTTTCATTAAACTGTTTATACTATTTGATGACACTGTTTACTTAAAATTCATTTGATGTTCGTAGCATATCGTGATCAACAGAAATTAAGTAACTCTTTCATCTAAATAAAAGCATGTTGCTTGAATGCATTGTTCGTTTCAGAATTATATATCTTTGATGTAATTCTCTAATTAAATTAAGGTAATCCTTGTTGTGCTTATGATTGATAATGATCGTTTTCTTGCATGTTATGTCCCATATTCTATGTATTACAATATGCAATGCTAATATGATTGATACTGCAATACTGATTGATATGCAATAATACATGGTATCTCATGTTTAACACTAAGCAATTAGTAATAAGGCAATTAGTATCATTCAAACTAATAACTTATTAATCGCACATACTGTGTCTAGTTAAAAGTAACCTTGCCAATCAAGTGTGTCTAGTAGTCAATCAAGCTTATCGCTACATCAGGTATTTTCAGGTATTGATTATTACTGCAGTGTTATTGATTATAGATAGTAATTGTTGCTCACTTGGTAGAAGAAGAATAAAAAGGAAGTAACGATATGGTAAATTTAAGTTTACAACTAAAATGCATTTAGCCTGAATTCCTTTAAGTATAATTTCATCTAAACGCGAACTGGTTAATTGTTTTGTCGACTGTATTAACAGTTCTATTATTGACTAACCTTATTTTTTAAAACTGTTTACCTCCTAGGGGAGCTAGAAGTTCTGACGATTTATTGGTATTGTAGGGAAACAATCTCAAACCACTGTAACTGATATTATAACATTATAGTGAAGTTTCGTAATTAAGACTACTTTGATCATGGCGATTTTTAATCAATGTTTAAGTTCCAATGCTTAATTTGAGAAGGAAAATGTCACTTTATTAAGACTATTTCGCTATTAAGAGCATTGATTTTATGGTCCCAATAGTAAAACTTTACTGTATTGAAATCTATAGCTCTTCCATATTATGTATAATATAAATTCAGCGATTTTTAAACAAAGAAAAGTTTTTATATATTTAAGTTGACAACGTTTTTACTCTCCTTCCATCGATATGCACTTAAGTTAATCCAACTATTGTCATTGGTAATGGGTAATGCTTTTCAACATCAAATAGAGATCAGGGCATTTTCGTAAAATTTTTCATATATATTTAAAACACGTAACGTAATAGAAAATCATTCAATATTTTTGCTTTAATCACCATTTTAGAAGCAACTATAAATATGCACCTAAAACCAAGTTCATGTAATTTCTGTTTTTTTCCTACTATTTACGTATTTCAGATTTTTTTATAAATCTCTCCAGCTTACCTAATAGTTCCCGTTATTAAGTCTTCGCTGGATCAAAATATTTTATTAAAGCACAGATTTTCCTGTTATTTCTAACAATAAAGCACTTAATAGGTCTGCTCTCAAGAGTTTCTGCTGGGAGACAAATGCTTGACAATAAATGGATTCCAGTACAAAGATTACAGCATTCAGAATATATTGACTGACAACTCTCTAACAAACTAGCTCTTCATAGAGGAGTCAATAACTCAATGTCTAAATCAAAGATAACAAATAAACTCAAAGATCATAAAAGGAAAAACCCAATTACATCAGGCAAACCCAATAATCCAGATAAAGCTTAGAAGACTTATAAAAGTAGACATAAACTGCAGAGAAAACCAGTGTACAGCTGTTGAATGAATATATTCGTAAAGTAATCAATACTAAACCTGACTATACTATGTACTGATGGGGCAAACAGTTGAAAACTTGTTAATATTTATTTACAATTAGTTGTAAACAAGTAACTGTTATGGACAAATATATCACATGTATACAAGAAAATGTGGAAGTTTCAAAAATGTATGACATTGTGAATATTTGGTGAAGTAAGAAACATTGCGAATGTATAGTTGATTGTGAAACATCCTTAATATAGAATGAATTGTAAAACATTGTGAATATATGGAGAGCTGAGAAAAAGTACAATGTGAAATAAGTGCTGTTATTCTTTAACAAAATAGCTTATTTACTTTTTGTAAGAGTGCTCAAGTGGAAATAATTAAAACATCTACAGCGATATTAGAAATGTGTGAAGCATAAAGCATTGCAGGAAAAAAAGTAGAAGGTTGTATAATATTGAAGGTAAGTCTTAGTGTTTAGTTTGATAATACGTTTGTATGTAAAATCAAAGAATAAAGGTGCGGAATCATGTTACACTTTGACATGAAATACAAGGAGAACAAAATTCTAGGCAACAGCTTTAATTGAACACATGCAATATTAATTAACTGGCATACATAACAAATGTATTTATTGGAATTGGAAACTGTTAAGAATGCATCAGAACGTCAACCGTTTCAATGTAATGATACAGTATTTCAAATGGTACTGATACCAATGACAAAGGGCAGATGTAGTTCAATGTTGAACTCTGTATATCAAAGTGTCGACTAACATGATGGAATGTTTTGTTGTCAATAATTGATACGATATTGGTTATTATTAAACAATGCAAACAAAATGGGTGAGCACGAAATGGTATTCACTAGTTCTTTTTGACGTGAATGCTGATACAAGCGGGGATAACAAGTTCCACAATACAACTATTGTATAATTTTGTTGACAACAGGCTCATTACAGTTAATATGAAAGTATAATTCTTTTTTTTTTCTCAACTGTAAAAACATGAGTAATTTCACGGTGATTTCGTGTTCTTTGTCTTACACTTGTGATAATGTGTTGTGATTGTGTGTATGCAATAACCGTGAAATTATTCCAACTTAGACAGTTGAGAAAAATTGACTATACTAAAAACCTGAGTCAATATAAAATGCTCTATTATACATTTGTATTTAAAATAACACAATTGATAATAATTGACAAAAAATACGGAACTTGGAGCGAGTTAATTAATTAAAAAGATAATAAATGTACAAACTTGATAATTAAGGTTTTTATGCAGGGCAAACGATATATGAAATGAAAAAAGACTGACATTTCTCCAGGTTATTCAACATTTAAATTATTCCACTTTAAAAGTAAATCTACCCATTTGTGTATCAAGGTTTTTCTATAGATCTTTAAACATTACATGTATATTTATTACATTCAAACTTTGATGCAACTATTTGTATTCGTACATACAATCTGAAGGTAATTAGGTTTTGTTCTGTTCAAAAATAAACATAGAGTAATTTTCAATAGCTCAATTAATACTTGTATAAGTACATAAATATAAATACATTTTACAACAAATTAGAGGCTCATTTCACGTAATGTTTAGAGATCAAAATTATTGAAAAAAATATATAGATATTGTATATAATAGTATGGGTCGAAAAGTACCTGTTAACTAAATCAATACATTTTATATATGGTTATATTTACAAAACGAATTTCATTTGATACAAATATGAAATAAAAATTAAGGATGGCTTCAAAATTTATTGATCCAATTTGTAATATTGATGTTTATTCAGTAAAAAAAGTTTCAGTCAAATAAAAGTATACACTGACCCTGTTAAGTGAAACACTGAGGGTGAGTACTCTAAGTGTAAATTAAATTAGTAGGAACATGTTAAATATCGATTTAGAGTGAGAAATAAACAAGTTTGTTAGTGGAAAGATTGCTGAGAAAATAAAACTCTGTATTGAGTGCATAGAGGCAATACTGCTGAATGAAATGAGGCAAAAAAGTAATGATTATATTTGTATTTAGGGGAATCTAAGAAAGAAATCAGAAAATTATAAAGAAAATAGATCCACAAGTCTAAACTAATTTATGATTTCTTGGGATTGCGTTAACAGTGGTACTGGAATAAAGCACAAAAATGTAAAAAAACGTAAAGAAGCGACAACTAATCAGTTTTTATTTTAGAATTTTAGAGAGATAAAGCAGCTGAACATAAAAAGGAACAACACAAGTAACATGATTAACAGCAAAGTTCACAATAAAATGAATGGCGCTACTGAATGAATTTAGGGAATAAAAACTACAAGTATTGAATATTGATTTAGATGAAGAGGAATATCAGCCAGCTAACAATATACTAGTTACCCATTGTAGATGAGTATACAGTAATACTTTCTGGATATAAAACTACTCTTGTGTGTGACAACAATACAGATCTTGTCAGCTGTTGCTGAGAACTGTTGTTTATATATACTGTTTTATGAGGGTATTTGGTTCATACGCTACCAGAAATCAATGTAAGAATAAGAGCTTGGATATTTCTTATACTAGGTGCCATGGGACATTGTATTTGTATTGGATTTTAATTAAACTTTCATATTGATTTGGAGAAGTGCTTAACAGCACCCACTTAGTGCTTTTTGCAGAACAATTAGTGCTTGATTTTGTGATATTTTATTTATATAGATCAGTACTACATATAGGTAGCTGAGTAATTTTGTTGATGTTTCAACTTATGGTACTGTATTAATGTGAATTAATGCTTTAAAAGGATAAGTTAAAGCTGTGTTGATATATAAAAGTGTGTTACTGTATTGATATGAATTAGTGCTTCATAACCATCAATATGTGCTTTTAGTGATATACTTGTAGTGCTTTCATGAAATAGGGTAGTGCTTGACAAATATACGGTACCTAGGTAAATAAGTGATTTTAACCTATTTTTCATTTAAAAAAAAACATAGTGATTTTTTTGCAGTCTTGAATACTATGAAATATTCAATTCCAATTTAGCACCTTAAGAACTGATTCAAATTTAATAAGTGTAGATAATAATTAGAGATTGATAGCCTTTCAAAGAGCTTGAATATTAAAAAATACTTGTGGTGACTTTTTATTCTGCTAGGATTACTTCAACAAGCTTTGTTATAGGAAGAAATATAAGGTAGGAAATTAATTTATTTTCTGATTTTATAGATGGGTGTAAATTTTATTATACTGGTCTAAAACTACATGGAGAATTCTGCTGAAGCTTGTTTTCTTCTACTCATAGTGAAAATTATTGTCTACTTTGAAATTTTCGTAAACATCTTTTCACCTTATTCAGCTAACTGATTTTGATCACATGTCTAGCAAAAGACCATGTATAACAAGTACATGAAGAACACTTTATTATATTTTCTCTTATGAGTAGAAGACAATTAATTCCATGAACTCTTCATGGCAGATAAAACCTCTGGGTGTTAGAGAAAGAATTCTAACAATCAATGCATACAATAACACAGAAATACATCGAATCAAGACCTAATGAGGTACTGTGTGTAACTAATACAGACAAATATGGACAAAATAATGCCAGCTCAGACATATAACGATAATAGTAACAAATTGATCTAAGAATATTGATTTTTACAATATTGATTTTGTTACGAAATTCAAGTTACAAAATTTGATATTAACAATTATTTATGAATTAAATCAATATTAAAAACGGTACACCATTTAATTAACAAATTTGATGTAGACCTAAACAATTCTCTTTGGTAACCTTTTCAAACTTTTATGTCAAGTGCTGGGAAGTTCTATGGAACAATCTTCAAGAGTTAAATTCATAGACTATAGCACATGAATGGTTTCAACTAGAGAAAATTGTTCTATAATTAATTAATTAAGACAATAAAGAGAATGTAATATAGCTACAACATGTACTTGTTAGTTGTTTCAACACCTGTATACAGGTTACAATATACATACCTTCAAGTAAAGTAAATGATAGCTCTCATAATATTGTGGCATACATACAATATCTTATGTATGTAAACCAGGAAAGCAATTACTAAATGTTTAAGTTTCCACTAGAAACATGTAAAGCAATGAACTATGTAATAATGAGTGCAATCATCGTCAAATTAGTAACCAACAACAGAATTTGGGCAGTTTCTAAAAGACTCAATCTTTGCTATGGGGTATGCTTTAATACATAAATTGGCCCTATTTTACAATTGTATGTCAATCTGCACTAACATTAATTATCAGTTCCACAGCACTGCTACACTGCTTTACTGCTTCCAAAATGTTTCAATACAATTTTTATGAGATTTAGACACTTGAGAAAAAAATTAACAAGCAAACAAAATACATAACACATACATTCTTCAAAGGCCAAGAATCAAACCAAAATTTCAGACCCAAATTCAAACATAAACAACATGACCACAACTTTTATTTCATGGTAAAGTTAAAAGATAAAATTTCAGAATCAAGTAGTTTACTCAAGCATTAGTCTTATTCAAATCTACTCCTGGTAAATGTTATAATACTTAACACACACATTTTTGTTGTTCCACTAACATTTTCTAGAGAAAAAAAAACAATTATAATAACAATGTAATTAACCTTGCTGAAAGTCAAAGCAAGATATTGTAAGATAAAGAGAACTGAATTCTTTGACTTCTGAGTATTTTGGTTCCTTCACTAAATAACATAAATAATCAGGCTAGTACTCAAGAAAATTGAACATGAAGACTGCTATTACTTTAAATGGCCACTTGTTTCACTGAGAGTCAAGATTAAATGGATTGTGACCTTTAAAGCTAATGACACAAAATAACCAGTTCCTTCAAAGAAAACCATAATCAGACTTCATTGATAAAACTTTTATACAATACTTAAGATTATTAATGGATTTTCCAGAGGTAGCCATTAACATAACAACCAGTTCTGATCTTGGAAATTCTGAACTATAACTTTAAGACAAAATACATTTTAGTGGAAAATGTCTTGGAAATTCTGAACTACAAATGTATAACTCTAAGGCAAGATACATTAAAGCGGAAACTGTTTTGGAAAATCTAAACTTCGAGTCTAAGACAAGATTTCAGTAGAAACTATCTTTGAAATTCAAAACTTTATGTCTAAGACAAGATTTCAGTAGAAACTATCTTGGAAATTCCAACTTTATTTCTAAGACAAGATTTTAGTGGAAACTATCTTGGAAATTCAAAACATTATGTCTAAGACAAGATTTTAGAGGAAACTATCTTGGAAATTCAAACTTTATGTCTAAGACAAGATTTTAGTGGAAACTATCTTGGAAATTCAAACTTTATGTCTAAGACAAGATTTTAGTGGAAACTATCTTGGAAATTCAAAAATTTTATGTCTAAGACAAAATTTTAGTGGAAACTATCTTGGAAATTCAAAACTTTATGTCTAAGACAATATTTTAGTGGAAACTATCTTGGAAATTCTGAACTATAACTCTAAGACAAGATTTCAGTGGAAACTATCTTGGAAATTCAAACTTTATGTCTAAGACAAGATTTTAGTGAAAACTATCTTGGGAATTCTAAACTTTAAACTAAAGACAATATACATTTTAATGAAAACTGTCTTTGATAATCAAGAGTTTTCAATTTTATTTTGAATTTAAAATCTAAGAAATTATTTCCGAGGAAACTATCATGAAAATTCTAATTTCAAAGCTTAAGGCAAGTTATATTACAGTGGAAACTATCTTTGAAAGCCTGAAATTTCTGCCTCAGACAAGATACATTTTAGTGGAAACTATCCAGGAAATTCCTAACATTTTATCAAAAACACCATAGAAAACATTTTCTGAAGCTAACAGTCTCAGGCTCAAGGAAAATTATCATTGATTCAGGAAATTAATTAAGGTAATAATAAGTACTCTGAGAGGGTTTCTTTCATTATAAGATAGATTTGTTCTTTAACAAGACATGCACAGTGCCCTTGCAAAAGTCCTTCATCAACAAAAAGATTTTTTAGGACAAAACAATTTTAATTTTACCAATGGAAAATAGAAACAAACAGTTATCTGAGCAAATTCCTAATCAACATTATATGTTATAAGGTTATCCACTTATTCAAACCTAATTACATGAATAAGATTAAATTCTATCTAAATTTCATAGATCCAAGAACTTTTGGAGAGTGCTGTATAATATCAAGTCTCTTGTAGAAGATACAAAATTACAAGTGATTGGCATATCGAGGATAATTTACTTGAAAATGAACACATACAGTCATGTTCTTTGATATAACCCATTGACAAGCAAATTAATTCAATAAAATCTGGTGGAATTTGAGTGATGATAGAATCCTGAAAGTTTTTCTGTGGGACTTTAGAGATTTAATTTATTTATTTATACTGGGTTTAATACCGTGTAAACTTATTTTTAGGTTATTTTATGGCGTACAGCACACCTAACCTAGCTTTCCTGGACCCTTGTCTTTACCCAGTACTCATCTACCCTTCCACAAGGCTGGAAACTTCTCCATATACCTTATTACTGGAGAAAAATTGACATAAGTGTCAAATTTTCATGGAAGGGTATAACTTCTCCATCTGGGATTCTATCCCGTACCCAATTTGGGATTTTAGATTCGAAATCCAGGCGTGCTACCAACTAGGCTACCGACCTAGGTTTAGAGACTAAATATAGCAATCAATGAGTTATACCTAGGTTTAGAGACTAAATATAGCAATCAATGAGTTATACCTAGGTTTAGAGACTAAATATAGCAATCAATGAGTTATACCTAGGTTTAGAGACTAAATATAGCAATCAATGAGTTATACCTAGGTTTAGAGACTAAATATAGCAATCAATGAGTTATATACAATGTATGTCAATTCTTTAACTATGCATGAATATTGTATCAAGACAAAATCTGGTGATTTACCCATTTATTGGCATCAATTATGTGCAGTCAAATCAATGGGTAAAAGTTCAAACTTTCTAGAATCCTGAATTTCCTGATTTCAGAAGCTTTTTTACTAAAGAAAAATTTCTTTGTATAAAAAACAGGAAATATTTGTAGGAAATTTCCTGAAGACTTTTACTCAGTCAAATCTCTTTCAACATACACCTTCTAATACATACATGTATATCAATAAAATCACTCTGTTTTTTTTTACAGACAATTCTTTACATTTTTTACAGGTACTTCAATAACTTTATCAATACCTTTTTAGCTTATAATGAACATTTCTGGGGGCCAAAGTTTATGGGTTGATTCCAACAGGTAAAAACAAACTTTTACAGTGTTTTATTGAAAATGTGTATTGTGTCCAAAAATAAAAGAAATAATTTTGTGGTTGGTGTTTTTCAGCAATAATGTCTAAAACAGTTTTTTGTGAGTAGAAATCCCCAAAACTTATAATGAAAATAATTTTAACTTCAGTAACAATGTCATGGCACATAACATTCAAATGATGGATTTCACAGTATGTAAAATGCCATATGTGCACCAATACAAGGAATAGCACAAGAGAATATCATTTTTTCCATTGTGATTCTCCAAAGTAGAGTTTCAGATATTATGTTTTTCACTAATCCATATCACTGTACACAAATACTAGAGAAGTGTTTCATCGTATTCAATACAACTATTATATTGAACCTACATGAAATATGGAGATAATATTTCTATATCCAAATATGATAAATAGACAGACAGAAAATTGGCAAGATCTTTCTGATCTTGGACAGAACTGGTTCCATTATCAAAATATTACACTGAAACAGGCAATAGCTTCAGATTCAACAATTTACTTTCAAACTTATATCCATGTACAAATATATACCATCTTTTCAATGTTTCAGCTTGTACCTTTCTACATAGCTTCCACAATCAAACTGGCCAACACAATAAAGTTGTGGCCTAAATCAAAATGTCTGCCACACCCAAAATGTCTTCCAGAATACAAAAAGCTTCCACAAACAAAATGGCCAACAAAATTAAGTTGTGGCCTACATAAAAGTGTCTGCCACATTTTCCCTGAATACAAAAAGCTGCCACTATCAAGATGGCCACCACAAACAAAATGGCCATCGCAAACAAAATGGCTGCCACAATAAAAATGGCTGCCTAATACAAAAAGGTACCACATTCAAAATGGCCACCACAATTAAGAAAACAATTACATTTAGAATAATGACCACAGTGAAAATAGTTGTTACAAGTTTACACACAAGTAAGAATAAGCCTAATAGAAATGTCCAGACTTGTTACACAGATCATTGGTTGGAAACATATAATGTAACTATTGCTTAGAATTGCCTTTTTCCAGACTAGTCTTCTCAACCTATGGTAACTGATCACCCACATAATGTAATTCAACTCAGTGGCTTTCCATTAAAATTCAATTTCTTGGGAAACAATTTTAAAACAAATTTGTTGGTCAGAATGTTGCATCAATCTCAGGATGCTGCTGTTATAATAGAGTGATATTGAAGTCTAGGAAGTCTAGGATAAGAAAAGCTATGTACCCTACAGATGGGTTGTTACAAAACTATTCAACAAGCTTCTCTATTTACATAAAGTGAGTCTAGTTTTGTGCAGACCCATCACTTTAGTTTACAACAGAAATATCATCAACTGGCAGTCAAAATGATGTATTTCTCCATTTAAACATCTTAGTTAGGGCATCATGACTCTAAAACTGATACATTCAAACATTTAGTATAGACTCAAATGGATAGCCAGACTATTAGAAACTAAGATTGCAGACTAAATGCAAAACAGTTGTAACTCACTCTTTTTTTTAATTGAGTTACAACCGTTGTGCTCTAAGCCTGCAATATTCTGCCAAGGCTAATATCTTACACTGATTAAAGGCATCTCCTTCGTTTTGTACTGAAGAGGAAAATTCTTAACCCTTTTCCATAAGAGTATGTTGTGTATTAAAGTAGAATTATCCTAACAAGCTCAATGTGCTTTGGTCAAAGGTAAAAAAAATATTACAGAACTGTCAGGGTTTTTTCAGGGCATTTTGGTGCCAATAATCAAGGTCTTGTCCCCCTCTCGATGTTTTCCCCTTATCCAAATTTCATACTTGTAGCTATTTCACTTCATAAAGGGCACTCACTGCCTTTACCCTTAAAGTGAAAATAAAAAGTTGGCTATAAACTAAATGCATAAGGATAATTCCTTGTACAGGCTGTCAGCATGAAAGAGTACCCCTAAAAGAATATGTGTATATAATAAAAAATGTTAGAGGTACTCATTTATCCAGATAGTCTGTGATTCAACTTAAACAAGTAACACCTTGAATTCTGCCACTTATAACCTACAGTAATATTCAGACCTCAAAACCCACACTTTAATACAAAAATGTCACTCTGAATTTTCTTAAGACAATAAATCACCCTAGCCCTACTCAATCAAGTAATCCCCTCTTTTAAAATAACAGATCACTGATGTCATCGGGACGCAATTTACTAATGAGAATAGAGAGACAAAAAATGATCCTAATATTTACTGAGGTAATAAATACTAACACTATGAAATGTCTACAGGAAATGTAAGTCTTGTTTAGAACTTTGATAATATACCTTTGAAAAAATACTTTTGACATATAGTTAAGTAATGTGATGTTTAAAAATAGTTCCAATGACGCACAGCTTACATTCAGAACACCTCCACTATTCATTGAATGAATAATCTCGGAAGGATTCGTGGGGGGGGGTCCACCAATAACTCAATCTCTGTAAACAGATATCCTGTAGAGCACTGTTGTACAGGATCTGTAAGGTATGCTAGGAGAGTCACATCAAGATTACCTTTGTGTCAACCAATTAATGCGTAGCTTTCATCAAGACAAAACACTAAGTATAGCATTTAAATTTCGTAATTTCTTTTTTTAGACCAAGGTTTGCAAGCTATTTGGCATAGTGTTATTCACAGGCTGTGATTGGACAGCTCATTTCAAATTGCATGACATAGACAAAGTAAACAAGTTACTAAACATCATGATTGCGTCATGAATATTATAATGAGAAAAGGTTATCTGAACATGACCCTTATAACGAAACAGCCAGATCTCAATTAGTGAGTAGGCGAGCGGAAATTTTAGATCAAGTTTTAATGAGATTGACCATAACCCAGGATTTTTACTACATATGTGAGACAAAGCACAGGCAAAGCACATAATGGTAATGCAAAACAGTTCCTGTCGCAAACACATAAGGTTTTGTAAATATATTTCTTTTACTACATACATGTATGTGGCTCGGGCTAATTGACAACATTGCCCATTATTTTAAAACATAATTAATCACACTTAAGAGCTCCATAAAGTTTTTAGGAAATGATTGCTACAAGCAAATGAGTAGAGATTCAATATTTTACTTCTGACAACATATAGAACAATTTCCAGACATTTTAAGTAGTAACACTTTAAGAATATTTAACATACTTTTATAATAGAAATCCTCAAACAAAAAACAACATAAAATGTGTTTTTATGTTTCTCTTTTAAGAACTTTACATTTAAAGTTAATGGAATTTCAAAGAAGTTCTTAGTAATAAAATATTACAAAGTAGAATGTGCTTTAATTTTGTTTTGTATATTTACCATAATGTGGAAAAAGTTCAAAAAAGGTTTTAACTGTATTTTAGTGAGGGTTTTAAAGGAAAAAGTGTGCAGTATATATGTAATACAAGTTTCGCAAACATTTGACGGCAAAGTGCATAAGGATAAGTTTATGGTCAAAGCATTTAGTTTAAAATTAAGGCCAAAGCTCAAGAATGATGAAGTTCAGGTCAATGCAAATAACTCCCATTAATATCGCCAAATGGCATTATGGCTGAAACTTGTTGGATCACTAAAATCTCCTTTGACTTATTAGACCCAAACAAATTCAGTACCTTCAGCACTTTGATTTAGTTATCATGACAGCCCTACCCAACACACATAGAAACTTTTTGAAGCACTAAATCTCCTTTGACTTATCGGACCAAAACAGTGCTTTGATTTAGTTTTCATGGCAGCCCTATCTGCTATACATGGAAACACTCGTGACTTCCATTAATAGATAACTAACACATCAAAACCTTATAGTACACAATATCAAGTAGCTATATCAGGTCAAAGACAAAACAATCTGATAATTGATAAGATCATATGTTACTTGGGTGAAGTGATTTTAATTAATATTTAATTGAATAGTTCTTAATTACATAAAAGAACAGATCTCTTTGTGGATACATTAATTTTGTCATTCGGAACAACCTCGGCGATTTTCCACGCAAATACAGCTCGGATATCACGAGGAGCGAAAGAAGTTCCAACATAGAATCTAGCCTCGTTCCCGACGTTTACTCAATGGAACTCTGGCACACACCAAAAATAAATGACGGACAATATGGGCAGATAAAGCTCTTCAATTTCTGTAACTGATATTCACTTAAATCAAAGTTGATCCTTAAACATTTTTGTGTACTCGATACTTTCTGCAAAATGATCTGCCATGTTGGTTGTTTACATTGGCACTACTTAACCTATGAGGTTAATTGCCTGACCTCATAACTTTGTTGTATTCCTACTACGATTGATATCCGAGGTATATCTTCGTAGATGATCGCCGAGGTCGTTCCGAATGTAATTTTGTATAATATGCTACTCCTATCTCTGTTTAAAACAGATATCCAATACATTTCTGTCATATAGGATCTCTCTTGTGGGCGCTCCTAGTGTCAGGTCGCTCCTAGTGTCAGGGCGCTCCTAGTGTCAGGTCAAGATGATCTTTGTGTTAACCAATCAATGCCTAGCTTTCATCCAGATGAAGCAATATTAATACCATCTTGATTTCGTAAATTTTAATTTTTGGAGGGAGTTTTTTTGTGAGCAAATAAGACAGTGATGTTATCCACAGGCTGTGATTAGACGTTTTATTTCAAATTGCGTGACCTAGATGTTGTAAACAAATTACTAAACAAAATGATGCTGTCATGAATATTATAAAAGCAAACGTCAGCTGAATGTGTCCGGTGATATGAAGTAGCCAGATCTAAAATAAGCGAATTTGTGCAAGCAGATAATTTTACATCAGGTTTTAATCAGACTGATGCTATACCTAATGACTTTCCAATAGTCAGCCATGCAGAACTATAAGTCAGTGAAAAACAAGTCAACATCCTTCTTTATTTACATACAGTTAGACTTGCTTCGCACCGAACCTATTGAGGTGTTATCTTGGAGAAGTTTATCGTTAAATCATTGTATAATTGATCTATGAGGAAGACGGAAGAACTACTTGAGCATTGAAATCCCATTATAAGATCGATTTATAAGAAAACTGAGTAGATAATAAATAGAAAATCAATGAAATGAAATTGTTTCTTCACAGATTTATTAGCAAACAAACACAGAGAAAACAAGAAAATCTTGTAGAATTTCATTAAAAATTAGATTTCATGCATAGAGATATCGCCAACAATAGTTAACTTGTGTCAGTGAGCTTGTGTTAATGAGCTAGAGCTTGCATTAGTGAGCTTGGGTCTTTTGAAAGTCTAGGGCGAAGCGTTGAGATTAGTGAGGAGTCGATGTCAGACTTTTGACTGAAGACTGTAGTGCAACCATTCCCTCTTCTACACCCAGACTGAACTAAATGTATATACCGGTAAGTAATGTAATGTGGAAACCTCATTAAAGCCAGATTAAAGAAATTAAAAACGCAAAAATCAAAATAGGGAAATAATTCATAATAAAAGGCAGTTGTGGTTACTTTCTAATTCTGTTCATCACATGGTATGTTATCATTGTATGAAGTTTCATAAAGATCTGACAATAAATGGCAGAATGGTAAAGAAAAACTTTTACACAATTGTTAATGACACCAGATGCCCGCCCGCCTGCCTGGGTTTTGCCAAACTATAAGCCAAATGTTTTCGTTAAAAATTCCGGCTTATAAATGAAAACTTTTTAACACTTTTAATTTCATAAATGTATCTCGATCATTATTATGAATATTATATTAAATTTACTAAGTTTATAAGAACATACAATCAATAAATTTGAAATGTGAATGGTTGAACAGAACAACTATTTTTAAAATATCAAAGTGTTGTTTAAAATTGTTCAAAACGCTTCCGTTTGTTTTGTGGAAAGCAAATATTGATCCTTTGATTTGAAATCTGAAAGTCCAAAATCAATTGCTTCATTTACAGGCTACAATTTTAATGTTTATTCAAATAGACGATTTTAATAACATTTAAGGTCAAGGCCCCGATGACATTATTCACAGTATTCAAATTTTATCATATCAAGTAATTTGTTAGAACCAATTTATTGAAATAATTCTTTAACAATTTCTTACTTTATTACACTGAAGAGCTTATTTATCACCTTATTACAAAATGAAATCTAAAAATTATAAAAGATTTAGGGAAGTCACAAAAGAGAAGGGCAATTTAACTATATTCAAGCGTTTAATAAATGAAAACTGTATATACATCAATACATGCATACAAATTATACACATAAGTTTCTATAAATTCAGGTCAATAAAAAATAAATTGGGAGAAAAAGAGATTTCTATCATTCAAAGTAACTCAATGAAAGTAAATTCTTATACAGGTTAAAATACAGTGCCATACTAAAGTCTGTGGACAAAATCCTGTTTTTAAGTTAAATGGATTTACAGTCACCCATGCAAAAAAGAACAAAGAGTCATCAGAGTAAGCTTCAAAATCAACATTTAGTAGTTAGTCAATATATGAGTTTTAACTATGTAACATGAATACGCAGCAGTAAAGTAAAAATTAGCAGTATCAGTCTACAAAATTAGGGATATGAAAGAGGTTGTCTGAACAGATCTTTTTAAGAGCAAGCACTGTATCTCATTTGCAGAATTTAGGTTGCCCGAACTTAAAAGAAGTTGTCCCCAGCAACTGGATACCCACTAATTTCATAGCCTGAGGTATGATCAGTACGTCTCAAACTTCCAGTTGTCCAAGAACTTTTCGAGGGTTACACTGTACTAAACTTCTAATTCTGCTCCTATACAAATAATGGCTGTCTTAAGAATACTGATGGGTCAATGCAAAACTAGTCTACATTCTTCTATATTTACATAAAGTTTAGACTAGTTGTGCAGAAAGACATTACATAAATAAACATTCCAGTTACATAAATAAATAATTTGATAGATTTTGCAGTAAAACTAAACATAATAATTAATATTTAATTTATAGATTCGCTCATTTCATTACCACAGTGCCCTCCAAAAGTTCTTGAATAAATGAAATTTTGAGAAATACTGAAAGTAATTTTACTAGAATTAAATCTTATTCATGCACAATATTATAGCATTGTACTTTAAATCATATGTTGATCAGTTGATAAACTAATTAATTCTAATTTTGGAGTTTTTCTCGGATTACTCTTTGATCATGTTTCATTTTCCAATTGTAAAATGTGAATCAGATTATCTTATGTTTGTTTGTTTTGTTGGGTTTAATGCAATTTAAACACATTTTATAGGTCATATAACAGCGGCCAGTTAACCTACTCACTCCTCCTGGAAAGGATTAATCTCTAAACTTACTAAGCACATACTTTCGTCAGTGACTGACAACTGCCTTACATTATTAAAAATCATTGATAGGAGGGAGAATGGCAGTAGAAATAATTTCATGACCAAACTCCATGAGAGTATACCCCGCCCGGGAATCGAACCCACGACTCCTCGATCAGTAAACTTGCGTGCTACCACCTGAGCTAGCCGGGCGGCTATAGATGGTACTGTACTTGTATATTATTTCTATTCCATGATCATAAGTTTAATATTGTTATAAGCATTGTCAATGATGCAAAAATATTTATTTACTAATCAATAGTAAACATTTATATTACATATACATTTGTATATTGTAAAACCTCTTAAAGGTCAATGTAACTTCATACTAAACTGGTTGTAACAATCAATTCAGAGCAAAACTTTCCTTCCCTGCTAAATAAAGATCATGAAATCGCCAACTATTTAGGTCATTTATGAACAGTTCATGAACAGTGATGTAACAGTTCTTAAATGAAAGTTCATAACTTAAATTCATGAACAGTTTTAAAAACTTAATCATAAACTGTTCATGAACTAACAAGAAAAGTCTGCTTCTTGATAAAGTTCATGAACTTTATTATTATTCATAAGCCATTATTGATTCATGAACTGTTAAATAAAACCAGGAACAGTTCTTGAACTACAGCTTCTTATAGCATATTGATTAATTTGTGCAATGTCATCTTCATGAAAATCCCATGAATTGTTCATGAACATAATTCATTAACCTGAAGATATAATTCATGAATGATGTATGAACTAGTCTAGGCATCATCATTTAATAGGGGAGGGGTGACACTGTATAATATACATGTACATGGTATATTGAGAGTTCTACATTATGAATAATAGACAAAACTCATATTAAAAGGTTTTATGTTATACTGACATTTTCACCATGCAGTTTATGTTTCTAAGGGGAATCATTTCCTGGCAACAACATTCTGACAGGGTTTGGTCAACTGCCTGCCATACCCATCAAATACAGTAAAGTTCTAATATAAAGACAACCAAAGGTATTACAAAACCATGCAATTTATAAAACTTGTGAAGCATTATCCCCAATGTCTAGAGGGTGAACAGAACAACAGGGTATGCTGTAGCATCCCTACATCTTAACATGAAATTTGGTAATTTACAGAAAACCATGATGATAAGTGCCCATCAGCATATTGCTCAGAAATGGAAGTCCATAGAAAATTGTGCTAAATATAGACACAAGGATAAACTGTCCTGGCAGAAAGTCAATATGTGATATAATATAGTAAGACAATTTCCACACATTGATAGACTAGACTTACACACTTCACTGTAATATAATCATGATACAAGACTGATAGAAGACTAATAAGGACAACTGATTAGTATAAGTAATATAATAGTCTTATTACTTTAATAGTCTAGGCAATCATGATAAATGGGTAATTTTGCTTGTTCACATTCACTTAAAAGGAGGGTTACAATTATAATTTCATTCATAGCTTGTACACATTAACTTAAAGGGAGGGTTACAATTATAATCTCATTCATAGCTTGTACACATTAACTTAAAAGGAGGGTTACAACTATAATCTCATTCATAGCTTGTTCACATTAATTTAAAAGGAGGGTTACAACTATAATCTCATTCATAGCTTGTTCACATTAAATTGAAAGGAGAGTTACAATTATAATCTCATTCATAGCTTGTACACATTAACTTAAAAGGAGGGTTACAAAAATAATACCATTCATAGCTTGTACACATTAACTTACAAGGAGGGTTACAATTAAAATCTCATTCATAGCTTGTACACATTAACTTAAAAGGAAGGTTACAAAAATAATACCATTCATATTGTACACATTAACTTAAAAGGAGGGTTACAATTATAATACCATTCATAGCTTGTTCACATTAACTTAAAAGATGGGTAACAATTATAATCTCATTCATAGCTTGTACACATTAACTTAAAAGGAGGGTTACAATTATAATCTCATTTATAGCTTGTTCACATTAACTTGAAAGGAGGGTTACAATTATAATACCATTCATAGCTTGTCGACATTGACCTGAGACAAAATGTTCAAATTTAAAATTATCAATAGCTGGTTCATATTAACTATAGAAAAAGATTATAATAAATTTGTCATTTACACCAGGTTCAAAGAACTGTGAGTTGAGTGTTTTCTAAAACAATTCAAAGTATTCTTAACATGTCTGGCTTCTATTCCAGTAAGCAGAGATATGTGACAATGATAAATCCTATGACGATAAGAACATACAAGAACATACAAGTTAATGCTCTGAAAGAAATCAATATGCAAATATTTCTGTCCTTAGATGTTTCGATAAAACTTAATCTTTGACTTTGTGTCCCAAATGATTTAAATACAAGTGACAAGTATTGTCTTAAAATTTGTTTTTCCTGCCATGTATTGTAACAGAGTTACACAAAGAAGGGTAATTTCTCAACATATAAATTATAGAGGAATCACTATGTCAAAAATAACCAAATTCCAAAACATCAACAGTATGTACATGGGTATTGTTCGTTTTTTCTCAACTGTCAAAGCATGAATAATTTCACGGTGAATGCATTTATTAAATTTATAGTCGTAATACATCCATGAGATTCCGAAAATGTGTATTATGATCGATTAAAGCTGCTTATGCCTTATGATATGTTTTAGTCAACATATTTTTAATAACAATTAGGCAGCCAGTACAAAAACAATGCATTCAGTCACCGTGAAAGTATTCAAGCTTTGACAGATGAGAAAAAACGTACATTATACATGGAATTAATACTTGTGAGAAAGTTCAAAAATCTGTTGGGAAATGTTGCTTGAGATGTGCAGCGCTCTTTGTTTCAACAGTCATTGCCTGAAATTGTCTTGAGCACTAGCCCAATTGTGAAAAACCTATTTCTTGGGTCTCTAAATTCTTGAACTTCAGTACCAGCCTGGATAACATTCCCAGCATGTTAATATGCTGAAATGCATATCATGACTAGAAAGGCAAGCAGACAGAAACAAAGTCAGGGAAAATTTATAGCTGACAACAAGGGACTGATGTTTAAGATTAAATATTCAAGTAAATTGCAAGAAAAAAGAACACTGTAGTTGTCCCAAAGGAGCCATAAGTTCCAACAGTAGATAGGAATATATCTGGTTCAAAGCAAATTAACTGATCAAACAAATGTCACACTAATGAGCATATTGCCTGCATTGGGAGACTTGTTTTAAAGCAACTTCATCATAGGTTGCATTGGGGCTTTTTTATATTTTGTAATTACCTGCCAGTGTCTGTAATTATATGAAGAAAATGTATCCATGATATTTTAAAGTAGACTGGAAATGCTTCTCACATATCTAAGTTATTTTGTACTAGTTTATACAATTCTATATTTCAAACAAGATCCTTCAACTCTGACCTATATAAACTGACCTATAGATTGCACGAAATATGCTATAAAAGTCACAATGATATTTTAATGCAAACTGACCAAAAGATTAAATAGATACAATAAAAGTCACAAAAACCACATTTAAGATAACTAACTGTTAATAATGTATGTTTTTATACATAAAATCCCCAAATTCTACAGTGTTAATTCATTTGCACAAAATGATTTGTCAATATCTAACCCAGGTCGATAGCGCAGTTGGTAGCACGCCAGGATTAATGGAATATCGTGCCCGAGGGGGTGCGGGTTCGAATCCCCTCCAGGGAGGTTATACCCTTCCATGAAAATTTGACAATAACGTCGATTTTCCTCCATTGATTAGATACTATGGAGAAGTTTCCGACCTTGTGGAAGGGTAGGTGAGTACTGGTTATAGACAATGGTCAAGGAAAGCTAGGTTAGGTGCGCTGGACGCCGTAAAGTGACCTAAATTGTGTTGACACGGCGTTAAATCTAATAAAAAAAAATGTCAATATCTAAAAACTGTTTTACTACTTCCAAGAACCCTGTATTGTATATAGGGTGACCTTGCTACTTCCAAATGTTTCTATAGAATTTTGAAAGTTTAAGAACAATTGATATAAATGTATAAAAGTTGAATCTTTGAACAAGGAGCCTTAAAGTTTGAAAGAGCTATAAAACTTGAAGCCATTCTAATGGCATGCAATGATCAAAGTAAATAAAAAACAAGATTAACCGTATCAATAAAATTCAATTATGATTCCCATGTGTTTTTTACTATAATACCAAACTCCTTCATCATGAAATAAATTATGTATTATCAGAAATATTTTTTTTATAATAAAAAAAGCTTAATTAGGTTTTAAAGAGGTAAAATAAACATGACAAATAAAGATGATATGAGTCATTACATGTTTAAACTTTGCCAGTAGGGATGCATTAACCCCACTGATTTAAATACTCATTATAGAACTTTGGTACTCATGATTGATAAAAATGTTACCCCTTTTTAATATTGTGTACAAGATGATTGAACAACCATAGAAGTTGAATATTTAAATCAGCAGGGTTAATGTATGCCTCACTAACAGTTGAATAAAATGTAACAATTGTATTTTTGTATATATGTATTTTATGGAATTAATGTAAATTGTTATAAGCCATGTTTTAAAGGATGACATTTTCTATAAAAATGATCTTATGAGTTTTAAAACATAAACTCTTATTTCCATATGGATAAATTTGCCAGTTAACATAAGGAGTTTCATACAAACATTAATTATGGAGACAAAGAAACAATATATCCCTAGTGGTACCAGAAACCTGACAAACATGTCAAATATAATTATATCTATCAATAGAAGATGTGTCTTAGCAAGGTCTGACAGACAACAAAAATATTCTAAGTTTCCATGTGTGACTTTTTACTGGCAGTGGTATGGAAAATATGTGTTTCAACATAATGGCAATTAAAAATTATATTCTAAGTTTCCATGTGTGACTTAAAACTGGCAGTGGTATGGAAAATACGTGTTTTACCATTATGGCAATAAAAAATTACCTTCAAGATTTTCATACTTGTCCACTGGGCATAGACACATGTAATATAATAAATTGGGCATGTGAAAATTTAAAGCAAAGACTGGAAATTGATGATGTAAAATATCTCAAGTAGAATGCAGAGAATATCCCCTGTCTTTGGTGTAAGATTTTTTTCACCAAATGACTCAAAAAACATATTTTCAAGTGTGACATAGCCAGGAGTGAAAATGTTATTTTCTTAATTCACCAGTTGAAATGTTTAAGATCATATTCAAAAAATGACAAATATTTGGTTTCTTTCATGCCTTTTTATTTTTGTTCTGTTTGATAGAGATTTTTTACACAAATATAACCTGACATCATTTATCCCAAAGGATGGTGTATTTTTTACATTGTTGTTTTCACTGCAGTGAAAATATATGATGTTATTTATGATTTCCATCATATACATGTATTACTAATAATTATTACATTTCACTATAAAGGATAAAAGAATACAAGAAGCTTATCAGATCTAATCATCTATAAGCTTATACATGTTTATTATATTATATATATATGTATATTATATATATATATATGTGGTTTACAAGATAAATACAACATCGAACATCAAAGCCAACATTATGTATTTGATTTATAACTGTCATAATCTTGTATTTAACATGATATCCACTAAGTCAATGTATGGTCCATCCTTGATCCTTGATATGAACACAACCCATACAGTAATCTTGTCTACAATGTATATACATGTATTTGTTATGTTTTACAAGGGTAGACAGAGAAGTCATTACCTTAACCCTCTAGAATGAAGACCAGGGCAACATATTATCAAAATCCTTACGATGAAATTACAATACAATAGAGAAGGATTTACAACTAAAATCGGTTGTAAGATGTTTGATAATACAGGCCCTGAGATATTTATGTGTAAAAATCGAAGTTTGTTCCAGTCATTGATTTGACCCAATAAGCTTGAAGACTTTTTCAAATGTCTTTTGAAAGAATTTTCTTAGAATTCCTACAATAATATCTAAGCACACCACAGTTATCACCAAAACCCACTAGCCTGAAACAAAGAACTAGTGGAAATTATTTGGGCAGGTGAGAGTTGTTTATTTATTTATTACATCAGTCTAGTTGATTAGTTTGTCCTTTTACTAAATACTAGAAATGAAACAAATCAGGCAAGTGCTGGAGAAGTTTTAAGTTGAAGACTGACATAGCACTGAGAGCCATTGGGTCTATAGGAAAAGGAATAAAAAATTATCAAGATAATAGTTTTTCAGCACTTTTTATGAACAATACTGTTATGTCTATATTTTCAGATAATGTAATGGCAAGATGGCTACTAAACGTTCAAGTGGTGGCTACAGTCAAATACCATCTATACCAAGTATACAAGTAGATAATGAAAGTACCCCACAACATACAAGTACAGTTACCAGTAGTGGTGGTGGAGGTAGCAGACATAAAGATATAGTTAGAGGTGAATCTTGTATATCTGATGTACATGATATATCTGATACAGAAAGTACTTGTGCTACCAGAGACCCTGGGTAAGTAGAATACATCAAGAATATATACATAATAATAACAGGAACTTTTTGGTGTATTTTAGATATACCTTTTTTTACTGATATAATAGCGGCATCTATATTAGTACTGTATTATTACTGTTTTAGTATTTTGAGAATAAACTACTCTGTGGAAATTATTGGGATTCTGTCTATTTTAGTATTTGAAAGTACGGTTTCAGTATTTTTTCTAAAATTTTCAACTACACCCATGTGTAGCCTATGAGAACAAATTTGTACTAAAACTTTGTTTACTAAATTTAGAGGTAAGACAGATTGATAAGACAGACAGTATAGATACAAATATACTGACTTTATCATGAAATTTCTGGTAAAAGTGAACTTAGACTAAAAATAGGTTCCGATATTATTTTCTGTAAACTTTTAAATTCGCCTTTATTTCTTCAGCTCTGTCTTATAATTTTAAAAATATGAAATAATGGGCAGATTTGCCATGTTCTGTCCAAAGAATCAATACAAATATAACCCATAGAAAATGCACATTGCTAAAGAAAATAACAAAAGAATTCCACTAGTGACAATCATAAATACACAGCCACCAATTGTTACCCTGTTTTAGCCCTGTGGTCCCCATTAAGGGAGTAACCAAGTGTGATACAAGTGCAAATTTCAGTGGAGTTCAAATTCTGAGATTTTTCTTGAAAAGAGCATGTTTATTTGTTCCTGCTGTCTAGACTTTCTTTTGTATATTAATATTTTTACTACAATACAACATCAATGAAGTTGACCGGCTGTGTCAGTAAAAATGACATTATTTTTCTCAAAGGAGGCTTGATAAACTTATCATAGATATAATATCTGCTGCTAGACTGACAATTGCAGATATAGCAGAAATGATGTTCCATTTATATGTAATGGTAATCTTGCAGATATCAGTCAGGCTTGTGAACTTTTACTGCGGAAAACATTAGAAAATAATTCATTTTTAGCAAGCTTAATATTGGATTATATCAGTAAAACATCTAAGTCTGCAAGTCACGGGTTAATTTTTCAAGGCTGCCATAACCATGGTGTTAGTTAGTACATGTGACCATTTTCTCAGGTTAGACTGCAGTGAACTCATGACTAAAGACTTTCAGGAACTTACCAAGCAATGTCACTATGATACTATGCTAAGCATCATGGGTAAAAATATTCATTTACCTGAAACCATGTGGCAATTTTTACATCATGATAATTTCCCATTCAAATGAACTGAACAAATTGAATATGTTTTTGAGGCTTCTAAATATATATTGCTTTCTAATAAAGTATTCAAGTTGAATTAAACTTTAGATTTTAAAATGATAATTTCACCTCAATGCTAACATGTTTACATCTGTCTTTCTGGACGAAGATGTTTGAAAAATAAAATACAATGTGTGGCTATGGATAGATACCCATTGAGATTTAAAACTACATTGTACTTCTTATTTATTGTAATAATATGTCCACAACAATAAGCCATCATTTATTATACATTATAAGAATGATAATTTAAAAAGGGAAACAAGGGCAATGATTTTGTTTTCTTACACAAACTTTTTTTCTGTGCAGAGCTAAATTGCAATTTTTAGTGATGAGTTATGACTCATGACTTTAATTATAGAGATGTTTACATCATCTATGAATAGAATAACTTACCAAGTTCTGGTGTTTCCTCAGGAAATACATGTTCTGATGAAAACCAATTAGCAGCAATGTTCCAGGGCGAGTCTTTGAGCTTGTAATTCCAGTTGATTCTATAAGTATTCTTTAATTCATCAACTACATCCTGCCTGTAGATCTTAACACCATCTTGTCGGTTTATACTCTTGTTCACAGACAGTGTTGTTTTCAGTAACTTATTGTTCTCATGTTTTATCAGGTCTTGTTTATTGCGCAATCTCTGTAGTTCTTTCCTTTCAGTTTCATAAATGTTTTCACCGTTGATCTCAGGCAGCAAGATTTTATATCCAATAAATAATATAACACTTATTATAAGGATCACTTTTAACAAATGTCCATACTTCTTTTTCATTTTGTATAGTTTTTAGTTTATTTCTCAAGAAAGACAACTCTGTTCACCAATGACTATACAAATGTAATTGAATTACCTCCCTTACTTTGATCAGATCTTTCTTCGATTACTTAGAGACTTCATAGAAATTTAAGGAAACCTGAAATTAGAATTGTTAAAGTGTAATTGATAAAAAATATGAAATAAACATTATATATCTGATAAAGTGTAAAAATTTGCACAATATTTAGGTTTTTTTTAGGCCAAATAGCTTACATTTAATAAAAGTATTTGTAACCAAGTTCCATTTAAACTTTTAGAGGTTTTTACAGTCAGGGATTCAGTATGACGCAACCTTATCTCTAACTTCAGTATGTCAATGACTCAGGGAATAATATAGTTTAATTTCCTCCCAGGTGTTACAATGTAGTACAGGTGCCAGACACAATTTTTCTTCCTATAGTAATAATTATAATAAGGATAATTTATCGAATTTATATAATGAGGCAACACATTTAGATAAATCCAATTTTCCATGTGGACCTCTATTATATACACAATATGAAGGAAAGATTGTGTCTAACACCTGTGGGTGTTGAATAAGTCATGTACAATGTAAGTTCTAACATACAGGTAAATAGACCGTTTTTAGTGGAAATGACTGGCCACTGGTCACAGACAGCAGGTGACCGCTTATTCCAGGTGCAATACTGCACGATTATCGTCGGGAGGAAGCCAGACTGACTGCTTACAGCAGGTGACGGCTTATTCCAGGTGGCCGTTAATGCAGGTTATACTGTACATATTTTATAGAATGTTTCTAACAGATGTTTCATGATGATATCAAAGTTCTCGGCACAATAAATCACACAATAAAAATATTCTACAAGCTGACATGTCAAGATTATAATACATTCAAATTTTGTTTGGTAGCTAGACAAAAGAAACATTAAAATCTGTAAAGACAAGTAGCAGTAAAGGCTGAAATTTGAGTCAAAGCCAATTTCGACAGGATTAAAGAAATTTAAACAATAATTTTATTGTGAAACTTTTGATGGTTAAAATTATTTTTTCATTTAAAATGTCAAATGATTGACCTTTAAACTACTGATTTATCTAAGGTTGGTGACATCCAGGATTAATATATGTAAGGGAAGAAAGAAACAGAAATTACCAGCTATCCTAGAAAATTAAAAAAAGGAAATTATCAATATAAAAAGAAATTGAACTAAAAATCTGATGCTAGAAAAAATCTTGTTCTAAATAAACAATGGCCGAACAGACATAAGTAAAATTAATATTGTATAAAACTGATATAATTGTCTATTTTTGAATTTCATTCAACAGTGTCAGTGGCCGATACATTAAGTCTGCTGATTTAAATACATTTTTATTGGTTGTTGTACATAAATACTGTAGCGAATATTTAAATCAGGGGAGGTATTGTATGCATCACCGACAGTTCAATAAATTCAACAATATCAAGAAATCAGAGCTTATATTGAATACAGTCTAACATGTGATTAGAAGCCAAACCTAGGGAAGCACAAATATAGGATTCTAAAGACAGTAGACTGTCTAACACAAGTTTGAATCTGAACAAAGTTCAAGTTTGGAGATATACCCTGATTGGCTGGTAAAACTTTGCTAAATACATGTGGCTGCTTACTCAGGTAATAAACCTATAATTAGAGGTTTGGTGTTTTGTTTTTTTAATAATAAAATCAATTTTCGGACATTTTCAGTAGCCATACAGTACGGAAAAGGGGCTTTGTATTGTCCAATAAAAGCAAATTCCATGTTGCCAACCAAAAATATCAACACCAATGATTTCAATGATTAACAATAACATATAACAAGAAGTAAATATTTACCCATCATGGTTTAATTAAGAATAGTTTTATTCCTATGAAATAGAATGTTTTTTTCTTTGGTAATGTTAATTAATTAAAACTAGAATTTCTTATTGTCAATAAAAATGAATAACTGACAATAGCGAATCTTAGCGATAATCACTTATTAAACTTCATAATCGATTATCTCCCGCTTTTACTGATATCATCAATTATCTATTATAATCAATCATCGTTTAATCACTATTTGAATGTATAAACTAAAACAGGATCCTGATGGGTTGGTGCAAATCTAGCCTAAATCTTTCTTTATTCACATATAGTAAGACTCATTTTACCCTGAGCAATTGATGTATTTTATTCAAAACATATTGTGAACATATCGGCATTGAAGGATAAAAGATAAAATCTTAATTGCTATGAAACTAATTAAAACCAAATAATAACCCATTATAAATAGTTATGCATTAATATAATTACTATATTGATTAGTTTCAATGTCATACAAAGTCATGTACACATGTATATAAATGTAAAACAAGTTATTAATGAATTCAGTCCTCAAGTTTTTATCTACTTACAAATTATGTCCAGGGGCATTAAATATGTATACTACTTATGTATATATATGTAAAACAAATAACTGAACCTTTGTTGTACATGTATACATTATAGGTTCAAATACATGTTATGAGGGCAAATAAATAATTTAGTATATCATTTTAGTTTACTTGTCAATACATGTATAACATTGAAAACATTTTCTTTTACTGTGTAAGTTATAAAAACGATATGGTTGCTTAGAATCTCTGTGGGTCCAAATTATCAAAAAATCCTGATTTATCATATTAAGTAAGTAAATTTCACTAGCCCTAAGCAAATTTAACAAGTCATTTGCTGCAGGAAAGTGCATAGGCAAAGGACTACAAAAATTACCTGTCTTCGTCAAAGCTTTGATACAAGGGGTTACGCAACAGCATCAGTAGTCAGTATCAGTCTTCTAATACATTTTCCGTTATGCAGAATAATCACAAATTGTAGAGACAAGAGCCTTGGGTCAAAAACAATGTATGTATAGAAGAGCTGGAGACATTGAAATGACTGGTAAAATAAGTAAGTGGTTAAGTGTGATATGCCAATCAGTCATAGCAAAACTAGTCTAACTACATGTTAACAAACATTAGGCGTAGACTAGTTTTGCACTAACTAGATATACAGTATAGTACAAGTGGTGAGCCACAAGAATGTTGCAATGTTATACAATGTATAGCATTTCCTTGTACTTTACCACAAAGGTTTAAATGACAAAGTCAAGACTTAGTGTTAGTTTACCTCAAACTCCTCACAGTGCTTACATCATGCTTTGCTTCTTAACAACTGTCAACATGTAAATCATGTGACGCTAGTAATACCATGTGACAAAAAAATGTTGGCTGCCATGAAAACACCGCATTAATTTAATTATTTTTACAAATTATTGATTAAAACTATTTTTTTTTACCTTTGTATACATGTACTTAGAACATCATATTTAACAACAAAAGACACAATTTATAAAAAATATTGAAATTTAAAAGATGGGGCTAATTTAATACTTGTGATGGCATGGGTTATTGATTTAATCAAGGGAAATAACCACTATGGGGGAGTTTGAGTTTACTGTATAACTGTTGAAACAGTAGTAAAAATCTTAAGTCTTAAAACCTGCTGATTTTACTGTGAAGATTTACAGTTCAATGGTAATAAATTATCATTATGAGAAAATTGCCCTAAGAGTCTGGACACTAAAAGCAACATTTTGAATCCCAATCTTAACAATTTATGATAGGAAAACTTTAGAATTGTATATCAATATGTATTATATTTATATGTACATAATATACTTCATGATATTGTTATACTAATATCTATAAGTTAACAGCTGTGTAAAGATATCTGACACTTTGTTCACTATGTTACATGAACATTTATATTCATATTTAAACCATAGGTGGATCTATCGGGGGGGGGGTCAGGGGGGTCCTGACCCCCCTAAATTTCCAAAATGTACTGTCTATTAGTGTGTTTTTTTTACTGTAAGTCATTTTTTAATAGCATGAAGCAATTTTACTGGGTCCTTAACATAGATTTAATAGTTAAGTAGTTTAAATTATAAATATGTTGCATTATTCTTCTAAATGTGTATAATGGGGTAGTGGTGCGAAAGTTTGGACCCCCCCCTAGAAAAAGTTCGGACCCCCCTAGAAAAAAATTCTGGATCTGTCCCTGTAAACTGAATAGTCAATAAAGATCTTCAGTTAATGACATGGAATATAGTGTATAATATGGTAAAAAAAATCAATAAACGTTAGAAAATGTATGAAGTTGTACTGAACATGATGTAAATTTATCAGTATAGTTCTATTACATTAACCTGTCACAACTTAAATAATTACACGGTCAATGAATCTGTAATTTTTAACCCCTTTCAAACTTGTTATAACCCCGATATTCAAAATCGCCGCATACATAGTTAGATTATCAATGATTTATATTGATTGGTGGCTCAATGTTTTAAAAGAGGTTAAATAATAACACATTCAGTGAGTGTGTAATTATTCAAGTTGTGACAGGTTAATGCAATAGAACTATAACCACATCGGATTGACTATTTGCTAATTGTTTTAACAACAAACAAAAAAAAATATAGTCATTTTTCTCATAAAATCAATCTACTGATGCAATTATGAATCTACTAGTTAATACTCAAGTTCAATTTCAACAACAGCTGTATGTAAGCACATGTACTGTACATGTACATTCACATTGTACATGTAGTATTGTGTCAACAATAATTAAACTCAATTAATGTACATTGCACGCTACAAAATAATTTACAACACAACTGGAATACTCTGACTTATTTATTTATATGTTAATTTTGTGATTCCAGTATATCACGTATAACAAAGCTTACATTGTAAGAATATATTAATAATACTGCAATGCATAATGTTTACATTTTTATCCGAATAAGTTTATATCCGAAATACTGATCACTTACCACACTAAGCAAAACTCGGTAAATCAAGCATGATGACACAAAATCCGAGTAGGATTTATTTCCACTAAAAAAGATTTTCATGATACATACCATGCCACGCTTCAAAAACCGATAAATACTCCAAAAACACCAAATTATTGCCTTCTAAGATCTTTTCCGTTCCGAGCACCGGTTCATATCAAGAAAGACCACTCTTGCGAAACTTTACGGAAGATAACGCTTGATAATATGTATTTTTCTCCCATGAATGAAAGCGAGTAAATAGTCGATATTTAACACATAGCATCCAGTGCTATTCGCGTAGTAGAATATAATAGGACTGTTATTGATGTATTTTTGGATTTTGGAATTATTTGTTATTATTACATTCTCGTTAGCGAGTGACGGACTGATTTACTTTAATAAACTATAAGACTAAAAGCTATAATTACAAATTAAAAGATCGATAACCCGACCAGCTGCTGAGGCTGCTCGCTGATAAATAAACATATGAACGGACATGCAAACGCTAACTTTTTTATGGATAGAATGTCGCAGGGTGATATATTTTCTCAAGTTCCACCTCTACCCCCTAGATTTAGGTTCAGGGATTTAATTTTAGGGGACAACACCGCGTTTGATGCAGACAGGTAAGAATATTATGTAGAACTAATTACATGATCCTTTTTTAGCGTGTTTCTCGTGCAAATTGTCGCGAGCCTTGATTTATAACTTTTAATTTACGGACGCGCGTAACATTCTTGAACTGCGTGAGTTGTAACCTTTTGAATTTTTATATTTATTTCAATACCGATGTATTGCCTGTCTTTTATTCAGCTTGTTTTGCTACATTGAAAAATTCTATTGAGGGCATGCGATATCGACTTTGTGTAAATATTTGTTAACTAGAAACCTACTGGTATTGTTAATACCAGTGCTAATAGAATTTTATATACTTGAAATATGATACTGTATTGAATTATATGACTAGTCTGCAGGCAATGAAACGTTAAATAGCTCTGTGAGTCTCTATATTGAATTCTATATAATAGATCTCGGACTAATAACTGGGTATCATTATCCTTATGTTATAGAAATTCTGAAGCTCTCTGATATTTGCTCTCTGATATTTATACTTAGATGCCATAGTTTCACTTTTCATTAATTATATTAGGTCTATATTGTGGAACCTCATTTTAATGGCTACTTACTCTATAACAACCTCCTCTTAAAAAGTCATTGCCTAAACATTCTAGCCTGATGCTTGCCTTACACATATTTTTAAAATTTGCTATCCAAAAAAAGTGTATTTTGCCAATGTACACTGTTTACAGAGATTCAGGGAGTTTTGTATAGCTGTATTATGTGAACTTCTTTGGGCTTTTAGTCCCCTGAACCTTCAGGTCACAGCTTAATGCCCTGGACTCACTCCAAGCCATGGAGATTCAGAGGGTCTTAAATGGCTCTATTTCATGAGCTTCTTTATGTCTTCAGTTCCCTGAACGTTGGCAAGAGCATTGCCCTGGACCCACCATGACCCTAGCACTCCCTTACCTGTGACCAAGCTTCAAAATCTCACTCTCAGAGCGGAAGCCATCAGACCCTTGAAAGTTATGGTATATAGGTTTTACTGTATTTGTAATGGAGAGATGGAGAGCTCTCTAATGATGATAATAGCCAGTAAAAGGTGGCAATTCATTGATTTACTCTGACAATCTGTGATATACTAATCATTTACATGATGTTGTTGTTTCCTTGTATTCGTTTTCTCTCTCACAATGTCTGAAGCTGAATGTCAGACTGAACATTTTAAACATAGCTCATCTCTGTTCACTGAGAAAATAATTCAATTGGGTATTTTGTTCTCATTTTTTTATGAAAAGGAAGATGTAGTGGAAAATATATTGTAGATAAATGCTGATGTTATGTACTGAATGTTGCTTAGAGCCACCTTTTCAACAATTTATATGTCATATTTTGGTGGTCAATCAACATATTCATTGTCCTTAAAGTTAGGCTCAAAGATCTCTGGACCTCCGCTGGTAACAAGTACTAAACCTAATACCTTTGCCAATGGCTGACAACCTTCCCTCCTTGATTCAGAGGTTGAAAATATTTCTTAATCAAACTTCATTATACACATGGTTTAATAATAATAATAATAATAATAATAATAATAATAATATTAATAATAAATGTAATAATAATAATAATAATAAAGACTTTATACATATGAGTTTATACATAGCTTGACCAGACTGACCTGAAATTAAACAATAATTACCATGGCATGCTACAGTCACTTACTCTACGGTTTGTTACTATTATGAATGTTTTTGACCATAAAATTGTAAACCCCTTCCCAGGTCAATGTGAACAAGCTCTTATAATTAAGAGATATGTGTGGGCGTCATGTTACTGTATTTTATCTTGGTTTAAGTAATTATAGCTTTTAAAAAGATAAATGCTATATTTTGTGTGTTTTGTGCTTTTCAGCAAAACTGTATAAAAACTTGTTTTTATCTGCATGTACAGAAAATAAAAATTAAGTTCCAAATATATTGTATAATGCCTATTGATACGAACAATGCCTTTTATTCTGTCTCTATTATATTTGAGTCATTTCTGGAACAGAGTTGAAAATGATACCAGCCTCCTGAGATTTCTTGCATATTACATTTGCATAGATTGTGTGATAACCTATAAATTTAATACATGACATTTTTATCTACTAAAATATTTAAAATATTATTACAACTGTCTATTTCATGCATATCATATTTAAATAAATTCCATTATATATGATTACCCGAACATGAGTCTGCTGAAATATTCCAAACATTAAAATTGCGTTTAATTTGTCTAAAAATGAAAATAAATTAGTTATTTTCACAATTTATCAGAACTTATAATTTAAGCTAAATCATAAAAGACTGATTTTCATGCAAAAAAAAAAAAATCATGAAAACCTTATTCACTTAATTTTCTTATCACTATTCAGACACAAGCTCTAGTACTAAATCACAGCTTATCAGTACCCCTGCAAGGTCAGCATATGGTTGGTATCTCAGTTAATTGACTACAGATAATTATTCAGCATGATACCTTGTTGATTGCTTTGATGGTTCCATGGATATGTTTGTATCTTAGATCATGTTAGATATCTGTGTTTACAGGGATTTTCCTAGAATTCAGAAAAGGGCATCAAAGAAGTAAGGGACAGGGTGTATGAGTCTCATTGACATTAGGGTTGATGTTTCAAAGTAATTATTTCTTCATGGAGTGGTGCAAATGAGGGGCATGGAGAAGAGAAGATTTAGGGTGGGTCTCCTATGTGAGGGTGATATTTTCAGATAAATGTTTAAGAATAAGGAGGAGCATGTAGGGACATGCTAGGGGGAGACGGATAGAAAAAAGAGCGGGGTGTAGTACCCTGCAATTCTGCTAATAGAATGATCACTACATGTGGTATGATGAAATGTATGGTATTTCAAATGTTTTTTTCCCTGGATTTATTTAGCTTAGTAAGGGTTTATTTAGTATAGTAACTGTTTTATGGGTCAATGGAGAATCCTTACTCAAAATTTTCCCCTCCAAATGTGACTCAGGTAGCAGCAGAATCTGTGATATTCATATACATGTAATTGTAAATTAGCTCTGTCGGCTGTGTAGCTGTTTAGACCTGTTATCAGTCTGCAAAGAAGTAAATTAATGCAATGGTGCAAAATTACTTTTAAATATTGCATATAACAGTTACTTCATAGTTTTATAGTCACACTATACTTAACTAATTTATTTTTAGTACCATAATGTGACACAGATTCATACAACTTAAATTTATCACTTTTGAGCCCACTTTCTGGTCCACCAGTACTGAACTAGTAGAATAAAGTCACTTGTGCCCCTCTTAAAGAAATACTGCCTTAAAGACCCATATCAAAACTCACCCTTCCCTTGAAATTTTTGTGTGTCTAATGCCCTATTTCCATGAAACAATTAATGTTGATCTACTTCTGAAATCCAGAAGCTCATCCATTTTTCTTGTAATACAGTATAGTGCGGACACATTGACCCCGACCTGACCTTTATGCAAGAATATTCATTACATTGAATATGAGTGTAGTATTAATGCTCGATAACAATCGGATTTTATCGACAAGGCTCGATAACAATCGGATTTTATCGACAAGGCTCGAATTTAATTTTAACACAGGGATTAATTTTAAAGTACATCTAAAGCGTACAACGAGTGTCTATTGCACATAGGCCGGACTAGAGGATTGTACGATGAGGCTAGCTACCAATTCAACGGTTGTTGGTTTTAGCCCCACAATCACTATCCCCACACCCATTTATTATTAATTGTTATCAAAAATGTAAGAACACGAGTTTCTCGTTTGAATGCATTTGAATCGTAAGTTGTTATACATGCGGGCTGTTTATACTCTATACATGTTAAATTATATTTTAAATACGTAACGACTTCTAGTAGGCGTGGTATTGATTTTCACCGGGATATGTGTAGGTGATAATTAGATGCAAATGTGAAAGGTGAGGTCGGGGTCAAATTGTACGCACTTTTTTTTTATAACTGAGAGATATATCTGTAATGTGTCTAATCTTGGTACCATGTTTCCTAAACTCTGTTGAAATATTGTTTTTTTGGATATTGAATATCACAGAGAAAGTGTTCTGATACTATGTAGATAAAGGTTTTGTTTTTTACATTAATTTATAAGCTCAATTTTTAACTTAAGGAATTTCAATAAATAAATTCCAGAGAAAAAATTTCCTTGTTGATAAAAAAATTTCATTTAGTCATTTTATGATAATGTAGGTCTACTGTACTGTAACATTATTGTAAAATTTCTTTCAAATGTCACTGGCACATGCATTTATCCCCCTGATTTAAATACTCTATGTTTGCTTGATAATTCCAGTAAATAGATACAGATTACTATTTATTTATAGTGTGTTTAGAAGTTGAGTAAATGTATTTAAATAATTGCGTTAATGTATGCATCACTTACAGTTATATTAATAAATGTAACAATTATGTTATCAAATTTTTTTATTGAATTTATTTATTTTGGTTTAACGCCGTATCAACACATTTTAGGTAATTTTACAGTGTCCAGCGCATGTGAACTAGCTTTCCTGGACCCTTGTCTATAACCAGTACTCACCTATCCTTCCACAAGACCGGAAGCCTCTACATATACCATATTAATGGAGAAAAATTGACATAATTGTCATATTTTCATGGATGGGTATAACCTCCCTGGTTTGGATTCGAACCCGTACCCCCTTCGAGACAAGAGATTCCATATCTAGGAGACCTACCAACTGCGCTATCGTCCCGGGTTATTATCAAAATTAAAATGCAGTTGTTGAGCCACTGACACAAAACTTTGAATATACCTGAGGTACAAATGTACAAAATATTTTGCTATGAAAATAATATGGTTATGATAAATAAAAAATAAACCAGAAAACCCATGCTGTCATACTATATCTCCCAGATTTAGGTAATGTAATGGGCTCAAAGATAACCATTCAACCATATGTGGCAAAATGGCCTTTTCTTTTAAGCAAAATAAATTTTTTTATACCATATTGTGTCTATTAATCACCCCTACTCCCCTCTGGAAAATTGCTTATCCCAGGGGCGAAAAGAGCAGAGAAAACAGAGAATTTTAATCCAAAGCTGCATGCAGTCTGGAAGAATACAGAATAAATCCTTTGTAATCAATGTAGCTTAAAGCCTAACAAGACTTCACACTGTGCAGTATATGTAATATTACATTGGCACTAAGTAGCCTAAAACAGAAATATCTGCTTACCTCAAACAGTTTCTTCAATAAATGTTATATTTACTGATGTAGATATAGACTGTAAGTAAATAAATAACTTGAGTTATTCCCAGTTTCATCCTTGTAGACATTTCCATAGAAGTTAGAAACTTTACAAAATGATTTTAAAACATTTCCTGGTTAAATTAGAATAACTGGAACAGGTTTGCAAACTTTTCCAGAATCTCTCTTGTTTTTTACTGTTCGCATTCATTATGAAGTGAAACCAGAAAAAGTTAATGATAAAAATCAAACATGTTGAATTCCATGAGCAAATCTTTGAGTCCATTTTATACTTGGGTATAACTTTTGAGAAGGACATTATAACCTAAAAAAACTCTGTTGTGCATTTGGTAACACATCTGGATTTCAAACCTAGTGTTCTCAGAAGGGGGTACGGGTTTTAATCCCATCTGGGGAGGTTATACCCTTCCATGAAAATATGACAATAATGTCACTTTGCCTCTATTTATAAGGTATATGTAGAAGTGTCTGGCCTTGTGGTAGGGTAGGCAAGTACTGGTTATAGACAAGGGTCCAGGAAAGCTAGGTTATGTGCGCTGGACGCAGTAAAATAACCTTAAACATTGTGTTGACACAGCGTTTAAACCCAGTTTAAATGAAAACTCTTGTTCATCACAGCATCTTGTGGGTCGGCAAAACGGAGCTAACTCACTCTTTTCTTATAGATATTGAGTTAAGACTTTTTTGCACTTAACCTGCGATATTTTTTGTAAAAAATCAACTCATAGAAACATTCAAAGTGCAATAACATGTAGTTTAAAATCTACATCAACAATGTTGCATTAAAACTTGCTCTTAAATCTGTCAATCACTCTCAATAATAACTAGGTACTCCAGGCAATTTCTAGCCGATCTTTATTGTTTATAATGATGAGAGATTTGTTAGAATCTAATGTGTATTATTAAAATAACAGACTCTTAAGTTTTTGATTGATTGATACAGTACAGACAATGCAGACTAGAGAAGCCAGCTATGTAAACACCGGTAGAAAATTTCCCTGGAAATGTATTGATAAACATGTGTCATCTAAAGTAACATCAGCCCTTCATGCCATAAGCAAATATTTACTAATGAAAGTGGTTATTCTAGATTGCAGTAAAGGGCAGGAAAATGAATGATAGGGGCTAATAATTATTAGATATTAATGGTAGACTGTACTGATTATTTTTGGATGCAGAAAAAAGGAGCTGGGATCATTAGACCCTGGTTGATGTTTCAGAGTGTAACCTTTTCTGAATAAGAATAGTTAAAAAAGGTTGATCAAGGAGAAACAAATGGCAGGCTAAAGTGTCTTCACCTCTGCTTTAGAATAATCACTGATCAAAATATTAAAAAACAAGCAAAAGAAACAAATTTATAAACTTAGCACTGATAAGCAGCCCGGCTAGCTCAGTTGGTAGCACGCAAGTCTACTGATCGAGGGGTTGTGGGTTCGATTCTCGGGCGGGGCATACTTTCGTGGAGCTTGGTCATGAAATAATTTCTACCGCCGTTCTCCCTCCTACCAATGATTTTTAATTATGTAGGGCAGTTGTCAGTCACTGACGAAAGTATGCACTTAGTAGTTGGTTAACAGCTAAATCCAGAGATTTAGCCTTTCCAGGAGGAGTGAGTAGGTTGACTGACTGCGGTTATATAACCTATACAATGTGTTGCTACGGCGTTAAACCCAACAAACAAACAAACTTAGCACTAATGGGAAAATTCAGTGCCCAAGTTTGTTTTACCTAGTTGCATAATTATATTGACAAAGTACAATGAATTGAAAAACTCATTTATTTTTTGTCTGAGTCGTTGCCTTTAGGGATTCCACTTTACAACAATTCTCTCAAAAGAGGTGAAAACTCATATATCATTCCTTGAACAGTATTTTTGCATTCTCTTGGAACCAGGCATGCTATTTGACTTCCTTAGTAACCGAAAAATTTAAACATGGCAACAGGAATTAACTTTCTTAGTAACACTTTTTATTAAGTTTAAAGTTAATATTTCCTGTGCTGAAATGCCATCTTAGTTAACATGTCTTTAAGCCACTTTATGAAGATACACATGTATATTCATTTACAGTAGACATGAAAACAGTCTTTAAAGACTTTAATATACAACTGTATATTGACTAAAATATTACTTGCATTGGAGACACTATAAACTTGAAAAACATTTCTGTTTGTGGAACCAAACTTAACTTTTCTCAGCCTTGCATGAGACTACAGAATGTGGTCCATTGTTACAGAATTACACAGTAATATGTTTAAATAAGAGATACTCTTTGACTATAAAATGACAATTTTCCTCCATTAATAAGGTATATGGAGAAGTAGCTAGCCTTGTGGAAGGGTAGGTGAATACTTGTTATAGACAAGGGTTCAGGAAAGGTAAGTTAGGTGCACTGGCTGCCATCATAACCTCAATTGCTTTGACATTGTGTTTAACCCATTATAAAAAGTTAGATTCTCCAACCAAGTTTTATCAACTTGATGTATAGGAATTATGAAAATAATGCAAAATTTGCAAAAAAGTAATTTTGCTAAAAAATTGAGTTAGAACCCAGTTGCATTCAGATGACAAGATCTGATGAACATTTCATTGTCAATGTTCCCTTGTTTCTACCATCTTTCTTTTAGTAAGAAAACAAGTTATTGGTTTTTAGTTTAGAAAGTATTTGTGTAGAATAATTAATGTTTGACGATAAAACCATGACCTACTTTATGAGAACTAAATTAAGTGTAACAAAAAAAATAACGTATAAAAAATCAGAGTATAAAGTTAATGTTCCCACAAAGGAGACTGTTGTGTGCCGAGATTCGTAATAATGTGACAATAATCAGAACAGAATGTTATGTGCTGAGATTCGTACAAATGTGACGATAATCAGAATAGAATGTTATGTGCCGAGATTTTAACTTACAATTATGAGCGCTATAAGCTATCCCATGAGGCTTTGCTATTGATTCGTATAATTACTTTAAAGAATCACAATAGATCTATGACTCTAGCTGACTGAGACATATATTTCTTCTTGAATTTTTATGTTAAAGGTACTGCATGTTTGGTGTTCTTAAATTTTAATGTTTAAGGTACTGCATGTTTGGTATTCTTGAAATTTAATGTTAAAGGTACTGTTAAGTGTTCTTGAATTTTTATGTTAAAGGTACTGTTTGATATTCTAGATTTTTTATGTAAAAGGTACTGTTTGGTGCTCTTGAATTTTTTTATAAAGATTATAGATGCTGTTTGTTGCCGGGTCTATTTCAGTATGCTGGTTGTGTTGATCAGCAGAAAACCCTTTTAAAGTTTTAGTCACTGGATCAGAGGTCATGGTCACTATGGCTGTTGAGCCGTGTCCATGAGTAATATAAAAATGTTTTGACCTCTTGCTCTTAATCATTATGGCATGAAAGTTCACTTTGATTAACTGTGAGTTAAGCAAGCATATAGATAAAGAGCATTTCAATGGGTCAGTGTAAAACTAGTTTTATAGCTTATTTAGGATAACTTGAGACAAAATACAACGATACCATTTTTATACACAGGTGGATTTAAGTTTAGTACACGCAATTATTGACTATTATCGGTGTTTTTGATATATTAAATTTAGTACGAGAACACACGTTCCACGCATTAAGACATGTTTAATACTTTCATTACACAAAATCAGCCGACCTCCCTATTTTATGAAATACCCGAGTCCCAAATATGTAAACAAACTGAGTCGTTCGTCTCAAGTTATCCTAAACGAGCTATACTAGTAAACAAAGTAGGATGCAGACTTGTTTTCTTTTCCTTGATTTCTTTCCTGTATTAATTAGACTGTTACTATGTACAGAATGTTAGAACCTTTAATGTTTCCTTTTTGTATAAAATATTGAAATAAGATAACATGTTATACCCACATTAAATATAATATAGTTCCTGGAAGTAAGTGTATTGATATTGGCTTAACAGTTAGTTGCAATGATGTGACATATATATAACAGTACCCTGATTACATCTGTAATATTTCTCACTAGGTCAAAGAATTCTACTTGAGTTATGCTTTCTTGTAAATTCTGTTTTCCAAGATTTATTTGACCTTATTCAATCAATATTAGTAGTGCACATTTATATTATACAGAATTTTCATGTCACATGGTGTATGCATGTGTTGTCTAATGATGTGCCATGCAATACAATTATCTTTGATTATCATCTGATCTGGTAACTGGGGTTCTAAAGTCGACTCGGATAGCTTGGGGCTCGATTTTGCGTTACAGGGGTTATCGTCCCAAATATAAAAATTCTGCACTATTGCCTTTAGAGCTGTCTGACCCCCTTAAAACAGGTTTTTTGGGCTTAGATCAACCTAAGATGCTAAGGAAACTTACATTCTCACCCGCTGGGACCTTTTTAGGCCAAAACTGGAGAAATTTTTTTTTAGTGAAATTCTGAACTTTTTCGACAGGTCAGAAAATTAAAGAAATTGCAAATTTTGGTGGGGAGGATTCAAAGTCCAGTCCATGTATATTATGTGTGACACAGGTATGATATGGTACTTTTACTCCCTTGTCTTTAAAGTTATATTTTTTACACACAAAGGGAGATAATCACTCACTTTCATTTGGAATAACATAACAACATACAATAATTATTGCATAAATTTCTTTGTAGTTATCTTCTAATACACTTGGCTGCTCTATGTTCTAGGTCTTTACCAAACCAATGGTATAAACAGGGGCGAATCCAGGATTTTTTTCTAGGGGGTCCAAACAAGCGACAAGAGCCCAAAAAAATTGTTTTATACTAATTAAAAATGGCTTACAGTTAAAAAAAACATTCATGGACGGATACATTATGGAAATTTTAGGGGGGGTCCAGACCCCCTTGACCCCCCCCCCCCCGCTAGATCCGCTGATGATAAATCATCAAAGCTGACCATAAGATGACCTGATTATGACAGATAGAACATATTTCTTGAACTGTATACAAGTGGTCATTATTTTAGTATTCATACATTGTCGGATTTCTGTGTCTTGGGAAATCTCTGTTAATCATTTTTGGCGTTGCTATGGGAATTATGTTCTATGGGGTTTGTTTAACTTGTTGAAAACAACAAACAATGCTCTGATAATTGTGTGTTTTCATTGTTTTGAAGAAAGTGTGGGCTTTTTCTCCCAGCTGATTTTTTTCTTCGATTTTTTTCTCTTGTAATTGTAGGTCAACTAACGGCTAAATTGTTGGAGTATTTAGATATGCTCTATGTATAAGCATTGTTATGGGAAAGATTTGGAACAATGATTATATTATTTCATTTCTTAAGGGAGACAAAATTGTCAGAAAGTAGGTTGTTTGTACTGGTTGAATTGGAGAAAGTAGGGTATGGGTCATGTACATAGTCATTCAGTCATGCGTATTTATATTTGTACATATTAAGCAATTGCTAAATTACTCTTAATTTTAGGACATCAAAGCTGCACTGGTGTAATGTTTTATTTTACAACAACAAATAGACAACTGTATGTTAATTATGCAATGAACCAAGTTATCAACTAGCCCTAATTACATTAAAAAATAAGCCATTTTCATTAGGCTTTGACTTTGGGCTTGTGGGCTATGATGAATACTGTTCAAGAAGGGGCTTTTTATGCAGACAGCTTGTGATTGAAGGTGAATATAAGAATGATTGCTCTACATTTCTAATCTAGAACAAAATCATTTCATTTTTAGTTCAGTAGCCTGTTCAATTACCCAAAACGTTCTGTAAGAATACATTCGGAACTCCGCGGCCATTTGCTGTGAATAATCTAATTTATTAAACAAATATACAATCCTTAAGGCAATTAGGGATGTTTCAAAATTTATGGACTAAAAACGAAACATCACTCATTGTCTAAACGATTGTATATTTGTTTACTTCAACACTGGTAGTTTCAAAATAGCAAACCAGTATGTCCGAGATTATTTGCAGCGAATGGCTGAGGAGTTCTGAATGTATCCTTACGGAACGCTTTGGAATGTTTAGGGTAATTGAACAGGCTACTAATCAATTTTATCAGTTTTGTCATTAGATATGATCAGTTATAAACAAAACAAGATCAAACAAATAGATAATAATATAATGTATTGTCAATACTCTCAGTGATAGATACTGGAAGTTGAGCATGCACAATTATGCCATAAATATTTGATTAGTTCTTTCATTGTTGATAAATACTTTTGTTATTGAGTTAATGCGACATGACTGTGCTGAGTGCCTTGGGTCCAATAATTGCCTTAAATTTTCCAAGCGCTAGGCCACCTGCCAAAATTAGTTTTCACTAGTCTTTGAAAATTGACTGTGAAGATACTGATTCAATTTGGATTTGATACCTGCCATTTCAATGCCATACCAGCCTTTAAACTTGTCTATAAAAGTAATTTAGAATTTAAGACTTTAGTTACATGATAAACTTGTGACAGATAAATCTGTATGAAAATTCATCTGCTTTATTGATTTTGTTCTGATATTAATGTTTAAAATTAAGTCACAGTTTTATTTCATCAATATTAGTTAGTTTTAAGGTTAAATGGATGTAATTTCTTGCATTTGGAATAATCTGTACTATTTAAATGAATCAAATAAAAAAAATTGAATTTCATCGAATCAACTGTCCAGTGAATCATAATTCAGGCCTAGTCTTTGGCTCTCAGTTAGTCAGTTAAGGCGACAATGGCACCCATATTTATATTGAGATTGCAACTTCAATTAATTTCAAAATTGATTTAAAAATATTTTTTTTGAGTTTTAAGCTCTAAGCAAATAAAGAAATTCTGTATTTTTTCTGATTCCACTTTCAATATAATTTTTTAAAAAGGAATTCCATGTGAAAAAATGTACCAAATTAAATCAAAGGTAAATATCATTTTCAATTTTTGAGTTCCTCAACCCTTGTGTAAAGTTTTTGGTCTGCCCTTGCTTACGGTATCCTCAGTATTAGCCCAATGAACTTAAATCTAATACAGTAAAACTCGGATATAACATACTCGCTGGGCCATAGAAAAAAGGAATGTTTTAACCAAGGTATGTTATATCCATATAGCATACTAAACATGTTATATATCAGGATGAAAAACGGGCCAGAAAAAATGGTATGTTGTAACCAAGTGTATGTTATAACCAAGTATGTTATATCCGAGTTTTACTGTATCTATTATTTGAGTTAGAGATCCAATTATGGTGAAAGGTAATCTGATGCTGGTCTCTATTTAATTTATTTATGAAAATAATTTATATAATTCATACTACCTCCCAACAGGAGACTTGTATTGTGGATCCATAGTAATCCAGAGTGATTCCTGGGCAATGCATTAACTTTCATGGAGTTTCGACTTGAAATAATTTCTATAGTCATTCTCTCTTTTAGCACTGATTCTAAATCATGTAAGACAGCTGTCAGTCACTGGCAGAAGTATTGCACATAGTAACTGGTTGACAGCTAAATCCAGAGATTCAGCCTTTCCAGGAACAGTGAGTAGGTTGACTGACCACCGCAAAGGACCTATACAATATGTATTGCAAAGGCGTTAAACACAACCAAAAGAAAATGCAATGATATAAGTAACATCATCTGAATCATTGCTAAATACAGCCTAGATGTGCAAGACCTCTGAGAGTAAACACCATCAATATGCAATTTATATTATTACATTGAATTTTCGAGGACAATGGATACCTGACATACAGCCATTGTTGACAAATATCTAGATATTTGATACAGTCTGCATTGTTGACAAATGATTAGATGGTTATTTGTTATGAAATGATAATTGAATTTAGAAAACAATCTGATTCTGCGATCTCATTTGATATTTGTTGGTATTTGTTTAGTCTTCATACAGTTAATACATTATTAAACAAAACACATTGTTTTATTGAAAATGCAGACATGACAGTGGAAATGATCGATAGTGCTCTCCAGAAGTTCTTTGACAAAATTAAGATTTGAGAAATTAAAATGTTCAAGACTACATCAAGTAATTTTACTTCGCTCATAGTATCAGCTAATTAAAGGGATATACAGGCAAATGACTGCGCCAAAAGTATAGAACCAAGTTTAGTCTTTAAAACAGTTTTAAGAATGCAAAAAATCACTAACTAATAACATTTGTCACTTATAACATTCAACTGAACAAATTACAACATGTGGCATACACGTTTTTGAGAACAAAAGTAGGATACTGAGGGAATCACCAAGCTATTTATAGATTTGTTGTATGTCGTACTTGCTGAAATCAAACATTTTCATTGGTTGCTTCTTGTCTTTTCAACATTCTTAGGTGGTTAGGATATCTTTTTAATAGAATTATACTAATGTTGCACAATAACAAGCTCTAGTATCTTCTCATCAGTAAATACACATTTCAACACTAATCTATTTTTAGCTAACATGACCCATGAGGGTCTAGTCAGGAAACGCCCCAAATATAAAGAGAAAATATACATTTGTAGAAATATTTTGCCAAGTAATATATCAGTTTGTCTGTTTCAATCACAAATATTAAAATATAATGCAGAACCAGGAAAAGTGGAACTGAAATTTTGCCTACTAATCCCTTTAATGTTAAATAGTTTGAATAATAATTTTACAGTATGGTGATGAGCAAATTTGTTTTTTATCCTGATTTTTCAATTTTCTCTAATGACCCTTTTATTCCTTATTCATGGATAAATGTAAATCAGACTGTTCTTTAAAACAGGATTTTGTCAAAGGACTTTTGGAGGGCAGTGTGAATGATCTCCAGGATTCCCACTTGACTTTAGGTTTAAAATTGATTGTTGTATCCCATGTGAGTGCAATTGTTCAGCATTTTATGAATATCACCATGCTTCATTCAGTGTTTTTGCTTATGGTTAAAACATTTAGTACATTTCATTAACAATTCATGATTTTTTTATGACATTCTTGCAGGAGAATGACCTAGCAATGTCCTTATGAAGGCCTAACTTACTGACTTGTTTAAACAAAAAACAATGTTGGAACATTTTGTGGGCAGAGCATCGGTATATTCTGGGGTGAGGTCAATTCTGATAGCTGTTTCTGGTTTAGAATCTGCTGTTGCATTCCAGATATCAACTTGTTAGTGTGGTACTTATGTAAAATTTTGTCACATAAATACATTTTCCCATTGTGCTTCCTCAAAAACACTACAATGATTAAAATGTCATATGATTGCATTTTGCATAGTGCCTGCTGAGCTACGGTAACAACAAAAATACTAGGGGTGTAACAATACGGTAAAAACCGTATTGCAATATATTGCAATATATTGCAGTACATAATTATTGTTCTTTGCGGATACATGCATTGCACCAATTAATGCACGTGCATCGTCTTAATTTGATCAACATTGTACGTAGATATTTTTATTTTCAAATGATCTACACGTATTATGCAAATGTTTGAATAAGTTTGAAATGAAGGTTTTGAATGGACTTTCAAAGATAATTATTTTCTCACTTATCGAAAATTATTTCAAGTTTCCGAACACATTTTAACATTTATTCAAACATTTAAATTTCAGACTCTGATAAAAACAATCAGTATGGAACATAACTAGAAAAACCGGTTCAGAGAAAAACAAACCGGTTAAAAACTGTCAGAATTCGTATTGCAATATAAACCGGTATATCGGTTAACCGTTACACCCCTAAAAAATACCATTTGGTCATACTTTCATGTTTTTATTTGGCTTTTTGTGGGAGGTCACTGCAACAAGGCGATAATCAGCCACCATACTTTGTAGCATCGGAAAATCTGTTTAAAACTCGATGCAGAGTGAGACTCAATGAATGACTAGCTGCAGCAATTGGAACAGAAAGATTTTGCAATATATTGTGAAGATTTGAAATTTGTTTTGCATCAGAGTAGATTATAAACGTAAGTCAAGATGTCCACAGGGAACCTAGCTTCATTTTATTGGGAGAAAAACAGTTTTTATACAATATATTGTGAATTTCGAAATTAGTTTTACTTTTCATATATATATAGATGGGTGTGACTGAGTAAATTAGACAAAATTAATGATCTATGTATATATATATATAGATTTTGTAATGCTTGGTGAAAGTTTTGAAATTTGTTAACAAACTTAAAATGGCATAATGTTTTTGATATATGAAACATATTTTGCGATACTTCCTTATTTTGGTTTGGAGTGATATTAAAAATGTCTGGGTATCTTAAAATAAGGGTACAGAATGCAAGTTGTTAGATTCTAATTCCTGTCATGCACCATCACAAATGTCAGGCACCCCCCTGTCCCATTATTTTAATTTTTATTCTTTTAAAAATGTTGCAGAATGTTTTAAGTTTAAATTATCCATTTTAAAACTTAATACATATACTGGCAATTACTTGAAGCATAATTTTGTTAAATGCATAACTCAGCTTGGATATATTTCTCCTAGATGTAATAATAATTATCTAAAAGTTGATTGTTTTCAAATTATGAAAAAAACTTAAATACCTAATTGTCCCATTGTTATACCCCCGCTTCGAAGAAGAGGGGGGTATACTGTTTTACCCTTGTCCGTCTGTGCGTCCGTGCGTCTGTGCGTCCGTGCGTCCGTTACAAAATTTCCGTCGCAGTTTTCTCAGCAACTATAACATGCAGCAGCCTAGAACTTTGCATATTGCTTTATCCTATAGTCCCATGTGGTGTAAAGCGATTTCATGCTCCTTGCTCATCTACTTCCTGTTTGTCGCATATTTTTAGATTTTGGCGGGGGTATCACTAGTGAGCATTAGCTCACAGATTTACTTGTTTTTAAAGTTAAGCATTCTAGTCTTACAATACATTAACTGTGTGGCTTTATGATTGCTTTATTATCCCGATTCTCTTAATAACTAAAGAGGTTCAGGCATGGCCAAGTGGTTTTGAGGTTTGACTGGTAATCATTGGATAGCAAGCTCTGTGTTTTTTTAAAACATTCCAAGACCTTGCCCAGTGTTTCCTTGAGCAAGAAAATTTATCCTACTAGCTCAGTACTAGAGCACCAGGATGTGGACTACTAATTGATAGATCTAAATTGTTAGAATTTGTTTCAAATCAACCTAAAATAAAAAATAAATTAATTTGAACTAATAGTTAAAGTGTTTTGTAACAATAAACAAGAAACAAATACTGCGAAAAAAGTGATTAATGCATACTAAATAGGAGTCTGTTTTTTTAATACAGTACAATGTAATACCATTGTTCCATATGGTAATGGTAACAGAATCCAGTAATCTAGGTTTTAGAGAGATGTTGCAGTTTTGTTTGCTTCAACGAACTTTTTGTTAGCTGGATGGTATAATGAGTTTTTACAATGTAGATTCCTAGTACATTGTCATCAATTACAAGCGCTATTCTGGTTTTATTATTCTGGTTCTATTTCTGTTCACCAGTATAGTTTGTGAAAATTGACCTGATACATGTACAAAGAATACAATTTGAATATCATTTGCATATATTAACTCTGTTCAAAATAGTGTTGTTAAAATAGTGGAGATACAACACCATGTAACATATCTGTCTCATGTCATTTGCAACCAATGCTCTGTTACCAGGCTTGCTCAGTTCATAGCATGCAAGTCTACTGAACAAGAGGTGGTGGGTTTGATTCCCGGTAGGGGCATACTTTCCTGGAGTTGAAATGATTTCTACAGCCATTCTTCATCCTACCACTGATTTTTAATCATGTTAGGCAGTTGTCATTCACTGATGGAAATATGTGCTTAGTAACGGGTTAACAGCTCAATCCACAGATTTAGTTTCCAGGAATGGTGAGTAGGTTGACTTGTCCAACATGAAATGTCCTACTATGTGTTGCTATGGCATTAAACCCCACAAAAGAGCAACAACTGCTAGGCAGATGAGTTTAAAACTTTGTTCTTTGTGTTATATCATTATGGGTTTTCATCCAAAGCTTAGCTTTAACAAGGGTAACATTTTAAGCAATAAGCCGTGCTGGCTTTGTTTGATTAAAAAAAACATTATTGGTTGTCATAACTGATTTCAGTTTTTTAGTTGATTATTAAATCATGCAGATTTGAGCTGGTTATAAAAATGATTAAATCTGTTCATCTATAGAAATTTGTATCAACTGGTCTGTGAAACAAGTTCTGAAGGCATATGCCAATCATTCCTATAGTGGAACTTGTATTTTTATGCTCAGTCATCCCCACAATGCAGAAACCTTGGACTAGTGAAAATTGATTGCAGCTAGTATAAAATTACATGTTGTGTAAAGTTGGTCTAGAAGATTATTTTGTCCTTAACTAACATAATTAATCAAGCTAGTGCTTGAAAACAAATTATGACAATGGTTACAGTATCCCTGATGTTATGCTTCCAATAAACATGTACTGCAAAATCGCATGAATTTATATTAATTTTGCCACCTATTTAAAATGCTTATCCAAAACTTATCAAATTTCAAGCCTAATTTTGATAACCTCAAAATTTTGATTTTTTACTTCAAGCAAGTTGCAATGCAGTACAAGTGAAAATGTGTGTGATTTTTTTAAAGAAAACTTCTAATAATTCTTACTCATAATTATTTAACCAGCTACTGTAATTTAAAAAAATGTAAGAAGATACAGGTATCCTAAGGTTTTAACATGACTTATGTTTGTGAATAGTCTGGATTACCTGCCCCTTACCACTATCATTAATGGGTCAGACAAAGCACAATAATGATAGTGGTAAGAGGTTAAAAAATTTCCTTTTATTTTATCTTTATTTTGCATCAATATTTTCTGACAATGATCAATTTGGTAGGAGTTTGGTACTATACATAAGCAGTATTAAGCACTCAATTTTTCTCTGGGCATTTAAATTTATCAAACAATTAACCAAAAACCTTGTCTGCAAGGTAGACATGATTGGAAAGTTGACTATTTCTCGTTAGAATATCGAATACATTATTTAGCATAAATGTAATTGAACTACTAAAGATAAGGTATCTACTGTAATTCTTGTACTAAGTTGCTTTGATTTATGGCTATATAGTGAGAAATGTTTGAAAACAAAATTTATCCTATACCTTGTACAATACCTCTGGTGCTGCCATTATTCTGCTTTGACTGACATACTTTTACCCGTCACAGTACAACTAGGAACCAGACAAGTTTGCGAATAGCATGATTTTGAATTAAAATCAAAGCAATATGAATAATATTGCAATATTAATAAAACTGCTTTGGGGTTATGATGTTATACAACATTTGCCATACATTTTTATCATGCAATATGATATATTGATTTCTAAGGATGCAACCCTACACATAAAGTTGTTCCATTTACATGCTTTATTGAAACATTTGCTACTTTAATGATTTAATAGCATTCATGGGAAACTGTATCACTTCAGAATCACTTAGTTTTTATGACCGTGAATTAATGGATGATAAAAAAAACAGCTCTATATTTGTATTGATGTTTCTGTGACAATTTCAAAACCTAGTTGATAAAAATCTCTTGTAAATCATTGACTTAACAAAAGCCTAGTTAATCTACCCATTACATGGAACAGATAAAAATTCTTATATAAAACAAGGCAATGTTACACTGTTATGCAATATGCTGTTGGCTAATGTCAATTTATTGTCAGACCATGCCAAATTGGAATATTGTTAAGCGTCAACTCAAGTTTCATAAACCTAGGTATGTATTCTCAAAAACACACAAATTGAAAACGAAAACAAAATATTTTACGACAAAAAACAATGCATAGATAAATATATATACCTATAATTGTATATATTTTGTATATAATAATGACTAGTTTAAGCACAGACTTAAAACGTAATTATGGTTTAATATAAAATGTTTTTTCATGTAATATATATATTGTATTACTATCACGGTTATGTTAAGTTGCTTTCAAAGAATAACATTTTTGCCTAACACATTTTTTCATGAACAAAAATTGTCGTTTTTGAATAGTGGAACATCGGAGTTATTTAAGAATTTTCCCTACAATTATTTTTTTGGTCGAGGACTCTAAAATCTACTCGCACACAGACAATTAACAAAATTTTTGTATGACATGGCCTTACCAGTTAGTATATTTTTTGGTTTAGTTTAATGTTGTATCAACACAACTAAAGATTATTTTATGGTTACAGTTAACTGCCTCTAACCTAGCTTTATGGACCATTGTCTGTAACCAGTACTAACATACCATTCCACAAGAACTTGATGGCTATGTAGTTATGTGTTCATGTATTGGGAGAGAAAAATAACATATTTCTTTTTAAAGAAAGAAACTTAATGATGATAACTGTGAAAAGCATTAAAAAAATTTAGGTCCAGATACAAATATTTTGCTAAATTAAAGGGAGGTAACTGTGATTTGTTTTATTTCAATACAGTTGGAATACCTCAGTGTTCTGTTTTTTCATAATCAAAACAGTAAGTGTTTTCTCCACAAGAGAAGATTTAATTTACATTTTTTCAATGTTAACTTATATTTCTTGTCATCATGACATGAGATAAAATTTATACAGAATATTCAGACAACATTTTAGATGTAAGAAAAGAAAGAATTTGAACAAAAGAAGTAAAAGTGAGTGACTGAGCATGTTTGAGATAAAACTGCAATTTGGGTATAATGTTTTAAATTTATTATAAATAGGCGGATCCAGGGGGGGGGGGGCATATTGCCCGAGCAAAGGTTTCTTCTATCATAAGATATAATATTTATAAATAGGAAAATATATATAAATGTATATTAAAATTATCGCAGGATTTTTGATAATTTGCTGCCCTAAACTTTAAATTTACAAAATTCTGATAAGATCAACATCCCTCTTTGGAAGTCCCTGCAGTTTTGTCACTAGGATAAGCTCAGAGTATTTACCTACCCTATATAACAAGAAGTGTGCCAGTACTTTTATTTACCTATGTTACAAGCAGTGTGTCAGTACCTTTATTTATTGACTAAGCTCAGATTTACCTATGTTACAAGCAGTGTGTCAGTACCTTTATTGTTTAAGCTCAGATTTACCTATGTTACAAGCAGTGTGTTAGTACCTTTATTGTTTAAGCTCAGATTTACCTATGTTACAAGCAGTGTGACAGTACCTTTATTTATTGACTAAGCTCAGATTTACCTATGTTACAAGCAGTGTGTCAGTACCTTTATTTATTGTTTAAGCTCAGATTTACCTATGTTACAAGCAGTGTGTCAGTACCTTTATTTATTAACTAAGCTCAGATTTACCTATGTTACAAGCAGTGTGTCAGTACCTTTATTTATTAACTAAGCTCAGATTACCTATGTTACAAGCAGTGTGTCAGTACCTTTATTTATTGACTAAGCTCAGATTACCTATGTTACAAGCAGTGTGTCAGTACCTTTATTTATTGTTTAAGCTCAGATTTACCTATGTTACAAGCAGTGTGTCAGTACCTTTATTTATTGTTTAAGCTCAGATTTACCTATGTTACAAGCAGTGTGTCAGTACCTTTATTTATTGTTTAAGCTCAGATTTACCTATGTTACAAGCAGTGTGTCAGTACCTTTATTTATTGTTTAAGCTCAGATTTACCTATGTTACAAGCAGTGTGTCAGTACCTTTATTTATTGACCAAGCTCAGATTTACCTATGTTACAAGCAGTGTGTCAGTACCTTTATTTATTGACCAAGCTCAGATTTACGTATGTTACAAGCAGTGTGTCAGTACCTATATTTATTGACTAAGCTCAGATTTACCTATGTTACAAGCAGTGTGTCAGTACCTTTATTTATTGAATATAAGCTCAAATTTACCTGATTGTTTTTTCTGTGTAAAAAATGACAGTCAATTTACTTGCGCCATGATATAGGCTACATGTATATTGATTTTTCCTTTCATATACAGTATAGTTGTAGTTTGTTATCATCAGTTGATGACATTTAATTTGTTATAATGAATCTTGGGGTTATTGTTTCTAATGATGTTGATGATTATTCTCCTTTATTGGAGGAACTATTTCTTGTTTGACACCATGGATTCTCTTTGACTGATAAAGCCAATAAAACATACTGGTCATTAAGTGTGTCATTAATAATTTGATGTAAAAGTGTAAGGTTTGGCTCATAGCAGTGATTATTTTATAGCTTAGGAAAGAGCAGGGAGGCAGAAAAAAGGACAAGGCACATCAGAGAGTTGAGGTATCAAAGTAACTGTTTCAGATTTGGGAGGAGCAGAAAAGGGTTGGGGGGAGAGAGAGAAAATGACCTAGGTGCAGTGCCCAGCTAACTTTATAATAGTAAAACTCTGTTTCCTAGCCTGCCTGATATATCAGCCAGTCATATGTCTGTGTGTGATTCCAAGGATTGTGGGTTTCAATCCTGTGCACACCTTAGTGGAGTCTGGTCATGAAATAATTCCTAAGACCATTCTCCATGCTCCTGATGTACAGTCCCTTCCATTATAAAGTTGCCAGTCAAATGAAATTTAGTGAAAAACTTACCATGCATATATGGCAACTCAAGCTTATTTGAGTTTCATTGTTTGAATCATATATGTTGATTGTCTAAATAACACTGAATTTTGAAAATGCATAGATAACTTATTGCTTTTTTCATGGATAAATTGGAATTGGTATGTCCTAAAAGACATTGTGTTCAAGGACTTTTGGAAGTCACCATTTGCAAAACTATGTTACTTGGTACTTAGTTTAAAGCCTTTCCAAGGATAGTGAGTTGAATGACTTACCTACAATATGATTAAAAATTTATAAAGGAGCAACAGAAAGACCATTATAATGTAACCTTACCATTCAACAATGTAAATAAAAGAAATTTATTTGTGTATGGTAAATAGTAAAACTTTTACTTGTTGCCATGGATACAGTTATACAAATGTAAATATTGGTTCTTTTTCCATGATGAAAATATGCTAAGCATTTAGATCAAATTTCTTATTGAACGAAATGTAGACAAGGTTTATTTTGATTATTTTGTTTCGAGTCTTTTCATAACAGATGATGTGAGACTCTGAGTTTTACTTTCCTATCACCAAATTATAAACAAATACAATAACTCTTGCACGTTTTATCATTTCAATGAAAACAATGACCATGTACAGTTCCTATTATACAATTATTTCCAGTCCATGTGTAGTTCATGAATTCTTCATTCAGGTTCAAATATCATGTTAATGATGAGTTCATGAGATGTTCATGAAGATAAAATGGCACAAATTCTTCATAAGTTCATTAGAATGTTAGTTCATAGCTCATGATTATTACGAGTTCATGAACACTTATCAAGAATCATACTATTCTTGTTTAACTCATAAATATTCCATAAACAGGTTTTAAAATCTGTTCATGAAATTAAGGTCTTGAACTTTGATTACGAGCTGTTTAGGTACTGTTCATGCATTGTTCATAAAAAACTTGAATAGTTCATGATTATATGAATATCATTTCACATGGATTGTGGTGAAATATCAAGGAAAGCAATTAAGGTATATACTAAAGAATCCAAAGAATGCTATACAAGCATACAGTCCTTGGGCTGTAAGTGTGCAGGGGTTGAATTGTAATAAGTTCTTTGTAAAAATCATGATGATAGGGTTCAATATTAAAAGTCGCCCTATTGCTCCTGACAACCTATATTTGGGTTTGGACAACTTATTTCCTCTATTAAACATTTTGTTTGGGCAAGTAAAATATATCACTGGTTATTCAATGGGGCAACCTACTTAAAACATTAATGTCGAATGCTGTGATGAATTTTGTTTGCTAACATGCTTACTTGCTAAATAGGGTAAATGGATCATGTAGTAATTTACCTCAGGCCTTATTTTATATCAAGTATGATCTACTACTGACATTAAATATCTATTATTCCCTTGTCCTATAATTATTTTCTGTGTAAAATGATAAAAACTGTTGATATATTAAAATATTGGATTTACAGGGAAACAAGGAGTTGTCTCCCTTAGACCATACTTTTATATCTCTAATTATATGTTGGTTCTTGATTATTCATAACTTTATTCCAATGTTTATTTTCTGTGTAAAATGATAAAAATGTTTGATGTATAAAAATATTGGATTTACAGGAGAAATGTACTGGAGAGAAACAGAATGTTGTCTAGCTAGGAGTTGTCTCCCTTAGACCATACTTTTATATCACTAATTTGAATTATATGTCTGTAGTTGACCATTCATTAGTTTATTCCAATGTTCACCAACAAGTTGCTTCACACATTCATCCAAAAGTTGACTTGTTTGAATTAAGAATATTGCTACAAACAGTACCGTATTCTAACATATTTCTAGATGTGGGGACATAAAGTAAAGATAAAACATTGCTAGAGCTATTAAGTATAAAGTATATGTCTCCAGTCGTTGCAAAGATAAATTGCTTCGCTCATTACCTTAAAATAAAGTGTGACACTGAAACCTAGGCAAGGTTTAGGCTGATACACTTAATGTCTGAATGGTTGAGCTAAAAATTGAAGAAAATAGTGTTTACAGGAAAACATACCAGTACATTATAATATATGAAAAGAAGTCAGACTTCAGAACATTATAATTTATCCATCTAAAACAATGTTTCAGTCGTAGGCCTTCATCAGGTATTGACATCTTCAGGAAAACATATATAATTTTAAAAGAGAGCTAATTCAGTATGGAAATATTGTATATTTATATATATATATTAAGTTATCTCCCTTGTATACAAAGTCCATAAGGATAAGTACAGTAGTTTCCGAAAGATCTTTGATAAAATCCTGTTTTAGAATAAACTGATTCACATCTACCTATGAAACAAAGAATTTAAGAGTCGTCTTAAAAAATTACCAAAATCAGCATCCATTAGTTCATTAGGGTTCAAACTAAATATCATGAATAAGCTTTATAAATAAGTAAAATTACTTGAAACTAAGTTGTAGTATACATAATCAGTTTTTTCTCATAAATTTCAATTTTCCAAAAGCTTTTGGAGGGTACTGTTTTTATTATAAGGTCAGATAGTTATGTCTTGCTATTGAAAATCATTATTTTTATCCAATTCTATACCCTAAAGGTTTGTCATAGAGAAAACAGTAGTGATGTAAATAAACATATTAAGTCCTGATTAACTTGAAAATTGTATGATGTTTTATTAGTTTAACCTTTATAAATGTCATATCTATCTTTGGTAGACAACAGTATTTATATACATAGTATTGTATTACAGGAAAGTTCTGCTTAAGAAATAACTTTACTGTATTTTATGTATACTAGGCAATGTCATAGTAACCAGTCATTGTCTTAACCAACTTGAGGGGAAACCCAGGACTAATGAAAATCATTTTTCATACAGCTTGGCTGGTTGATATTTTGCAGTTTACTATTTTTCATAAAAAATATAAGGACAAGATGAATTAAAGTCTGAAGCACACTGGGGAACATGCTCCTGGATGTAGATTTGAAGTGTTTATAAAAATAATTCTGGGTATGGTTATAATATGACAATAACCTATGGCCTAGGCCTCCGCGTCCCTTTTGCTCTCCCAAGAAAATTGCCTGGCAAATTATAGGCAGATCCAGCGGGGAGCCCGGACTCCTGACCCCCCCTAGAATTTGGAAAATGTATCTGTTCATTAGTGTATTTCTTGCCTGTAGGTCATTTTTAAGTAGCATGAAGCAATTTTTCTCGGTGCTTAACATAGATTTAATGGTAACATAGTTTTTATTATCAATATGTTGCATTTTTTTCTGCAAAATGTGTATAATTTGGTTGTGGTTTTAGGTTCAGACCCCCCCCCCCCTAGAAAAGTTCAGACCCCCCCCCCCCCCTAGAAAAAAATCCTGGATCCGTCCCTGCCAATATTTCATCACTGGCTACAACACTGTGGGTTACATTACTGACCTTAGATAATTGTTTTTCAATATACTCAATGTAACATTTAAAGTATTTTCAAGTGTTTATGTACATATTGTTCAATAAGTTTTGTATATTTGTTTCAAGGACGAGAATATTTACAATTGACATGACCTATTTTGTTTGATGTCATTTATTTTTAAAATTTTAAGTTTTCAATTAACACTGGTAAGCTGTAGAACTCTATTTCCATTAACAAACATCCTAGTATAGACAAGTCACAGTGAAACTCAACAGTTTATTACTGGAAAGTTGGTCCTGTGAAGATAAAACTTTCACAGGACCAAACCAAGTCTTACTGGTCCCCAGACATTTTATATATTTCAATGAATTGAAAACTAAGCAAATTTACCTAATAAAAAGTGAATGAAATCAAATGTTTTCGGGAAATGAGGTCCTGTAAACCTGTAGATGTAGACAGACATTCTACATTGTACAAGAGTTACAGAGATTACTCTGTTGTGACTTAGAATCAGGAGATTCTCAATTATTTAGATACAATGTATTTTTCTTTCGTAGAATTAGGGAGGGAAAGAATTAGGGAGGGAAAATACTGAATAGTTTACAAGGTAGTATATCGAAGTTCAGTGTAACACCATTAAATTTTATATAAGTTTTATATTAAATTCATGCACAGAAACCAACTAACAGTAAAGATTCAAATAGTGCTTAAAATAACTATGACATTTCTTTGTCGGAAAATCCTCATTTAAGCCAATGTTTGAGATAAACTAAAGTTTGTTTTTCAAAAATACTCTTTCCAGACAAATAATTGAATGACATCAAGCCCATAAAACAACTTCTTTTTTTATTTCCAGTTAAGACCACAAAAAAAACACATATGTTCTATGGATTTCTTTCAATTTCATTATTGCTCTTTTCTTTCAATTTCATTATTATATCATACTGTCATCATCATTGTAAATATTGTGGAGGCTCTCAGGGAAGACTGGGCTTGCCCAACTGAGTTGCCTCATTAAATACAGTTATTATTATTATTATTATTATTTTGTCCAAAAAAATTGACCATTTATACACCAAAAGTAAAAATGCATGGAAAACATGGGCTTTTTACAGAAAACTTTAATTATACGATGAGCTTTGATCATTAGCTCTAAATCACCAGCTAAAAATTTGAATGGAGTGGTAAACTCCAGTTGTCCACCCGTGTCAAAATGTCATGGGACCATTTGTCCATGGGACCAGTTGTCCGCCCCTGTCAAAAATGGAATGGGACCAGTTGTCCGGCTCCCTATGTCACCATGTGACATTATAATGTTCATAACAAACATCATGCAAGCAGTTTGCTGTGGATGCAAAGTTTCAAATAATGTGCATCTTTTGGATGAATACTTTTTCTGAGTATGGAGTCCTGTCTGACAGGAATTTGGTAATGCATGTAAATACCAAATTGTGTTCAAGTTATGTCAATCATATTCTAGGTCGGCAAATCTTCTACAGATAGAAATAATAATGTGCTTTTAGATAAGCATAAAAATATTAAGGAAAATGAAGTTTTGATTAATCACAAACTAAATTAATGGAAATAAACTTGTTTATAATAAACAGTTTTGAATAATTTCAGTATCAGAAGCATTGTAATTAATGTAGAAATCAAATTCATTTTTTCTTCATTCCATTGTTAATATACCTTTCATATCACTAAAGCAATATTAAGCCTTGTAACTTGGATTAGTCGGCTAAGTTTTGGGACTCATAGATTTATAGCCCAGCAAGTCCTAGGACCCACACTGATGAGTTTGTAAAAAAATCACTGATCTTAGAAGTTATATTCAGAGATTGGTTAAAGAATGTACAAAAACAATTTGCTCATTTCTGGATTAATAGAATCAGTAATTCTTAAAACTCAGCAGCAAGTGACCTAGTTATAATGAATTTTCTTGTAAAAATCATTAATGCCTAACTGTTTCTTTTTTAATACATTGTATTTCGAATAAATGTGATCTTCAATTAATTTCTTTTAAAGATACAAAGAAACTTGTTTAAAGGAACTGTAGGAAATCGGATTCAGAACAGTTTGAAAACATCTTTATGCCGACTTATTCCTTTAAAACAGGATATAATATCTTGTAAAAGCTGTGAAAGCATTGGAAATGAAAAACTCTTTTTATAGACAGCTATTTGAAAACATGGACGGAATTAAGATAATAAATCCTGCCTTTCTCTTTCTTGTTTTCATAAATATTGTCATACAGTGTAGACATATTTTTTATAACATTAAAAACATAGGTTATTAATGTGAGACTGCAGGTGATTTCACAATCCTAAGTTTTGTAGATTGTTGTTTTAGTTTTGTTTTGACTGTATTCTTGGTTTGCTGGTTTGTTTTGACTGAAATCTTGGTTTGCTGGTTTGTTTTGACTGTGTTCTTGGTTTGCTGTTTTGTTTTGACTGTGTTCTTGATTTGCTGTTTTGTTTTGACTGTGTTCTTGATTTGCTGGCTTGTTTTGACTGTGTTCTTGGTTTGCTGTTTTGTTTTGACTGTGTACTTGATTTGCTGGCTTGTTTTGACTGTGTTCTTGGTTTGCTGTTTTGTTTTGAATGTGTTCTTGGTTTCCTGTTTTGTTTTGACTGGTCTTGGTTTCTTGTTTTGACTGTGTTCTTGGTTTCTTGTTTTGTTTTGACTGTGGTCTTGGTTTGCTGTTTAGTCAGTTTTATGAATATTAAAACAGGGTTGGTCGAACAGTAGGTTACATGCAGGATTTCTAATTTAGTGTCTCGAAAGGATTGCTAGTTTGAGCATCACCCAGGCTTTTTGTACTCTTCTATAAAGACTTAACAATAATGTGGATTTTTCCTCCATTAATAAGGTATATGAAAAAATTGTTGAACTTGTGAAAGGGTGTATGAGCACTGGTTATAGACAAAGGTCCACAAAAATAGATTAGGTGAGCTGGCCACCATATAATAAGCCATAATGTATGTTGGCACAGCTAGATTTCAAAAGTTTATGACCATTAGTGGGCTCTGTATTTTCTATTAATATGACTCTAAACATGATGTTTGTTAGTCAACGGACAAATATTGGTGGGGTTTCAGAGTAAGTGACATTTGATTGTGTTGGTTTTGTTGCTAGGGTAACACATGTAAGACTTCATATCAAGTTTATAGAAATCATATAACTGTCTAGTTTATCTACAAGTTAGTTTAAGATTTCTCTTAAAAGTCAATGACACCCAGGCGAAATGAAAGCTAATATGACCATGGTCTACCATGGTAGAACGTGGTCATATGACCATGGTCAACCATGGTCGACCACGTTTTGTTAAATGGCACCACGGTTTTTGACCATGGTCACAAACTGTTGTCGCCGACCATGGTCGACCATGTTCAGTGACCATGGTCGACCATGTTCAATGACCGTGGTGCCATTTAACAAAACGTGGTCAGCAATGGTGTTAAAACCATGGTCGACCATGGTCGACCATGTTAATCGACCATGGTCGACCATGTTCATTGACCATGGTCTACCATGTTCACTGACCACACTTACATAGAAGTTGCATGATCATAAAGTTCTTATAAGCTAAATGTGGATTGATTACTGACAGAAATACAATTAACAATCAACAATCCCAAATATTGATCCTGGGCATTTTTTCTGGTTGGAAGTAAAAATGGTGACAAAATTTCTATCTGTGAACTATTTATCTACATAATAAAAAAGTCACTTCACAAATATTCACTTAATTCAAGGGTATTATAACTATTTCAGGTCACTGTCTTCCTCAAACTTAACTGCAGATTTTCAATTTTGTGTAGTTTCAATTTAATTGTCTCAGATTTCCAGTTTGTTCTGATTGATGAGAGGTCTAGGAGCTTCCATATTTTTTATTGACCTTTCTAGCCTTGGAACAGTATCAGTTCACCTTCAGTAAAGTCGAGTCAGTCAAACATCAGAGACAATTCTGAGAACATGTTCCATGACTTCTCTTTATTTCACTAAAACTTTAATAACTTAAAGCACTTGGTTATTTAATCTTTAAAGGGAAACCATAACCTGAATTCATTCACAATGTTTCTTTTTGATGGTGTTGGTAAATTTTATTCAACTGTCAATGATGCATACATTTCCCCCACTGATTGTAACACAAACAAGTCCTTTCTGAATCATTGAAACATGGTAATCCAGTCACTACTTGCCTTATGAAACAGGGGCGGATCCAGGATTTTTTTCTAGGAGGGGTCCGAACTTTTTCTAGAGGGGGTCCAAACTTTCGAACCATAACCACATTATGCACATTTTGCAGAATAATGCAACATATAAATAATAAAAACTACATAACCATTAAATCTATGTTAAGCGACGAGAAAAGCTACTTAAAGATGATTTACAGTCAAGAAAAACACTAATGGACAGGTACATTTTGGAAATTCTAGGGACCCCCCCCCCCCTAGATCCACCTATGTGAAACAATTACTTGTTTACAATTCTTACTTAAAAATGCTTCTAGATCATTGAAAGATCTTCAAGAAAGATGATATCTTGTGGTCAAATGAGGACAGTTCGTGTAAACAAATGAAAATGAAAGAACATTTCTTCTACAATTACTAAAACATCACTCAATGTCTTTTAGACACCAGACATACATTGTACCGACTTGTAATGAGAGCTGATTGGAAACTGACATCTCCGGAAATAAGAAAATACTACTGTAATCAGTGACATCACCTGCCATTATTTGACTGTAGATATCTACATCCTGTCCTTGATTTGCTCCTGATACATTGTACATACAAACAATACACAGATTCTCTAGAAATTTCTTAGGATTGAAAGAAGTAGATGCTATGCAAACTCAAAATATTAGAGTTTTTCATCTGCACTTTTAGTAGGAGCAGTGGCCAAGTGGTAGGATGTGCACTGGTTCAATCTCCACAAGGGACACTGCTAATTTCCTTGAGCATGAAATATACCTACAGTTGTTCCAGTGTCTCCATCTAGGTGTAAATGGGTACTATGAGGGATCGCCTGCCTGAGGGTGATTTCAATGATCAGGAATTCTTGTACAAATTGGCTGAACATGTAGATGGAAGCACACTCTAAACCACTCTGTAAGATTTTTTAACTTTAACACTGAAGAGCTACCAGGGCTTGACTTGGATTGACTGCTTGAACAACTAGTTATTTAATTTACTTGCCTGAATCAAAACTCGAAAACATTTCCCTCGTTGGGGTTTATATTTCTTGCAGGTCTGTGATTTTTGACTGTAGCTTTTCCTGATGTATACGCTTTATTAACCCCCTTTTTTAGGACCGAAAGAAATAGATGATATCAGGAACACAAAAAATATATATTTGTTTTTTCCACATATTTTGATGAGGTGTAAACATTAATATTTTGTTCTTAGTTCCTGGATATCACATGATTCTAATCATACCCCCGCTTCGAAAAGAGGGGGGTATACTGTTTTACCCTTGTCCGTGCGTTCGGGCGTCCGTCCGTTACAAAATTTCCGTCCCAGTTTTCTCAGCAACTATAACATGCAGCAGCCTAATACTTTGCATATTGCTTCATCCCATAGTCCCATGTGGTGTAAAGCGATTTCATGCTCCTTGCTCATCTACTTCCTGTTTGTCGCATATTTTTAGATTTTTGCGGGGGTATCACTAGTGAGCATTAGCTCATAGATTTACTTGTTTAATTCTATTCATCTTACTATGTTTTTTTACAACTCAAGATATTGTTGAGATTTATTAATCTGTCAGTGGTGCATACTTTAACTCTGCTGATTTCAATAGATTATGAGTACAGAAGTACTGTAATGGATATTTAAATCAGTGGGGTTAATGTATCTGCAACTTAATATTCAATAAAGTTTTACAATACTATAGTTTAAAATTATATTTTCTGTAGACAAACAGTCTTTTTTTTCTCAACTGTCAAAGCTTGAATAATTTCATGATGATTGAATGCTCATGCCTTTGGCACAACTGACAAATCTTGCCTCAAAACACCAGCTGCTATATCCTATCATTTAAATCACCACCAGAAAATCACAGATGTATGACACAAGGATAATTTTAACAAACAACGTCACCATGAAGTGAAATTATTCACATTTCAACGGTTGAGAAAAACTAACAAAACAGATAAAAAAAAAGATATAGGATTATTGGGCCAGTAATAGAATTAACAACACTATAATAATAAATCCTCCCACTTTCTATTTCAAAATGTTCATTTTAAATGGAATTATGAGACAGGAGCATTCCCTGAAGGTGGCGAGTATCAAAAATAAATCAGAAATTACTCATGATTGATTGAAATAATAAAGATTCATAGACACACTGGAAATGTCATGTAAAATTCCCCATTAGACTGTTAGACTAAGATTGTTATTTTGTAATGTTATGACGACTGTATTATATTGAACAAATACTAGTTGCAAGAAAAATGATAAAAATACGAGCATTTTAATAAATTCATAGGGAGTTATGCTGGTGCTCAACAAATCTACTTGTCCGCATGTTATTGAGAGTAGAAATTGACTTGGAATAAGTTGATCTTCTGGTTGTGCTTGTCTAACAGGACTAGTGAAATTTCAAGCTGGAAATAATCAAATTTCAAGTTTTAAATACATAGTCTTAATGAAAACACAACAAGCTCTTAGCTAGGCATATTTCATGACTTGAAATCTGGAAACATCGATTAGATTGATTTTTGTTCGTAAAAATGGCCGTCATATTGTCACCATTCTGATACTTTGCACCCAATATGCGAAACCTTAAGTTACCTGCGACTGTGTAATATTTTCACAAGTTCTATACAGTGTATGCACTGAACCACTATACAACCAAAAACATGTTTGTTACTGTATCATACAAGTTTACAATAAATTGCATTTTTCTTTTGTGGAATACAGGATGTGTACATATTGCAGCTAGAGAAGTGAGAACTTTAAGCTGCTCGCCCTGCAGGAAGCATTGCTACCAAAGTGTTTGTTGACCCCTGTATGCAATAATGTTGATTATAACTTACTTAGACTTACATTCAAGATTGCGAACTAGAGATAATATAAAATACTTAATGGCTGATCTCAGCCTTGACCTCATAAAATAGTGATTAATTACTTTTAAATCACCTAATACATAAAAATATTATTCACGAAAACAAAAGCAAAAGTATGATGTCCCCCAAGGAAATACTCAAACAATAGTATCTAGTCAACATAACATTGCAGCTAGTTAACAAAGTACTGCAGCTTGTCTACAAAACACAATAAAAATGTGCTTGCTTCAGAAAAGTAGGTGACAATGTTTTGCACTTAAAACACAAAAACTAATATATCTATCTCAAGTTTTAACTAATAAACATTGTTATCAAATAAATGAAACCACAGTAATGCAATATTATGAACAACAGAGACCAGACAAAAAATCTTTTGCACTTATAAATTATTCCCTTTCTTACTTCAGGCATTTCATTAAAAAATCGTATTTCACGAGTTTAGTGCAAAACAGTCATAAGGTCATAACTCAACATAAGAAAATAATGAGATACAACCGTTTTGCGCTAAACTCGCAATATACATGTACATGTACTCTGAATTTATGTCTTTTTTTCACTTATTGTTCGAAGACTAAAACACGCACTAAGAAACATTTACAATGAAACTCACATTGATTACGCAACTTGTGACATTTTTGTTCTTACATAAGACACAAGTTGTCACCTCAAGTCGTCAAACTCTTCTCTTAAAGTCTTGTAAAGGGAGAAATGAGATCACGAGATCACTAGTCAAATACTAGACAAGCCATGATTCACTGTGGCCTCTAAAAATTCTTGGACGTACGAAATTTCAAGAAAAAGTCAAATTCCGTTTCGCTAGTAATTTTACTTTAGCTTATTCATCTTAACTGGTTTGAATCATTTGTTGAAAACCTAATTAATGCCGATTTTGTTCATGTAATTTGTGCAGATGTTAATTTGTTCTTTTCTTTATCGGTAAATGTTAATCACTCGCTGTTTATTATTAAAATAGGATTCTGTCAAAAGTCTTTTGAAGTGCACTGTATAAACATGTAAAATACATTGATTAAGTGTAAATTAATGTACTAGTATTCTGATTGACCCATTTAAAAAAAAACATTGACAAATATTATTGAAAAAAAAGCATAATAATAATTACTATTATGGATTTTTCTCATATTGAATAAAATGTTAATCATAAAAACTGGATTCACACAGTCCAATGAATTTTGGAGAGCTCTGTATTAAATGACATTGATTATAAGGAGCAGTAGTCCAGTGGTAGGACATGTGCTCTGGGATAGATAGATCCTTGATTTGAATCCCACTTGGGGCACTGCTAATTTCCTTGAGCAAGAAATTTACATGTGATTGCTTCACTTCACACAGGTGTAAAAGGGTACCTGTAAGGGTCATGCAGTATGCTGTGGCTGCAATCTGCGTCGTATGTTGACAGTTGGTGTGATGACTTGATGAAGTTAATCTCATGAGTTGACTGAATAGTGATACTAGAAGTAGACTTTAAAAACATTGATTTAACTTTTTTTAACTATTGATTAAATGAAAATTAATTGACCCAATTATAGCAAAAATCAGACATAAAAATAAATCGAAAAAAAAGCATTATTTTGTACAATTGCAGATATATCACTTATTTTTCCTCGCTACCTTGATACACAAGTATTATCGGACAATATGGTAAGTATAACAAAGTAATATAAGGCTTAAAGCTTCTCGTATCATTTATCGTTTACCAATGACACTATGATACAGGGTGCGATTATATTCTATAGTTAGTGTTCAATCTTAGCTTGCTAGTTCAATGGTAGGGAAAAACAATGTTAGTGATGGAATAAGTTGCTGTTTGTTGTTTATTAAAAATGTGATGGGAATCCTTGTGTATTCTCTAAAATATTAAAATGTGATGGACTTTAGTGTGTTTTGTTGAAATTTGTGATGGAAGATATTGTTTTTTCTTTTGGATACTTGAGTGTTATTAAGAAGTTGGAATTTTTGTTATGGAATCATTCTGAGGACGTTTTTTTAGAGGCAAACCCAAATCTTACAATAAATTAATATTTAATTTTGTAATTTTTGGTTTATAGTTGCTAGTTTACAAATGTTAACTTATTAATTGTCAACTTTTCCAAAGTCCTTACTTTGTACAGAAATATTAAGGAATCAGTAAAGCAAAGTTATAATAATGACAATTTTAGTGCAAATTGTAACTATTAAAGATGAGGAATACAATAATGATAAAATTAATATAATTATAATTGTTCAAAGTTTATTTTTGCTAAATGCTAAGTACCAATGTTCCAGGGATATTGTTTACTTTTGACTTAAGAGAACATTAGTCATTATAAAGGTATTACAAAAAATAATCCAAATCTGAAAAGTTTAAGTACATTAAAATTATCCTGAGGACGTTTTTACTGCAAACCCAAATCTTAAGATAATTATAATAGCTCAAATGTTACTTTTTTAATACTTTTTTCCCAATGGTTTGTAGTTAGTTGTTTTTTAAACTGAATGTTTCAATTCCTATGTTTCTAAATGAAGCTGAAATGACAGTCAGTACATTTATTGATCTTTCCAGGGATATTATTTACTTTTGACTTACGATAAAATTAATCGTAAGATATTTCCTGAAATAATTCAAGTCTGATGGTTAACTGTTTCTGTAATGTAAAAAAAATAAGTCATAACTATAAAATATTTGAGAATAAAAGTTAATATTAAAAAAAGTTAATTTTACAGAATAGAATGCAATATTTGTGGGTTTTTTAATGGTTATTGCAGAAAAGCTTTTAAAATAAGCAAGAACTTACCGGTATGCTTAATTAATGACTAGGTATTTTATGTAAGTTTTTTTCTGGTATTACAAATATGGTATAACAATATAACAATACCGTTGAAGTGATAGGCATTTTTAGGACCGTTTTTTTTGTGTGATGTGAAATAAAAAAGGTTATGAATATTAAAAATGATAATTCTTTAGGATTAAAACTTGCATTCTTTTTGGAAAGTCTGTCAATTAACACCTCAATAATTAATAATGTAATTGGTTGAAAAAGATTTGAAAATTTGCATAGTACACAATGTATTTAAATTTAAACAAAAGTAACATTATACTTTTGGTAAATTTTATTCATCTGTCTGTTAATCCTGCTGATTTAAATACTCACTACAGTACTTCTGTACTCATGATTAATAAATAAGATATCTGTATGTACAGTACCCACCAAAAGTTTGGAGACAACAGAAATTTACTACAATTCTTGAATCTATATGATTATTTTTGCTCAGTCATTATTTTTGACATATTTAAATATGGTTTGTTATAATTTGAAAACAAAGTTCATGAATGCAATACATTTTTAAGATTCAGCATCTGACATCCTAAAGCCTCCAAAACTATGATTTTTGTAATTATTTTCCATAACTTAGCTTTTATGCTAGTTTTTGTAGTATCAGTTATAATGATAACCAAAACAATAATTCAAATCTACACAGCAATTCAAAATAAACAATTAATAAACTTAAGATAAAAGCTATAGACTGTAGGCCTATAATCTGAAAATGTCTCCAAACTTTTGGTGGGTACTGTATGTGCAGGAATAATAGAACAAATAATGAGTATTTAAATCAGCAGGGTTTGTGTATGCTTTTAACTGACAGTTAAATAAAATTTACCAATTTTATACAGTGATTTCACAACTTTCAATGACTAATATATGGGATTATGATAATATTATTTATAAACTAGGGAAAGTATTGATGAATTATTGGAAAATATAGTATTGATAATCTAGAAAAGACATGCTTTGGTGAATTAGCCATTGTATGTAGAATAGTGGGCTATAAAACATCATATAGTAGATGAAACATCAAAGCCAAAGATTGAAATGCATCGGATTAGCTGAACATCAAATACAAAAGAATAATTCAAGGGTCTCGCAAGGGGGGCTACTAGAGAGAAGTTATTATTAATATCAGTGATTTTATTTATATAATATGAAGTTATTGGAAAGCATAATCCTTGGTAAAATAGTTTAAAATAAACTTACTTAGTGATACTGAAATCTGATTAAATTTCGAACTAGTTAGTTTTGTTAGTATATCTATATCAAATACAAAATTTGAAAATAATAATATTGATGAATTATAGGACTTATAAAGTATGAAGTGAAAGTTCAGAGAAAAATTTAGTTTTGATTAACAGACTTTGGTTGTACAAAAATCTTCGAAAGTGGTGATTTTGTGAAAATTTAGTGAGCTAAGAAATAGAAATTATTTGTAAGAAAGTTTTACTCAGTGACTGATAATCCAAAAAAACTGGTTTAACTGAATTATAGTTATGATTTGTGATAGTTTAAAGTCTGAAAATTTAGTCAAAAGTGACTGATTGGTGGAAAAGTTTGAAACTTTGGTCAAAATTGGTGATAAAACATTATTAGTTTAAAATTCGATATTTTCATGGATGATTGTACTGTGGTAAAGTCTGAACCTTTGGTCCAAATTGGTGAATAAACGTTAAAAGTTTAAAATTTCAATATTTTCTTGGATGATGTCATGTGGTTTTTCAACCATCATGGAGGAAATGATCATCACCATAGTAACCGAAACATTTCAGAGTTTAAAGGTCAAAGTTCGGTGAGTTTTAATCTCGGGCCTAGATATAATAAACCAATGAGGGAGAGATCATATCGTCAATTCCCACATCATAGAAATAGTGGGGTCATTGGATTAAGTAAAAGTTTCGAAACTCTACCACCTCCCCCACAGTAAGTTTAAACTTTTTCTTTCAATTTACACTTTTTTAACTAGGTTTAACGGGGTGTCAACACAATTAAGGTCATTTTATGGCGTCCAGCACACCTAACCTAGCTTTCCTGGACCCTTGCCTATAACCAGTACTCACCTACCCTTGCACAATGCCGAAAACTTCTCCATATTATCTAATCAATGGATGAAAATTGAAATTATTGTCAAATTTTCATGGAAGGGTATAACCTCCCCATTGGGATTCAAACCCGTACCTCCTTTGGGACACAAGATTTAAAATCCCGGCACCCAGCCAACTGTGCTATGGACCCAGGTCAATTTACTTCATTGGGCTTATTTATATGTATTCTTGTTTCTAAAGGCATTGTAAGATTGTCTTTGGATGGAATATCTTGATAATATATTGGTACAAGAATGATTTATATGACAATTGAACCAACACTGTTGTTTCCTTGAGCAAGAAACTTTATCCTACCAGCTCAATAGCATAGGCAGATCTACAGGGGGTGGGGGTTCAGGATCCCCCCTTGAATTTCCAAAATGTACCTGTCCATTTGATAATTTCTTGACTGTAAGTCATTTTTAAGTAGCATGAAGCAATTTTTCTCGGTGCTTTACATAGATTTTATGGTTATGTAGTTTTTATTATTAATATGTTGTGTTATTCTGCAAAATGTGTATAATGTGGTTGTAGTTTTGAAAATTTGGATCCCCTAGAAAAAGTTTGGATCCCCCTAGAAAAACATCCTGGATCCTCCCCTGAATGGCATATACAACCAGCCCACCTGATGTTTCCTCATATTGAACTTTTATAATCAACTTTTATCAAAGACATCATTTTGTTGTCAATCATCCACATGTGTACATAGTGCTGCTCTAATTGCTCTCATGTCCTCTGTGATAAGTTGTGGTTTTTCAGACTAAGTCGCTGCCTCTTTAAAGGTACTAGTTCACAGATTTGGTTTATTTTTCTATTATAAATAGATATTATATAAATATTATAAATACTATCAAGTGTCTGTAATTGTGTAAAAAAATTATTTCTTATTCTTATTATTTAAAGACAAACTGACCTATTTGTTGCAAGAAATATACAATAAAACTCGCAAAAATGCACTAAAAGTGTCTAGATACCGTGACATGAGGGGTAGATATTTACTACAGGAAACACCATTCTTCGCAGTTGTATGTCAATTTGCACTAAAATTTTCATTATCAGAACACTATTTCCTGCTTCCAAAAGTATTTCCATACAATTTTGATAGTTTTAGAAAAAATTGACATTTAAGTTGAAATCTGTGAATGAGTACCTTTAAAAATTTACCTTTCTTGTCTGAAGTCTGTTTCTATTACAGTATTGTCTTTATTGATTATAATACTTTCATTAAAATGTCTTAGGTTGTATATATTAAAGTCTTTTAATTGTTTGTTGAGTTTAACGTTGGAAACATTAAAGATATCTTATTTTCATTCTAGAATGGTTGTTTCACATATTGTTGAAGTCAACATGAGACTGATCTACATCCTTCTATATTTACATGTAGTAAGCAGTCTTCATTACAAACTTTCATTAGCACTGAATGAGTTTTTTACTTGACTGATTGTAAATTTACTGGACTGAAAAAGATCTTTATTATTTGTTAAAATAGGCTGACCAGATTAATGATTAAGCAAAATATATTTATATAAGTTGAAATAACTATGTAGGGAAAATGGAAAAGTTCAAGGAAAGGGAATGGTAATTACTTTTACTGTCAGAACTGTTCTAGAATTGACTAGAATTGTTCTAATTAGCCATAGATATTTGCGATAAAATTTTTTAACTAAGTTCTACCAATGGTATGAAATAAATTGCTGAGTTATATTGTTTAAACTTGAAACTTATATTTTCTTGAGATTATTTTGAAATAACTTTAAATATTGTTAAATTCTGGTACAAATTCATGCAATAATGCGTAAAAATGTTGTTTGTACTTAGTCAGTGCAGTTGGAAAGCAGCCCAGATATTTTGAGTTCTAGGAGCCCAGATATTTTGAGTTCCTGAAGGAGCCCAGATATTTTGAGTTCTAGGAGCCCAGATATTTTGAGTTCTAGGAGCCCAGATATTTTGAGTTCTAGGAGCCCAGATATTTTGAGTTTTAGGAGCCCCAATATTTTAAGTTCTAGGAGCCCAAATATTTTAAGTTCTAGGAGCCCAGATATTTTAAGTTTTAGGAGCCCCAATATTTTAAGTTCTAGGAACCACAATATTTTAAGTTCTAGGAGCCACAATATTTTAAGTTCTAGGAGCCACAATATTTTAAGTTCTAGGAGCCCCAATATTTTAAGTTCTAGGAGCCAAATATTTTAAGTTCTAGGAGCCCAGATATTTTGAGTTCTAGGAGCCCCAATATTTTAAGTTCTAGGAGCCCCAATATTTTAAGTTTTAGGAGCCCCAATATTTTAAGTTCTAGGAGCCACAATATTTTAAGTTCTAGGAGCTACAATATTTTAAGTTCTAGGAGCCACAATATTTTAAGTTCTAGGAGCCCAAATATTTTAAGTTCTAGGAGCCCCAATATTTTAAGTTCTAGGAGCCCCAATATTTTAAGTTCTAGGAGCCCCGATATTTTAAGTTCTAGGAGCCCAGATATTTTGAGTTCTAGGAGCCCCAATATTTTAAGTTCTAGGAGCCCCAATATTTTAAGTTCTAGAAGCCCCAATATTTTAAGTTCTAGGAGCCCCAATATCTTAAGTTATAGGAGCCACAATTATTTGAGTTCTAGGAGCCACAATATTTTTAGTATCAGGAGCCCAAAAATTTTGAGTTTTGCAAAGCCCAATATTTTGGTTTCGTGGAGCCCCAATAGTTTAAGTTCAAGGAGCTCGATATTTTGAGTTCAAGATAATATCCATTATAAAATTCTTTTTTTAGTACTTTAGTAGGTTAAGTACTCATAATAATTTGTACATTTTTTAAGAAATAACTGAATGACAAAAATAGATTGTTTATTCAGACCTCTGAAAATAGAGGCATCTCATATTATGATATATTTATAAATTTAAACCTAATTATACTATAATTGCTACACAAGTTGTTACTTAATGGAAGATCTAACCATATTATTATTATTTTAAAAAATATTATGTTTTCTCATTATATGATTATGTTGTAATCCGAGACGTTTTACTAAACAGTTTCTTTTCCTTTTATATACTTCATCTATATTTGTCAGTAATAATACATTGTTTATATAAAATAAATTTTAAGATTAATTTTAGACTAAATTAATTATTGGGGCATTTTTTAAATAAGAAATCGTATTATTTTTTCCAAGGTAACTTTGATCTTTAATTACATTCAGGTGAAACTCCTCTATTTCTTTTATGTAACATTGACCTATTTTTAGTACAGACATGTATGAGGGGTGACAGGGAAGTTTGTAGACTATTGCTTGGAAAAAATAAGGTCAACTGTATACCCAAAATTATTATATCAAGATCTATGTCAACATCTGTGCTATGTATTCTGTAAAAATCGGCTTGACATACATTCCCACAATTTATTTATGCATATTTAAAAAACCCTAGTAACACATACCTGGAGCAAGTCAACATTAACAATTTCAATTTTGAAATTTTGCCCAGTTAGCATCTTGACGGCATGTTATCACCACATGCTTTCCCACATTTCTAGCGTCAAGTGAATTGAGAAATATCATCTTTAAATCAGTTTAATAATTATATAAAAGTTCCTTTTGTTTGAGCTCCTCCAGGCCTCCAGTACTATGTTGCTACGGTTACCTGTATTTCCTGTAAAACTTATTTGTTTCATTTCTCACTTTAGAATTAAATTTAGAACAAATGTCTATCGTACCTGTTTGGTCACAGTTTTTGTCACAACATAATGCTGATTTTACAAATAAATGGTGTTGGAGAAATGGAGAGCGTGCTGTAATTCTATAATATAGCCAATTATGTTATTTTTCAAGGAAATTATCATCAATTATAGTGTTGTTTGGGTTTTCTATAATAATTACATAATATACATTGAAATGTCCTTCACATGAACTACTCGTAACTACCTCCAAAGAGGTTTCTCTGGTCTGGATCATTCATGGAGTTAATTTTCTTCAACTCAGAGCGAATAATTTATTTACCTTGAAACGTTTGATGACATTTAATGCCTTCTGGCTTAATTATGGATTATTTGCCTTTGTAATTTTGCGTTAAATATTTGAGGGTCAGATCTTAAAATCCAGCTTTTATGTGGTTTCCACATTATATTTCTTGTTTATTGTTTAAGTCTGATATGCCTGACATGCCCTTCCAAACAGTAAAAAAAAATATTTTCATGATTTCAAAACAGAGAAATATCGATTTTTTTGTAATTTCACTGACAAATCCTGGTGTTCCACTGGAAAGCATATAATTAATGGTATTTATCTTTAGGAATACCTTAATTATCCCAAAATGGATATTACAGTTCATTATATTTAAATGAGTGCCTCTGTTTTATCATTAAGACTGTCATTAAAGCCATAACATATATAATTGATGATGATATATAATGTAGATACGTATACATTGTATGTTATAATTATTGTTGGAAAGGTTTTATTTTTCTCTCTGATAATTATTGTCTATCATGCAAAGTCTGACCACTCCTCATTATCATATTTATGAGAGCCACATAGATGGGTCAGCTGTCATCATTAACGGAGACTAACTACATGTGAGTAAAGAAGGATGTAGACTAGTTTTGTGATGTCCATCAATATGAGTTTGCCCTATTGGGTATTGTTTCTTTTGGAACTTCTTTGGTAATCTTACACCGCTGATAAACTGTAGCTACATGTATTATAAGCTGGTCTTAAAAAAAGCCAGTGGTGCTTTTCACAAAATTCTTACGAAAAAATCTTCGTAAGTCAGTTTCACATAATATGCACTTCAAAGTAAGATGGATAATAAGCATAACTATGATATGATATTCAAAAGGTATATACTATTATATACAATTCTATAATATTTAGAATTAATAACCAAAACATGAGTGTATTATTAGGGTTTCTTGCTTTTGACTTACAAAGATTTTTTTTGTAAGAATTTTTGTAAAAAGCACCACTTGACAGTATATTATCCTAAATCTTAGATAAATTGACTGCTAAGCACAAAATGGTTGTAACTCAGTATAAAAAATAAAAGTGAATTACATGTACTACCCTTTTGTGCTAAGCCCACAAAATACAAACTATGGAAAGAATTGTGATTTAAATTCTTTAAAACACCATTGTTTTAAACAATTTCAATCAAAAGTTCTTGGACAAAACCCTTCTTTTTGGATAAACCGATTCACATGCACCGCTGACAAAAAGACAGAAGAGTCATTTGAGCAAGATTATGGACCCCATGGCCTAATAGGTTTGAATTGTTATGGACATTTAAAACTTATCTAGGCTAAGTGGAAACGGTAGCCTGTTCAATTACCCTAAACGTTCCAAAAAGTTCCGTAACGATACATTCAGAACTCCTCGGCCATTCGCTGCAAATAATCTAATCTAATAAACAAATATACTATCATTAAGGCAATGAATGATGTTTCATAATTTACAGACTAAAAACAAAACATTGCCTCATTGTCTAAACGATCGTATATTTGTTTACTTCAACACCGGTAGTTTCAAAATAGCGTCTAAATATGTCCGAGATTATTCGCAGCGAATGGACGAGGAGTTCCGAATGTATCGTTACGAAACGTTTTGGAACGTTTAGGGTAATTGAACAGGCTACATATGTTTTCTTGTTTTTATGACTTTTGTTACAAGATTTGAACCAATCAAAATAACTTTTACATATTATCTGAGTATGATATGGATTATTGTAATGCATTTTTCACTGTGGAATGAAACTCATCAGGGATTCACCACTTGGCCCACTAAGGTGATTTCACGTGCACCATTTCAATTTTACATGCGCCAATGAACATCCTCAACAATAACACTGCATTCAGAGATTATAAAAAAATCAGCAATGATATTGTCACAGTCAACATTCAGTCAATAGTTTAAATCAATACTGTAAAGAATATAAAATTTGTAATTTTATTTCTCAACAATTGATTGCTCTAGTTGCTTCTATTAAATATAAATGTATAAAATTTGCATCTTATAAATTTTAATGTACCATTTATCAACCATCTACATAATAAAGTTGTTATGTTGCTATCATAGTTCTTTGATTGTCAGCTCAATGCTTTCTTTATTATGTAAATATACAAAACATTGATTTCCTGAACGATGTCAAAATACAATTAAAGTTTTTATGTCGGAGCAAACACCTAAACCTGCATTAGTTTTCTTGAGTAGGGCTGCAAAGATTCACTGGATATTTGATGTGATTCAATTTTTTTCTTTAAATTGGATATTTTTTTCAATTTGATTCTTTGAAAAGTATAGTTTATACCAAATTATACATCAATACATTATTTGAGGTTAAAACTAACTAATATTAGTAAAATGAAATTGTTACTAAAATTTTCAACATTTATTTCAGAGCAAGATCAATGAACAAAATAAATTTTCATACTGATTTAAAATAATTCATACAGTACTACAATTGTATTTTATTATTGTAACTAAAAGTCTTGAAAGAGACTATGTTTTGGCTTTTATCCTTATAATTCTTATAGACAGGTTAAAAGGTCGGTATCGAATCCGAAATTGTTGGAATCAAATCGAGATTGAATCGGTACCCTTGCAATTGATTTTCAATGTATTGAATCCAATCATTGCAGCTATAATCAGCAGTCACCTATAAACACATGGATTGGTAATGCATCCAAATGACCACAGCTCAAAGAAAATTTGTAACCATGCATATTTGTGAATTAGTACAAGTAGTTGATCATCATATTCTTATTGATAGTTGGCCAACCAAAAAATTAATCTGATTTCCAGAGCTGAGTTTGAAGATATTTTCCTCCATGCAGAGGCCCATTGGCATGTTAACTTGTTATCAATTTATTCCCACAATCTTCTTGATCACACGACAATTTCCGTTTTCTAAGTTGCTTATGAATACAATTCCCGGGTTTAGCACAAAACGGTCATAACTCAATATAAGAAAAGAGCAAAATACGACTGTTTTGAGCTTAACATAGGAATTGTATGAAACAGAATATTTTTATTTCAAAATGTGAGAGTTTAGGGCATTTCTTATAGATATTGTTACCATTTGTTACGAAATGTTTCATCTAGTTGAGCCATTGATGGGAACATTTTATAAGGATTATCTATGAAAATATTTTTATGGAAATCCTTAGTCATATGAAACATTTAGAAAAACTGATCATGCCTGCCACCACAGGCTGCTGGCATAAAACAGTTTTATGCCAGCAGCCTGTGCCTGCCACTAGTAATTTTACTAAAAATTATAGTACAATTGTTTGAAGTTTATTCACGTAACATTGTTTGAATCATATGTTGATGAATTGATTAATTTTGATTTTGAAATTAGGTGATTCTTTGGTTCTTTTTCTTTCGTTCTCTTTTTTGTTCTCTTTATTTGGTTCTCTATTTTTGATTATCTTTCTTTGGTTCTCTTTTTTGGTTCTCTATTTTTGTTCCCTTTTTGTTTTCTATTTTTTGTTCTCTTTTTTGGTCTTTGTTGTTGTCTTTTTTGTTCTCTCTTTTTAGTTCTCTTTCATTGTTTTTTTTGTTCTCTATATTTGCTTTTCTTTTTGGTTCTCTTTTTTTGTTTCTATATTTTTGGTTATCTTTCTTTGGTTCTCTTTTTGCTTCTATTTTTTTGGTTCTCTTTTTTGGTTCTCTTTCTTTGCTTCTATTTTTTGTTCTCTTTCTTTGGTTCTCTATTTTTGGTTCTCTTTCTTTGGTTCTCTATTGTTGGTTCTCTTTCTTTGGTTCTCTATTTTTGGTTCTCTTTCTTTGGTTCTCTATTTTTGGTTCTCTTTCTTTGGTTCTCTATTTTTGGTTCTCTTTCTTTGGTTCTCTATTTTTGGTTCTCTTTCTTTGGTTCTCTATTTTTGGTTCTCTATATTTGGTTCTCTTTCTTTAGCTCTCTTTTTTGGTCCTTTTTTTCATGGGTAAATGTGAATAGCTTTATCCTTTCATCAGGATTTTGTTGAAGGCCTCTCAGAGGGTACTGTGGTATATATGTTTATACATGTAAGCTATTTGCATTTCTGCATAAAATCTGAATTCCTAAGCTGTAGATATAATTATGGACATTTTTCAGACAAACCTACGATTGTCTAGTAAACGTTTATCTTTGTAGTATATGAAAGTTCTGGTAATTTCTGCATAATCTGCATATAATTACCAGCAATTAAGTCAATCTCAGGACAGCCTAGATCAATGATGTACTATATGTACGGAATAATTGGTTTATACTTGTACTTATGTAAATACAGTACCCACCAAAAGTTTGGAGACATTTTCACTTTGTAGGCCTACTGAATTTGATTTTTTTGTCTCCTTACTTTTTGTGGGTACTTTAATAGTAATAATGAGTTCAATTTTTGTGTGGACAAAGTGGATCATAGGAAGATGTCTATGTACATGTAGTCATTTTAACAAGAGCTGTGGATCGTTGAGCGAGTGGTGATCCGATCTGAACCACGATTCATGTGTAACGATTCACAAGTCGAACCATGAATCACTAGTTAATGGAAAAGCATACAGGAATTCATATACATAGCACATATATATATATAAATACATTGTAAATATAACAAAATAACTGAAGAACTACAGAAGTTTTACTATTACATGGGTCATGGGAGGGATTCAGAAAAGGATTTTCCTGTGTGCCAAAAATGTGTCCAATTTTCAAAATAATAGCCGTGCACAAACATATAAATTAATCTTATCATTTGTAGTGCAGCTCATTCTCAGTGGTAATTTAGCTGAAAAGTTTCTTTCATTTTTTTTGTGTAAAAATAGATTGTGATCCGATGATTTGGGAAGTGACAAATATTCATACTTGATTTTCTAGTTGGGATCGCTAGTATCCGAGTACAATGCTTGGATTCATAAATTGTAGAAGACAAAAATTGTTTAGATGTTCCAATCATTAAACAAACAAAAAATGGTCTGTTTAGTTGCTTAGACACTGGGTATAAATTGAATTAATAGGATGTTGACATTGTTATATTTGTTCCTGAATGTCTTCACTGGAGTCACCTTCGACAGAAAGTGTCAATTACCGTATGGAACTCTCTTGGTGACTGTATAATCTATGTTTCACAGGTTTAGTGGAAAACGGTCATAACTCAGTATAAGAAAAGACTGAGTTACAACTGTTTTGTGCTAAACCCCCGGTTAGTACAGTTGCCGAGTACAATCTTAGGTTTGTTTTACTGTGATACTTTATTTATTATTCATGTTATTGTTGGTTGTTATAGTAACAGTGTTAATTTTATTATCTCTAGAAAAGAAGAGTGTCAATGATTGGTTGTCCTTGAGTTTTTTTTCATTAATTGATCAAGGTTGCTGTTCTTTAGGTCTTTGTTTGTCACTCTTAGTTTGGGTTTTATGGTGCATCAACACAGAAAAGTTATATCTCGCTTGTTTGTCACACAAATCAATATCAGTCTTTTACAAAGATTAATAATAATTATTTTCAGCTGCAGTATAAAGAAGAAATGTTTGTAATCAAAAATATAATTGTACTAATCTTGAGTTTGGTATTAGTAATTGTTGTATCATGGAAAACTGAGAGAAATCATGGAAAAGTCATGGAATTCCCTAAGCATTCAAAATCTTTATGAACCCTGCATAATAAAGGAAGAAGTTACTTAATTGTTGCCTATGTTTATAACAGATTATTTCTTGTATATTTTCAGAGTTCGTGTTGAATTCTTCACTAACGAGAAATCCTTTAAAGAAAGACTTCAGTTATACTTCATAAAGAACCAAAGATCAAGTAAGTTATTTATGTTTTTTAGGTGTCCTATCAGGGTACTGGACAATCAGATTACTATCAATAGTTTCAGCAATTTACATTGACTCTTATGAATAAAATCCAGATTAAAACTACTGTGAAATATCATGTAGTGGGGGATTACTTGGAGGATATGTTTGTAATCACAGTCAAAGATAATGAGCACACAAATGGACTGTAACAGACTATAAACATACACAATTATTTACAAAGAAATTATAGTCTAGAACTGTAGCCTGTGATGTTTCGTATTTAGTCCATAAATTTTGAAACATCACTCATTGCCTTAACGATCGTATATTTGTTTATTAGATTAGATTATTAGCAGCAAATGGCGGAGGAGTTCCGGATGTAGCATTACAGAATGTTTAGGGTAATTGAACATTAGCGTGTTCAATTACACAAAACATTACAGAACGTTACATAACGATACCTTCGGAACTCCTCAGCCATCATTGTGAATAATCTTATCTAATACACAAATATGCGATCGTTAAGGCAATGAGTGATGTTTCAAAATTTACAGACTAAAACCGAAACATCACTCAATGCCTAAACGACCATATATTTGTTTACTTCAACACCGGTAGTTTCAAAATAGTGTCTAAATATGTCCAAGATTATTCACAGCAATGGCCGAGGAGTTCCAAATGTATCGTTACGGAACGTTTTGTAACGTTCGTGGTAACTGAACTCTCTACAGGTTACAGGAACAATGGTCATCATGAATAAAAATGAAAATAATGATTTGATAATGATGGTGATAATGATTTGATGATGATGATGATGGTAATGGTAATGAAATGATGACAATAGTATTAATGTAAATGATTATAGTAATCATAATCAAGATGCTGCTGCTGCTGCTGATGATGATGATGATGAGAAGACTGTATAGAAACCAGTGATGAAACTAACTGTATTCATTATCTATAATGATGATGATGATGGTCCTAATCAGGATGTCAGGATGCTGCTGCTGCTGCTGATGATGATGATGATGCTGTTGATGATGATGATGATAAGATTGTTATGAAAAACACTGATGAAATCTACTGACATCATAATCTCTAAAACATTGTTATTTATTTCAGGTTTGCGTATTCGTATATTTAATCTTGCCATCAAATTATTGACATGTGTTTTATACACTGTACGTGTATTGACAGAAGTTGTGCCCCCTAATTGGTAAGTTGAACGTATTGTATCACCAATATAAATGACGCCAGGTTGTCTATAGGGGCAAGAGTTTTTTATCGCTTTTTTGTAAAATATGAGAAACCAGCTTCTGTTTCCATGGTAATATTAATACAATGAAATACACTATGAAGAAAAAACATATAATCATATTAGAATGATGTATGACCACTTTTGTACATTGGGGAAATTACTGACGATACTTGTGCCCACCAAAAAGTCTCGGACAGAGTCCTGTTTGTAGGATAAGCCATTTACATTTTACCCATAAAAATACAGGAACAAATAGTCATATTCATAGAAAATTCATAATTCAGCATTAATTAGTTTGTCTCTATAATGGCCAGCACTATTAGGTTAAGTGATCTCCTTTCCTGAGTCTTTCAATCTTAACTAAACTAAGTACAAACTTTTACATGATATTATTTGGTGGCTCAGAGGTCCTACATCCTTAAGTTTGCTCATAAAGTAATTAGGTTAAAGTTGGTTTCTGGCCTTGGAGGATACAGTTAGCTCTAGGATGGCTTCTAGCTCAAAGGTTGCAATTGGCTCTAGAGTGGAAAATAATCTAGTGCAGAGGTCCTAGCTACTGAATGTTGCAGTAAGCTCAAGGATCGTTCCTGGCCTCAGAGATTGCAGTTGGCTTTAAGGTGGTATCTGACCTCAGTGGTCCTAGTTGGCTCAATGATGCAGTTGGCACAAAGATTGTTTCTGGCCTCAAAGGTTACAGTTGAGTCTAGGGTAATATTTGGCTCAGTGGTCTTAGTTTGCTAAGTTGGTTGCTAATTCAAAAGTCATAGTTGCTACAGAGGTCAAAAATTTAGTCAGTACAATGTATATTATTATAAAAGATAAAATGAAAAAGTAAAAGAGCAGTTAAAAATCTGCTTCCATATACATGATCAGCAGACTTTACAATTTTGTAACATAACCCCTGATCATTGAAATCACCTTCAGGCAGATGATCCTTTGCAGTACTCATTTACATCTGGATGGAGTGAAACAACCGAGTGTAAATTTCTTGCTCATGGAAAATAGCATTGCTCCTATTGGTGTTGGAACCCATGGAAATTAGCATTGCTTCTATTAGGGTTGGGGCCCATGGAAATTAGCATTGCTCCTATTGGGGTTGGGGCCCATGGAAAGTAGCATTGCTTCTATTGGGGCCCATGGAAATTAGCATTGCTTCTATTGGGGCCCATGGAAATTAGCATTGCTTCTATTGGGGCCCATGGAAATAGGCATTGTTCCTACTGAGGTTGGAACCCAGGACCGCTTGATCCCTAAGCAGGCATCTTTCCACTGGACCTCTGCTCCTACATATAATAACTCATATACATATTATATTACAGTAATGACGTAAGAGACAATGTTAACTTTAACAACAACACTGACAATGGTAGTGAAGTGGAATGTTGGGAGAATATGGATAGAGATGAATTCCTTGAAAATCCTGTTATATACTGGTAAGTTAAGAAATTGCGACATTTTCTAGATTGGTCAACTGTCCATTTTACTGCAGTGGGGAGTTTGGTTAACTCATGTTGAAGGTTTGAGGTCTGACAATGCGAGTGCTCAAGCGAGTGCCTGCTTCACGAATTGTTAGGCTATTGAATGATTGCAAGTGCTCGCTGTAAAATCCAAAATGGCGTCAAACAGCACATTATTGAAAGCAGCGGGTGGGGGAACAATATTGCTGCTGATACATGAGATCTTTAACATTTTTTATCATATATGAATCATTTAGATACTATTTACTGTACTTAATAAATTCTATTATTTGCATTGCATGGATATGCTATGTGGAACAACTAACATACACATTTGCATCCCACTTTTCAGGGATAATTCTTTGAGATAAAAATTTAAATTTTTCCAGCCATCATGTTTGATATCTAAGCCAAACACCTCTAGCTGAGCACTCGCGTTCAGAACCAGAGGGCTTGTTGTCGCCCCGAGCACTTGCATTGCTGAAGACACCTCTGAAGTATGATTTGAAAAATAACAAGTCTATATTTTTATCATCCACTATTGTATAATCAACAGTGTACCAAGAAACATACTGATGGTCAACTCACAGCTAGTCCAATTACATGTCCATGTAAATAAGGAAGGAGTTTTCAGCTGTTTTAATTTTAACTTATGATCACATTAATGCAGATGTCAACTTAGAGAAAAAATGAAATCTCATTATGTTTTTGTAAAATACCTCAAACAAAACAAAGAACTAAGCATGCAAAAAAAAAAAGAGTAGCCTATTCAACAATGTTCAAAGAAGAACATTTTTACGTTAACACATGAGCTCAGAAAACATCTTTTTCACTATGCTACTTGTGAAAATGTTTTCTGAGCTCACTTGGTGAAATGGAAATTGATTTGACACCAAAGTTGATGAATATCCTCTATATCATGGTGTACAAATATCACTGTCATCATTTGATATCAAAACCGGTCAAAACTGGATAGTCCTAACATCATTTGATAACAAGCTGGTTAAAATTGGATAGTAGAAATGTCATAATTTCCGTCATCATTGCTAACATGTAAGTGTCAAAATAGCAAAACTTTGATCAGGCGTGGTGTTATAATAGATCTGGCTTTTAGGGATGAGATCACACATTTTTGTCACTCCACCCATTAACGTTCAATACCATCACACATAGTATTACGTCAGGAAGGTTTTGTTGAGTAGTACTTTATTTATTTATTTATTGGATTTAACGCCGTATCAACACAATTTAGGTCATTTCACGGCGTCCAGCGCACCTAACCTAGCTTTCCTGGACCATTGTCTATAACCAGTACTCACCTACCCTTCCACAAGGCCGGAAACTTCTCCATATTATCTAATCAATGGAGGAAAATCGACATAATTGTCAAATTTTCATGGAAGGGTATGACCTCCCCGGGTGGGATTCGAACCCGCACCCCCTCGGGCACGAGTATCCAAATCCCGGCGCGCTACCAACTGCGCTATCGACCCCGGTTTTGAGTAGTACTTACAGGTGCTTAATAAATTTATGTTTGAAATTATAACAAGTCTGTTTATAACTGTAGTTGCCTGGCTACTGATCGAGGGATTGTGGGTTCAATTCCCTGATGGGGCATACTTTCGTGGAGCTTGGTCATGAAATTATTTCTATGACTGTTCTCCCTTCTACCAATGATTCTTAATTATGTAGGGCAGTTATCAGTCACTGATAAAAGTATGCGCTTAGTAGTTGGTTAACAGCTTAATCCAGAGATTTAGCCATTCTAGGAGGAGTGAGTAGGTTGACTGACCGCCATTATATGACCTATACAATGTGTTGTTACGGCGTTAAAACAAAATGTTTATACCTGTAAAGGTTTAAAATACACTATGCTTGGAACTCTCTTACAGAAAATTACCAATTGGTCCTACTAATTATGATTGATGTTGCCCGTGGTGACCTATTTTTTGGTTTGGGCAATTTGTTGTGGTTAGTGAACATTTGGGCAAGTAAATTATGTATCTGGTTGTCTAACCAATAAACTTAGTTTAAAAATCAATGTTTAGTCCTAGTGACTATATGACATCTGTGACATTTTTATAGAACTTGAGTATTGACTAATCACTCTTGTATTTTATACTGCATATATGTTTCATGTACATTTCATACTGGTCTGATTTTTTGTATGAATAGATTGACTTGCTGGTATCATAATTATTTTATTGTTTGTTTTAGGGTAGAGTAATAAATATATTATACCTTAAAAGCAATGTATTATTTTCAATTAATTGAAACATCTGTGGTGTGCTTGACAAAAAATATAACAGTAACAGCTGCATAGACCTGTTTACTGTGTGATACCTACAAATACAGTCACCTACTGAATCTGTCACCTCCTTATTACAGTCACCTCGTAAAAAAGTCACTTTGCCATAACTGTCATCTCCCCAAAACAGTCAACCACTCCCCAAACAGTCCATCCCCTAAACTGTCACATTCCCCAAAACAACCACTTCCCCAAAACAGTCACCTCCCTACAACAAAGATAAATTTTTCAACAATTTTTGTTTTTTGTTGTCACATTTAAGCAAGTGTAGAAACAATGTATAAGAGAAACAATGAGGGGAAAGAGTGGCCAGGGGAATCAGCTAGTTAAATGCACCAAAACTTAAAATATTGTGATTTTCTCTGTACTCCATATTTTTATTGTAACGGTACATGCTTGTTTGTACCTACCCGTGTTGGGTGTGTGGTCAGGCAGGCAGGTGGGCTGTTGTCCAGTGTCCTTAACAGTTCCGTTAAAGTTTTCAATTTAGCATATATTTCTGCCATTCATTGTCAGATCTTTATAAAAGTTCATACAATGATAACATACCATGTGATGAACAGAATTAGAAAGTAACCACAACTCTACCTGGCTTTATTATGGATTATTTTCCTTTGTAATCTTGCGTTAAAGTTTTTAAATCTGGCTTTGATGTGGTTTCCACATTACTTTTCTTGTTGTGTGTATAATTTTGTGAACCATATTATGTTGGTTATATTTCAGGGAACGTATATTTTGGGTGGATAGAGGAGATTATCTACTATTTGTACAAGTTACTACATTATGTTATATTGGTTATATTTCAGGGAACGTATATTTTGGGTGGATAGAGGAGATTATCTACTATTTGTACAAGTTACTACATTATATTATGTTGGTTATATTTCAGGGAGCGTATATTTTGGGTGGATAGAGGAGATTATCTACTATTTGTACAGGTTACTGTTGCTATCATCAGTCTTGGTGAAACTATATTGGTTCAATATCTTAGTTATAAGGTAAGGCTATCTAACGTTTATATGATTTCCTGGTTGCTCAATGTGTGTAAATTTGGTTCAATGTTAGATCAGGAAGGATTTTAGCTCAACTCACAGGTGCCTGGCACATATTTTCCTTTTTAAAGTATATAAACTATAATTAGAAAAATTTGTTTCTGGCACCTGTGGCTCAACTGCTTTGACAAATATTACAATTGTGAGCAACTGTTTAAATTAGAATTTTGATTTATATATGGTGTTGAAATTGGCTCAAAATCTTAGAGATTATTTTTTATACTATTTTATTGCTGGCACGTGCTGTTTACTGCAAAAGTTGTCAAAACGGTTGTTGGCAACATTTAAAGACACTAAATTTACATAATGGTGTAGATAGCATTTCAAGATATTGATTTTAAATGATTAACACTTTTACAAGTAGCCTTTTTGTCGCTTTTGCAGTCTATTCAGTCACTTAAGAACTATGATTGTTTTTTTAGCAAAATTAATGCATTCTTGGCTGAAGCTTAAGTATGTTGTGTTTCAATGTTTTTCCTATAAAATTTATGCATGGGTTAGAAAAAACAATTAACCCACTTAGTTACAGAACACATCTAGAAAAACATCCTAGCAACCAAGCCACTTGATGGCAACAATGCTCATGTCATGCTGGTTTAACAACTTTCTGTTCACAAGTACTCAATTCAAGAACATGTTCTGCACAAGTTCATTACCAGCCAATCAAACATACCTCCAAGTTCATTAAACCATACTAATGTCCTGTAGGTAGAACAGACTTGACGTAAGTCTTATATATTAATACTAGATCTATTTTTCTCAAGATGTGACATTTCATAAAGGTTATATTTACCCTATAGCTATCAATGTGCTACAATATTCCACTATACATCATTATAGTAAATTAAGACTTGTGTATGCCTTATTTGACGTTGATTAATATCATATTAGACATTTATATCAGCTGAGTATATCCTGAAAACATGTTTTGTCACATTAAGTAACCCACTTTCTCTTTTACTTACTACAAAGTGTGATTGTTTATATCTACTGGTCTGCTGTAAGCATATTCAGGATTGGGGGGGGGTTAATGATTTTTAGTGGGTATTCTCTGTTTTTTTTTCAACTGTCAAGAAATGTCTTGGTGGCTGAATGCGTTAAAAGTTAGACCTGCTGTGTTCTCATCATACCCCCCCCAAAAAAAAACAAAGGAAAGGATGACTTAGCCAGCTGGCACAATACCCTTGGAGTATATGTCTTTCTTTTGGGCGAGCAACAATCTCACACAACACTATTTCATGCTGTGTAATTATGTGATTTTTAACAAATTTTTAAGTCCTAAATACTTAATAGGATTTGAATATCCTTTTATTTAGACCATTCTGCTAGTAAGACTTTTTGGTTATGCTTTGGAACTTCACCGTATTTGTCAATGTTATATCAGAACTTTACAGTATTTGTCAACGTTATATCAGAACTTTACAGTATTTGTCAACATTTAATATCAGAACTTTACAGTATTTGTCAATGTTATATCAGAACTTTACTGTATTTGTCATCATATCAGAACTTTACTGTATTTGTCAACATTTAATATCAGAACTTTACAGTATTTGTCAATGTTATATCAGAACTTTACAGTATTTGTCAACATTTAATATCAGAACTTTACAGTATTTGTCAATGTTATATCAGAACTTTACTGTATTTGTCATCATATCAGAACTTTACTGTATTTGTCATCATATCAGAACTTTACTGTATTTGTCATCATTATATCAGAACTTTACTGTATTTATCATCATATCAGAACTTTACTGTATTTGTCATCATTATATCAGAACTTTACTGTATTTGTCATCATATCAGAACTTTACTGTATTTGTCATCATTATATCAGAACTTTACTGTATTTGTCATCATATCAGAACTTTACTGTATTTGTCATCATATCAGAACTTTACTGTATTTGTCATCATATCAGAACTTTAATGTATTTGTCATCATATCAGAACTTTACTGTATTTGTCATCATATCAGAACTTTACTGTATTTATCATCATTATATCAGAACTTTACTGTATTTATCATCATATCAGAACTTTACTGTATTTATCATCATTATATCAGAACTTTACTGTATTTATCATCATATCAGAACTTTACTGTATTTGTCATCATTATATAAGAACTTTACTGTATTTATCATCATATCAGAACTTTACTGTATTTGTCATCATTATATAAGAACTTTACTGTATTTATCATCATATCAGAACTTTACTGTATTTATCATCATTATATCAGAACTTTACTGTATTTATCATCATATCAGAACTTCACTGTATTTGTCATCATTATATAAGTACTTTACTGTATTTGTCATCATATCAGAACTTTACTGTATTTATCATCATCATATAAGAACTTTACTGTATTTATCATCATTATATAAGAACTTTACTGTATTTATCATCATTATATAAGAACTTTACTGTATTTGTCATCATATCAGAACTTTACTGTATTTATCATCATTATATAAGAACTTTACTGTATTTATCATCATTATATAAGAACTTTACTGTATTTGTCATCATATCAGAACTTTACTGTATTTGTCATCATTATATCAGAACTTTACTGTATTTGTCATCATATCAGAACTTTACTGTATTTGTCATCATATCAGAACTTTACTGTATTTGTCATCATATCAGAACTTTACTGTATTTGTCATCATATCAGAACTTTACTGTATTTGTCATCATATCAGAACTTTACTGTATTTATCATCATTATATAAGAACTTTACTGTATTTGTCATCATATCAGAACTTTACTGTATTTGTCATCATATCAGAACTTTACTGTATTTATCATCATTATATAAGAACTTTACTGTATTTATCATCATTATATAAGATTTTTACTGTATTTGTTATTATTATATCTTAGACATTTATATATAAGAGAAGGCATTGACATTATAAGAATTTATAATCATTGCCTTCAGAGTTTCAAGTACAAAAGAAATTGTCTGAACATTTCTGATTTTATTCTTGTAGAGATATTTTTACCTCCTTATTAATGGATGAGAAATGTCAAATGGTAATCTTAAAACAGGAAATTTCTAAAACTGATTCAAAAGTGTAAAATATAAATAAAGATCAATGTTAAGGGCCGGTCACATAGGCCAAAACGCATAAATCACGCAAAAATCACGCACAAAACTCGAGTCTTACGTGAGTCTTCATGATATTCGCGTTTCATCAGCGTTTGTGACGTGGAGCATTCGTAGTTGTGAGTGGAACTGCGCCGTTTCAGCGTAATGGGCGATTCCAGGTTTTTAATAGTTCAAAATTTATCTTCGCGTAAGAGTTTACGCAGTTTTGCGTTGTTTCACGTATTCTTTGCGCAGTTTGCGTAGTTCTTACGTGGATTATGCGCGAATCATGCGTGGAACATCAGCGATCATGCGTACAAGCGGAACGGCGTTGAAAGGACGCGACTCAGACGCACATTATGCGTAGTTCATGCGCGAATCATGCGCCAATCATACGCAGTTTATCAGTGATAATGCGCAGAATATGCATGGTTTTCCGCGAAGCTTTCGTTGAGCACATTCAATTCTGTGCCCCTTTTTGGGCTTATGTGTGGTTTATTAGTGCTTTGTCAGTGATTTTTGCGTGATTGATATGTAATTCTTGCACAATGTATTGGTGATTTTTCATCGCGTAAATCCTAGAAAATGGTCAAATCCTCGACAGACAAGCACGCACCAAAATTTATGCGTGATTCATGCGTTTTGGCCTATGTGACCGGCCCTTTAGGCTCTTAACTTTCCTTGTCAATCTTTGAGCAAATGGCTAATTAACTAATCTTTCATGAGATTTCAATTTTTGGTATTGTTATTAATTAATAGCCAACTGCTTTATGATGATGATGATAATGAAAATAATGATGATGGTGGTGATGATGCTGATGATGCTGATGATGCTGATGATGATAACAACTTTATTTAATGTGGCTTCTTATTTGGATCAATTCATTCTACCATGTGCTCCTCAAAGCTTTAGTTTGAATCACATTTATAATATCTTGTGCAAACGTTGCCTTAAAAACCTTTAGCGTGTTCAATTACACAAAACGTTACAGAACGTTACATAACGATACATTCGGAACTCCTCGGCCATATATTTGTTTACTACAACACCGATAGTTTCAAACTAGCGTCTAAATATGTCCGAGATTATTCGCAGCAAATGGACGAAGAGTTCCGAATGTATCGTTACGGAACGTTCTGTAACGTTCGCGGTAACTGAACTCAGCCCTTAACATACAAGCTTAATAATTTGAGAACTAGGAAGTAGAGTTAAGAGGGATTAATCTAGTAGTTTGTAAGGTTTTGTTTCATACTTAAGCTTAATATATAATAGGAGAAGGAAAAGTAAAGTATCTGTTGCAGGGCTTGAATCTGTGACCTGCTTATTGTTGTTGTAGATCACATGACTACAGACCCTTGAAAGTTTTATAAATCAAAGGGAATTTTCTCTCTCATGAGCCACATAAGATATATTTCCTTTGCACAAATAGCGTATCCTCTTTTTGTGCGTAATGCAGACTATATTCATTGAAGTAGTAATAATGTCTTTAATTGCCTACGCACTGCCTAATGTAATCCTCCATGGGGGATTTTAATGAGGATATGCTGCAGTCTGCTACTAAACATTGGTAATCCCCACGTAACAAGTTGTTTTGTTCTTACAACCATGTGTTTAAGTGTTCAATACAAAATATAGACAATGTCATGTAAAATATAGAGTGGAAGTGGGTGTGTCTATGTTTAAATAATTGTTATATTTTTGTTAATTTCAGGGGAATATTTTACAGCAGATTTTGTCCATTGAATTTATTTTGGAAATATGTCTCACAGTTCCATTTATAGTCACAGTAAGTATCCGAATCCCAAGTTGTAATTGTCCCAATCTCCTATGGTAACCAAAATTTGTCCCAATCTCCTATAGTGACCAAAATTTGTCCCGATATCCTTTGGTGACCAAAAGTTGTCCCAATCTCCTATGGTGAATGAAATTTGTCCCAATCTCCTATGGTGACCAAAATTTGTACCAATCTCCTATGGTGGCCAAAATTTGTCCCAATCTCCTATGGTGACCAAAATTTGTCCCAATCTCCTATGGTGACCAAAATATGTCCCAATCTCCTTTGGTGACCAAAATTTGTTGAAATATCCTATGGTGACCAAAATTTGTTGAAATATCCCATAGTGACCAAAATTTGTCCCAATCTCCTATGGTGACCAAAATTTGTCACAATCTCCTTTGGTGACCATAATTTGTCAAAATATCCTTTGGTGACCAAAATTTGTCAAAATATCCCTTGGTGACCAAAATTTGTCCCAATCTCCTATGGTGACCAAAATTTGTCCCAATCTCCTATGGTGACTAGAATTTGTCACAATCTCCTATGGTTACCATAATTTGTCGAAATATCCTATGGTGACCAAAATTTATTGAAATATCCCATGGTGACCAAAATTTGTCCCAATCTCCTTTAGTGACCAAAATTTCATGTGTACATTCTAATTTAGACCATCCATGTTATCAGGACCCAGTTTTACAAACAAACTTAAGTATGCACTAATAACAGACTCAAGTGCTTTTGGTCTCTTAATAGCAGATCAATGTAGTTGGGTTGCTGTTATTAGATAATCATAATGATGAAACTATATGATAGTATGTATGAACATAAAATAATATAGGTTTTGTTAAAAACTTACAGCTGCAAACTCAATTTCATTAACAGACTCAAATCAATACAATTAAATGAAACCTAAAACCAAATATGTGAGTCAGTTTTATTTATACAATATGACTTTTAAATCACTTTTGGGGTTTCTAATGATACTACAATGTATATTAATTTTGTTGTAAGATTGATTACTTAAGTAAAATTAATGATCAAAAATAAGATTGAGTACAATTTTTTTTCATGAAACTGGGGCCTGACCCCAAGTTGTAATTGTCCCAATCTTCTTTGGTAACCAAAATTTTATGTGTGAGTATTAATTAAGAGCATCCTTGTTAAGACTGTCAAAATCTACATGTTTAAGTTTGAAAACCAGATTAAAATACCATTGATGTCAGAGTGACATGTATCACGAGACATTGAATTTGGCAATGTCCTAATACAATAAGGAACATTAATTAGTTATTTCCCCTACTTGAGTTTTCTCTACATATTGAGATAGTATCCATGAATGTGCCATCAGAGTGTTTTCCCCATGTACATGTATGTTTGCCTTTTAATGGAATTAAGACTGTTGTCACGGACATTATCTTACCTCGTACAGAATACTCGTTTTTCATTGGCCGAGAGCGGTCACGTGCTGACCATGTATTATCCCATATTAGGTCAGTAGATTCTAATATCCAGTCAGTAACAAAATTTATAAATGATAGCGCTGTTGAAACCTTATTTTTGGGGGTACTCGGTAAGATAAATTCGTTACACAGTCAGTTACTGACCGGATACAGTGTGATACCGGGTCAGTGAATAAATATTGGGCTCGAGCTACGCTCTCACCCAATATTAATTTACTGACCCGGTATCACACCGTATCCGGTCAGTAACTGACTGTGTAACTAATATTATGTTTATGTAAATAAACTGTTTTAAGACTTTCTGCTGATATAGATACCATGCAGAAAATTGAAATTATATGATTGTTAATTACTTTTCAAAATTCTGAATCTATACCTGAACTAACTGAATTAATTGGTTTATTATTTATGGTTACCAGTATACATTGCTCTATGGAACATGTTACTGGTTCTATATGCTCTCCCATTAGCTTGATTTTATTGAAATAATAAGTTAGATAATTGACTCTATTAGACCACAGACATTGTATTTCTCCAGTATTGTGATATTTTAACAGTAATTAAGTTATCCACTTACAAGATAATTATTTTTAATGTCTGACTGGTTCTACATATCTACTGAATGTAAAACAAAACATTATTTTAACTTCCTTTTATATTCAAATGGAGTTACTATAGCATTTCGTTCAGCCCTCGATGTGTATCAATATTTGGTACCAAACTAGCGTATCACTAGTCTTTTTTGCCCTCTAAAAGACCTTGGACAAAATAATCTGTCGTGTGCATGATCAATATTTTTCTGAAAATTTAATTTGTCAAAGATTTTTTGAAAGACATTATTTTGTCAGTAAAGATCCACTTCACATGAAACTAATTGGTCTTAATAGAGAAACAGTCTTAATGCAAGAACCTTTTCTTCTCAAATTAAGCATTTGGGGCTTAAATTCTTTATAAGTCATCCATTGTCTTATATTAGGAACTCAGATTGATGGTTTTTCTCCAAACAAAAAAGTTTGTTTGTACCAGATGCATCTGTGCAGAACAAATTTATTTTACATAATATTGCTGAAAGGCACTCAACAATAAAATATCTATTGTTCTGCGTGCACACATTTTATTTTATCTTTGTTCAGAACAGTTACATCTGGTACAAACAAGGTTTTTTTCTGCTGGAAAAAAAACCATCAACTTAGCGTTCCTAAGCTTATCTAATAAATCCACATAAAAATTATATAAGAAAAATTAAAAGAATGCAAATAAAAATGAAAACAATGTTTAACCTGGGCTAGGCATCACATATCTATAAGTAAAATTTAGTGATATTATACCTTAAGTTTTTCATTTTCATCTTTAGTTCTGAATCATTAGGCCTTTTTCACGAAAAAATTCTTAAGAAAAAGTTATCGTAAGTCAGTTTCATAATTTTGCAGTTCAAAGTCAGAAGGATGATAAAAATAACTATGATACGATATTCAAAATGTACGCACAATATTCTACATACATTGTAATTCAATAATATTTGGAATTGATTGGCCAAAAAATGACTGTATTTTTAATGTTTCTTGCTATTGACTTATGATGATTTTTGTCGTAAGATTTTTTGTGAAAAGAGCCAGCCCACTGATCAATAACTAAGGTGGTATGTATAGCGGATTGTTACTGTAGTTATTATTGGCTAGCCACAAAGCTCAGTACTCAGTAAACTAATATTCTCTGTAATGAAGGTTGTAGAATACTTTGTATGTCTAATTAAAATGTTTGTTACTGTTTAATGATGGTAATAATGAAATATAACACACAAGTCTTTGTCTTTTTTTTTCAATTTAATGAAACATTATCTACAAAGGTCATTTATTCTTACCTGAATTGTTCATTTTGTGAAAGGTAAGCACTATTTCTTGGCATTTAAATACAGCTTGCTATTTGTTGGATTTCTGAGGTAATTAGGTGGATAAGAATAGAAAATATGGGGTCATTTTGTATATGATTTGTAGGGTTCAGGAAGTAAACGTTTTTTCATATAGAAATAAGTTAACAAAAGGTGGTCTGAAAATATATCCGGAACAGCGACAGTAAAAAAATAGAGGATATTCGTCAACTTTGGTGCAAGATCGATTTTTATTTCACCGAGTGAGCTCAGAAAACATATTTTCACAAGTGGCATAGCCACGAGTGAAAATGTCATTTTCTGAGTTCACGAGTTGAAATAAAAAAGATCTTACACCAAAGTTGACAAATATTCTGTTTCTTTCATGCTTAGTTTTGTGGTTTATTTTATGTACTTTACACAAATTATAACGTGACGTCATTTCTACTCCAAGATGACGTCATTATCTTCTAATATGACGTCATGAACGATGAAAATATAAGGTTATATTTTCACTACGATGAAAATATAAAATTTATATTTTCATCGTTTATTTTCATTGAATAACGCGATGTTTCATCGTAAAGCATGAAAGAAACAGTGACCTTTCACACAGCCAAAAAGTAAATAGGGAGATTTTTTTAGATTTCTGAACATTTTTTGTGTAATGGACATGACAAATAATGAAAACAAGTACTAAAGGGGTTTCCTTCTTGGAATGCACAGTGGCAAAGTAATTACAACTGTGGGTTTCATCCAGATTTTAGGGTACACAAACACTTGCCCCAATAAGTACATATCAGAACAGATTACAACCAATTAAAAAAAAAAAACATTCAGTTAGCTTTAAAATGAATAAAAACAACATATATGTTGAAAGCCCTACATAGTTCTTTATTCTGGTCTTGTTTTCATTTAAAAACTATTAGGTGAAATTATGCTTGTTAAGCAATCATCACCATAACAAACTTGGTATATGCTAATTCTGTTACTGTTGCATTAATTAATTTTTTTCTATATATTTCAGATATTTTGGGTGAAGTTAAGAAAACTGTTTATACCTGTATTTCTAAATTGTTGGCTGGCCAAACAATCAATGCAAAACATGTTTGTAAGTAATAATTTGTTGTTTGTCACCAACATATTATGTAGAATAGGTTATCATACAGGACTTGCACTCCTCTACCTTCAAGATGGCTTTTATGGCAAAGTGGTGGAGACTCCCCTTAAGGCGGTTTCACACAGAACTGTTCAACACGGTTGGCACCACGGTTCATACAGTATGCTGACATAAGCTGTGTGTTAGACCTATTGCAAATTGTTCAGACTCGTATTGTTATCGTTAAATGAATCAGTTTTGCTTGTCAATGTAACTTTTATGTACTATATTTACTTGACTTGACCATTCAATAGATGAATTAAGTTGATGCATGTACATCATTTTACTGATTTTTATAGACCACTGAAATTTTCCATATATCTACCATGATGATAGTATACCAGATGATATGTGTTTAAACTAACTTATACATTTTTATAATGACTTACTCATTTGATGCGCTAATTAAATCACTCCTGCAAAAGCACTCATAATTTTATCATACGCCCATTAAAGCTCTTGTCTATATTTTAATAATATGTAGGTAAAATATAATGGTGGCTGAATTACGCCATGTCGTATTGTTGTCCAGCGGGGCGTCACATAAAAACAGAAAAATAGGACAAAATGGTCTCAGCCACCATAAAATATAGACAACTGTAAGTTATTATACCCCCGCTTTGAAGAAGAGGGGGGTATACTGTTTTACCCTTGTCCGTGCGTGCGTGCGTGCGTCCGTCCGTTACAAAATTTCCGTCGCAGTTTTCTCAGCAACTATAACATGCAGCAGCCTAATACTTTGCATATAGCTTCATCGCATAGTCCCATGTGGTGTAATGCGATTTCATGCTCCTTGCTCATCTACTTCCTGTTTGTAGTCATATTTCTCACAGCGGGGGTATCACTAGTGAGCATTAGCTCACAGATTTACTTGTTTCTTAAGTTGTACATGTAAATATATATGTATATTTATTACAGAATGACTTACATCGTGTCATGCAGAAATCTCAATCAGCTCTAGCTCAACAACTGATGATATTGTGTGCTACTTTAATATGTCTTGTATTTATAAGGTAAGTTTTCTTTGGTTGGGTGTAACACCTTAGCAACACATTGTTTAGGTCCTATTATGGCAGTCAGTCAACCTACTTAGTGTTCTTGAAATGCTCAATCTCTAAATTTAGCTGTAAACTAGTTACTAGGTACATAAATCCGTCATTGACTGACAACTGCCCTACCTGATTTAGAATCACTGGTAGGAGGAAGAATGACAATACAAATTATTTCATGACCAAATTTCTAGAAAGGACGCCTAGCCTAGGAATCCAACCTGCAACCCCTCGATCAGTATACTTGTGTACTACCTACTAAGCTTAAGCCAGACAAGCTCCATCTGGATTCAAAATCCTGTGTTATACCACTTCACCCAGCTGTCAGTCACACCCCCAAGGTTTAAATCGGTACTTATGAGGGTGGTATAAACCTGTTGTGCCAATGAGTTGTCTGCATATGAAGAGAGAAAGAGACTTCCTAGGGGTTTTGGTACAAAGATACCAGTAGCCTTATGACCAAAGTTATTACTGTAAAGTCTTTTAACATGAACCATGCTGAAAGTCTGATCATAAGATGCAATTACAGTCAGGCGCGTATCTGCCATTACGCACTTTACGCACGTGCGTAACCTCGATTCCAGAAATTGAAAATCTAAAAGTGCCAAAAACACTGAGAAATTGGATGCTTAACCAGGGTTAGGCATTATTTGAATTTTGTCATATCTTTACTTCATGAAAATGTCATAAAAATGACATATTAAACTACACAAATTTAATTTTATGTCTGCTTGTGCACATTGAAACTTCTTTGAAAAAAACTCATGAGTTATGACCAAAATCAATTAATTATTTACGTAATTATATTATCAGAAATCTTACTGATAATCCATGAAAATGATCATTTTGGTGTGCAAATCCTTGATCTATACCAAAAGTGATTTACACATTAATTCTGTAAAGTAAAATATATAATCTAAGGGCCCTCGAATCACACTCGCCACACGTTTTTACTATCAGAAAAGTAGTACATGTATATATCTATTACAAATGCTGTCTGAACAATCTTTTAGCTCAAAATTAACTGAAATAGTGCCTGTATGGGAAATTCTTTGGTTTCAAAAACCAAAAGTAAAAAAATAGACTCTGGCCGCACACCATCCAACTCTGTTTTCTCATATATACCTCTGTTGTGTATTTATATATTATTGACATTTTAACAGTATAAATAAGATTATGTTTTGCGCACATACGTCTTCTAATTACTGCATTCATAACTCTTCATCTTATATAAGAAAAAAACAACAGTCTTTAATAAGGCCTTGATTGTGAGCGACCTTTGTCCTCTGTTGCTTACTTTCGCTTCTGATATGTAAACAAACTTTGAAATTTCAGATTTTAACATAGGCCTAAACACTTACTCAGTTTAATGTCTGGCAAACATATTGTTCAGACAACATTTAAAGTTGTTGTATGTTATACTTTGCAAGAAATACCTGAGGTCTACAATGACAACAGAACGTCTGGCCGGATAATATGGCTATGCACAGGAACTTTCTATTGACATAGCTAGATAAGTGATAAATACCTTTGCTCACCAAAACAGCGACGTTTTGCGCTTTTTTGTTTGAATGTTGAGTAGCATTATTAAATAATATGTTATCATGTTTCATACAGTTGTATTGTTTGTAAATGTGATCATGTTATCTCAGTGTTATAACAGGGATTCTTCAAGAGAGGGATTTGTAACGAAGTGCTTTTTTAAATTTTCTCGGTCGTCACTGTCTATAACTGGCTGAAGCACGATGTACTAACTATTAGGGGTGTAACAATACGGTAAAAACCGTATTGCAATATATTGCAATATGCAGAACCAGTATTGCAATATATTGCAATACGTACCGGTTTTTCGCTTAGACATGCAAAGCATTAATTAATGCAAGTACCTCGTCCTAATTGGATCAGCATAGCACGCATATGGGTATTTCCAAATGATCTCTTATCCAAATGTTTGAATTACAAATGTAAAATGGTATATATGTTAGAAAAATGCGTCGTTTGAAACAGACACTTGAAGATATTTTTCTTTCAAATGACTAAATGTTTAACCTTTAAACCCACAGTAAGAGTATTTCAAGTATTCAATTCATTTTAACATTTGTTTAAACATTCAACTATCAGATGCTGATAAAAACAAGTAGTATGACACTTAACTACAAAAACCGGTTGAAGAAAAAACGAACCGGTTAAAAACCGTTAAAACTCGTATTGCAATATTAACCGGTATATCGGTTAACCGTTACATCCCTACTAACTATTCCAGAGTTTAAAAAAACAACTTGATTTATGTTTTTGTACATGTCTTCCATGCAACTTGTGAATGTTTCTGAGATTTTTTACAAAAAAGTGTTGCAATTATGATCGAAAATATGACTTTAAGTGATTTAAAATGAGGCTAAAAATTGCAGATCGGCGGGAAAATGCATTATTTTGTGAAACAGTCTGTGACCGTAATTTACCTCAAAATCATATAGAAACACATTTTTCCTAACATTAATGTCATTTTGAATGGTGCTGGTAAAACATTGCACGTGAATATTTTCATTTAAACTTGTTATACTTGTTTTCCGTATTGGCCGAAATAATTGGGACGACAGTGAAATTTGATGAAAATCTATTGCATTTACTACAAATCCCTATTATATAATATCCCCTATTATATTAAATTCAAAAAGGGTATTTCTGTTAGCATACAACCGGTGGCTTACGTATCATCAAAATACACCTTAGCAAATGTAGTGAATAAACATCTAAGGGCATGCCCTCGACCCACTTTTTTGTGCGTAACCTATAAAACGACCTAGATACGCGCCTGATTACAGTGCATTTTGAAAGTTCTTGGATGAATGAAATTTTAAGAAATATTTATCATGCATGTAGCAAGAGATTTTACTATAATTAAAACTTAATTATGTGATGGAGTTTGAATTATATGTTGGTAAACTGATTAATGATGATTTTAGAATTTGCTCAGTCTTTATTTTCATGGGCAAACATAAGTCAATTTATCAACTGGATTTTGACCAAGAACTTTTGAAAGGTGCTGATATATAATATCCAAAATTAATGATCCTAAACTATTATTGTTAAATTTTATTCAATTTTCAGTGCTTGCGGTATACAACAGTTACAACGTGGTGGAAACAGACAGTTAACATTATTTGAATCTATATATTTTACTGTTGTTACATTATCAACTGTGGGATTTGGTGACATACATCCTGATATATGGCCTAGTCAATTATTTATGTTATGTTTTATCATAGCTGCTCTACTCATCTTGCCTACACAGGTACGTTGTCAACTATTTATGTTATGTTTTATCATAGCAGCTCTTCTCATCTTGCCTACACAGGTACGTTGTCAACTATTTATGTTATGTTTATCATAGCTGCTCTACTCATCTTGCCTACACAGGTGCGTTGTCAACTATTTATGTTATGTTTTATCATATTATCATTGCTGCTCTACTCATCTTGCCTACACAGGTATGTTGTCAATTATTTGTGTTATGTTTTATCATAGCTGCTCTACTCATCTTGCCTACACAGGTACGTTGTCAATTATTTATGTTATGTTTTATCATAGCTGCTCTACTCATCTTGCCTAACAGGTACATTGTCTCCTCAGTCCCATTGGAAACCTGAGGGTTGTATATCTATAAAATAACCTTTGGTCCCCTTTTGAACACCTTCTGTTGTATATTTGTATATCAATATAATGGACTTAGCCCTACACCCCATAATCTTTGGGTTGTAAATTGATAAAATGAACTGAGGCCCTCCCTCAAGTGAATGTAATTCTATAAAATGGACTCAGGTCTCTTCACTCCTTTGGAACCTATGGTTATAAATCTATAATATGGGCTTAGCACCTGTTCTCACACTTTTTAGCCGGATTTTTCAACGGGCGGGCGGGCGTCCGTGTCGTTAACAATTGCGTTAAAGTTTTTATTGTACCATGTATTTCTGCCATTTAAAGTCAGATCTCTACGAAACTTTATACAATGATAACATACCATGTGATGAACAGAATTAGACAGTAACCGCAACTCTACCTTGCTTAATTATGGATTATTGCCCTTTGTAATTTCGGGTGTCTGGTGTCGTTAACAATTGCGTTAAAGTTTTTAATTTAGCATATATTTCTGCCATTTATTGTCAGATTTTTATGAAACTTCATACAATGATAACATACCATGTGAGGAACAGATTAAGACAGTTACCACAACTCTACCTGGCTTAAAAATGGATTATTTCCCTTTGTTTTTTTTGCGTTAAAGTTTTCAAATTGTTGGATATCTCTGCCATTTATGGTTAGATGTTTATGAAATTTCATACAATGATTACATATCATCTGTTGCAAAGAATTAGACAGTAACCACAACTCTACCTGGCTTAATTATGGATTATTTCCCTTTGTAATTTTTGCATTCAATTTCAAATTGTTAGATATCTCTGCCATTTCTGGTTAGATGTTTACAAAATTTCCTACAATGATTACATACCATCTTTTGAAAAGAATTAGACAGTAATGGCAACTCTACCTTGCTTAAAAGTGGATTATTTCCCTTTGTTTTTTTTGCGTTAAAGTTTTCAAATTGTTGGATATCTCTGCCATTTATGGTTAGATGTTTATGAAATTTCATACAATGATTACATACCATCTGTTGCAAAGAATTAGACAGTAACCACAACTCTACCTGGCTTAATTATGGATTATTTCCCTTTGTAATTTTTGCATTCAATTTCAAATTGTTTGATATCTCTGCCATTTCTGGTTAGATGTTTACAAAATTTCCTACAATGATTTCATACCATCTGTTGAAAAGAATTAGACAGTAATGGCAACTCTACCTGGCTTAAAAATGGATTATTTCCCTTTGTTTTTTTTGCGTTAAAGTTTTCAAATTGTTGGATATCTCTGCCATTTATGGTTAGATGTTTATGAAATTTCATACAATGATTACATACCATCTGTTGCAAAGAATTAGACAGTAACCACAACTCTACCTGGCTTAATTATGGATTATTTCCCTTTGTAATTTATGCATTCAATTTCAAATTGTTTGATATCTCTGCCATTTCTGGTTAGATGTTTACAAAATTTCATACAATGATTACATACCATCTGTTGAAAAGAATTAGACAGTAACAGCAACTCCACCTGGCTTAATAATGGATTATTTCCCTTTGTTTTTTGCGTTAAATTTTTCATATTGTTGGATATCTCTGTTATTTACGGTTTTATGTTTACGAAGTTTCATACAATGATTACATATCATCTGTTGAAAAGAATTAGACAGTAACCGCAACTCTACCTGGCTTAAAAATGGATTATTTCCCTTTGTTATTTTTGTGTTAAAGTTTTCAAATTGTTGGATAGCTCTGCCATTTATGGTTAGATGTTTATGAAATTTCATACAATGATTACATATGATCTGTTGAAAAGAATTAGACAGTAGCAACTCTACCTGGCTTAAAATGGATTATTTCCCTTAGTATTTTTTATGTTAAAGTTTTCAGTATGTTGGATCTCTTCAATAGCAAGTATTCTGGCATTTTCCAGTCATATTTTCCCGCCTTTTTGTGTCAACAATTTCACCATTTGCCATACAAGGTTTATTTTTAACAAAATTCTCTCGCCAATTTCATATCATTATTTTTGCATTATTTTCATCCATAGTTTTCATGTCTTATGACATCTTGGTCAAATACCAACAAAATACTCAGAAAAGATACAATAGGACATTTATATAGTTGATGAAACTCTTTATTCCTTTAAGATTAATTATTGCCCATTGTATTCCTTCTAATAAGCAATATATCAAATGACTTTCTTCTGTAACAACGTAAACTTGTTCTCAATGTTCCCATATGCAGAAAAATCCGGCTTTAATGTGGCTCCCACATTATCTTTCTTGTTTACCATTGATGCAGCTTGAGGCATCTAGCTGGTGCATTCAGACACTCTATCTTTTAGTGCTTTGATGAGGAAACATTGAGAAATGGATACCTTAGATATATAAGTTATATACCTAAGATATCTAATATACTATAAGATTAAAGCAAATTGAAAAAAAATGTAATCAAAAAAGAAAAAAATCTATTCGACTTTCCAGTGCATCATTGCAGCCCTAGCTGTGAGTCAGCATGTATGGAATTGCTCATCGATGACTTATTTCTTTTACTCCAGCATCACTAATATCCATGAACTGCTCATTTTTACATTTATTGCTTTATTTATTATTGAGTATTTTGTCTGGGGTATATTTATCTAAGTTTTGTTGTACTGTTTTGCCCTTTGTTACTACTAATTGTCAGAAAGTGGTCTTTATAATTCTATAAATTTAAGTGCAACAATATACAAAATATCCATTTGCACTTTGTCAGACTGGTTTGAATATTTTAGATTGATGTTGTACTAAAGGTATTGAGTCAAAACCAATTTTTCTGAGGTAATGTCCTTACTTGAAGTCTACGTAGACAAAAACCATTTGTAAAATTGTAGATTCTATTACATCTTTCTTAATTGAGTTGAGAATTTTGTTACTTTTTCTTACATTTTCCATTCAGCTATTGAATTGCTTGCTATGAAATAATTTATTCTAGCTAATGTACCATTTGTATATTTTTATTGACAATGTGGCTAGCTAGTCATCATTTCTTTTTAAAAAGATTACGATGAAGTAATGTTTGATTGTGGCCATTATACAGTGCCCTCAAAAAGTTTGTGGATAAGTGAAATTTTCAGAATAAGTGATAATGCATACAACAACTATTTTTACTTTAATAGAAGCTTTTTCATTTGCATTATATACCTCTGAATGTGACTCTTTATCTCTCAAAGATAGATTTTTGTACCTTAAATTGAGTCAAATTTTTAAAAAATGCATATCGATAAAAGTTAACTAGAAATATAATATAATACAATAAGAACTGATGAAAGACAGCCGCGGCTGTGGCGTAGTGGTTACATGTAGCATGTCTGACTTCGAATCCGGAGATCGCAGGTTCGAATCCCGGTCGTGGCAGGTCATACCCTACACATGAGTTGTTGGCTTCGTGGTTGGGTAAGTTAGTACTGGTGATAGATAAGTGTCCAGGAAACCTATAGTAGGAAGAGCTGGCCGTCGTGTATATGACCTATTTATGTGTTGAATGCGACGTTAAAAAAAAAAAAGAAAAAAAAAGATGAAAGACAACCTCATGTTTATAAACAATGTATCCTGATTTTGGAATTATCTTAGAAGACTTTTGGTTTCATTTTTTCATGAATGAATGTGAATCAGCTTATTTTTAAAATGGGACTTTGTTCTAGAACTTTTGGAGGGCACTGTAACTTTTCTTTTTCTAACAAGTCATGTGATTTCTTGATTCTTATAGTTACATGTGGTATGCATGATGATTTTTTCAAAATTTCAACTGTCCAATAACTTTTGTAGGGCTCTGTATATTTTTGCTAGATTTTGGAGGGTAATATGTAGAGGTTATTAAGCAGGGCAAGTGTGCCTTAAGGAAGATATCGGCACACTTGCTTAGGTATTGGCCCGAGGGCTTTAGCCCAAGGGCTAATACCGGGGAAAGTGTGCCGATATCGACTTAAGGCACACTTGCCCTGTTTCATAACCTTTTTATTGCATATGTTGACCAATGCATGTAATGATGATTTTTCTATGACAAAAATACAATTTTTTTCTCGACGTAATGCGCTATTTTGCACGTTGACGTTACGTCACATGTATTGTTTTGTTTTTTCAACGCCGAAACGTTGGAATCTAATGAACGCTTGTTATCAAACGTAAGTCTGGTTGTTAATTATCTTATTAATTTTTAATATGAAAAAACACACGTTGTAAAATTGAATAGCTTCTTGTTGCTAATTACGTACGAATTTCACATGCGGAAAGTCTGCCGTTGTTAAACTGCAGGTGCGTAATGACCGGAAATTGCCTCAATATTGATTTTTGGCACACAAGGAAGTGAGCCAAATATCGATATTTTGGCACACTTGCTCAATACTGGAATGTATTGCCTACATTGAGGCTATATTGGCGCACTTTCACGTCGATTTTGTTACTATTTTTAGTAACATATGCAATAAATATAATATATTTTATAAACAGTGTAAAGGTGTTATAGATATTTGGATAAAGATTGTCCCGCAGAAAAAATCATCAACTACTAAATGTACAAACAATTATACGGTAACACAGGATAAATTATCTCCCTTGAATTTCCTGGAATTTTATTAACATTCTTAATTTCTAAATACATCACTGGCTGGGGTATACTTGCATGTATTTGTTTTTACAACTTCACAATAGACTTTTGGCTTTGGAAGTAAAAGGTTTGAAATTGGAACTAAACTGTCTGAATTTCATCTTAAATATTTTTGTTGCTAATAAAATGGTGTTGGTGTCTATTTTCTGCTATACTGGTCTTCTACTTCACATTTTCTGATGTTGGTGGCTTTATTATTTAGGCCGGTGCTGTGGCAATGGACTGTGTGTACGATATTTTAATTTAGAGGTCACATGTTTCATTCCAAGGCACATCAGGCCCACACTGGTAGAGAAATTGTCCAGGAAGGCTGGTTACGTGAGTCAGCTGCCATACACCATACATGATCACATAAAACGCATTAATATATACAGTACAACCTCTCTTGAACAATACCAACTAGGAGGAACTAAAATGCGTTGCTTTTCAGAGATTATTGCTCTTCAGAGGTCAAATACAATAAGAATTACACTTAAGGAAAATATCAATAGCTGTTGTTGTGCGGAGGATTTGTTCTGTAGAGGGCCGCTTTGCAGAGGTCATACTGTAGTATGAAACCCAAAATTGAACTATTAAATGTATTACATTTGAGAAACAGTTGACACATTATTTAATAATTTTTTAAACAAAATATTTAAAAAATCAATGCAATTCACACAAAAGCATGATACTTTCCAATAATGCTAGTGCATGAATTACATTTTTATGTTTGAAAATCTTGGGATATTTGGTGATACACGATTCACTTGTAGATTATAACTTCTCAAAGTCTACAATTTATGTTTTCTATTATGTTGCTTATAAAAAAGTATTATTGATGTTATTTAAAGACTAAAAATTAATTGTTTATGTTTTGAACAATGTTTTAAGATGGTTTAAAAACCATATTCACATTAAAGTACTTTTCTTTTAATTAGTCCTTGCAGTCTCAAAAATACTCCCCTTCCTTTTCTCTGTTTTTAGAATTTATCATTGCTTTGTAAAAAATCTTTACTTCAAATATTTCTAAAAGTTGTAATAATACCAAAGTTTATGTACGGAGCCCCTAAAAGGACATTTTGAAATACTTTTTTTATTTTCACAACTATTTCGTTTAAACGAAATAATATTTTTTCGAAAAAACGAAATATTATTTCGAAAAAACGAAATAATTATTTCGAAAAAACGAAATAATTATTTCGAAAAAAACGAAATAATATTATTTCGAAAAAACGAAATAATTATTTCGTTTAAACGTAATATTATTTCGTTTAATCGAAATAATATTTCGAATAAACGAAATAATATTACGTTTAACGAAATAGTTGTGAAAATAAAAAAGGTATTTCAAAATGTCCTTTTAGGGGCTCCGTATTTATGCCCATGAAACAAGCTGGATTCAAAATTTATTTTATATGGCTTTTGTTCAGTGCACTCCTAAAGTTCTTTGACATATGAAATGTGCATACCACTAGCAATTTTACTATTGTAAGAGCTTATTTATGTAGCATACTTTAAATCACATGTAATACTGATTTGAAATTTACTCATATAACATTTTGTTCCATTTTGTCATCAGTATATGTGAATCAAATTTGTCCCAAAAGTAGGAATTTGTCTATGGACATAATAAAAGTCACTGTATTTTGTGGAAGTGGAAGTGCAGACTGACTTGAATAACCTGACTAATGAAAATGGTATCATCAGCATTATCCATATTTTTAATCATACTCATTATAATCATCATCATCATCATTGTTGTTATTGGCTAGAATGCACTTTACCGGTACGCGCCTACAGTAGTACTGCGCATGCATCATTTTGCATTCTTCATTGAGTCGGTACTGAAGGTGACCGTTAAAAATCGGGGGTTTGGGGGCAGCAGCCCCTGATAAAAGACAGAAAATATCATGAAGTTAAAATAAAATCACTTACCTTTCTATTCAAATAGGGTTAGGGTAAGGGTTATATTTCTACTTCCGGTGAATTACTGCGTACGGGTAAAGTGCAGTAGCCCCGTTGTTGTTTTTTTGTCATCATCATTATTATTATTATTTACATTACAGTTTGAACAGTTAGCGTATACATGGATGGAGAGACAAAAACAAGGAGGTGCTTACAGTAGTCATAGTTTATATATTATTGTATTTTACAGTTTGAACAGTTAGCGTATACATGGATGGAGAGACAAAAACAAGGTGGTGCTTACAGTAGTCATAGAGCACAGACAGAGAAACATGTCGTTGTCTGTACTACAACATTACAAGCTGATACTGTCTTAGATTTCCTTAATGAATTCTACTCACATCCTAAATTACAGGTTAGTTTATTTCTCTTACCATGATAGAGCCAGTTTTGTATCGTTTGGAGACTGTACAACAATTTTTTATTAGCACTGGACATTTGGTTTAACAAAATGACCCCTCATCCAAGCTTTAGTGCAGGATGAAGGGCATTATTGGAATAAGCCGGAGGCTGAGCATGTATGAGCATTTTCCTGAAATGCGAGTCGTACCGGACGCTTTTTAACGAGTTTTTAACTCCAACCAAACCCAGTGCGCATGCGCTGGGCACCTGCAAATCATAATTTAAAGTTTGTTTTTGTTGTAATAAAACAGGGAGGGATTAACAAATGTTTATCATGCACTAAATATAAAAACAATTGCTAGGGAAGGGCTCATACATGCTCAGCCTCCGGCTTATTCCAATAATGCCCTTCATCCTGCACTAAAGCTTGGATGAGGGGTCATTATTTTCACAAGCCTGCGGCCTCACAGTATGAGCATCTTTAAAGCAACAAAAACAAAATAACAAATAACAAGATAACAAATAACAGTGCAACAGTATATAAACTTAACTGTTTATTCAAACCTGAATAAATTGTAACAATACAAAATCAAATTTTCAAAATTATATCATTGTAAGAAAGTGAATTAGAATTTTCTATCACGGGCCTACAATAAAATTTCTTAAAGTTCTTATCCGATTTCCAATCAGCTGTTTTAAGAATAGTACTTAAAGAACATCCTCTGTAATAAGCAGCTGAAACAGAAGCACCTCGAAAAGAGTGAGCTTTGAAAATCTCAATGTCAATACCAGCTTCAGATAAAACTGATTTCAACCAACGGGCAACAGTACTAGAAGTTACCTGTCTATAAGTCACAAAAGAAATAAACACATAATTAGATAACTTGACTTCTTTAGTCATTTTTAAGTAATGAAGTAAAGTATGCATCACACAAAGTGATTCATCCTCATAGTGTTCTAATTTAAGCATAAAATTTTCATTGACTTTCCTAGTTTTTAAGGTATCAGAAAAAGAAAACATAATATATTTATCATACACAGTCATGTTGTCTAAATTCATAGATACTAGAGTTTGAGCTCTAGGAGCATGAGCTAAAGCTATAAGTGCTATGGTTTTAAAAGTTAAAGTTTTCAAACTTAAAGATGATAAAGGAAATAATGTCTTCAAATATTTAACAACAGTAGAGACATCCCATGTGAGATTGTATCTAGGTCTAGGTGGTTTGTGATTATAAACACTCTTCATGAATCTAGGAATTAAAATACTATTAGATATCCATTAATAACATTCAAAATCCAGTTATCGTTAGTAAATTTTTTCCATTGATGTAAACAATTTTTTAAGAAACCTACTTTACTAACCTTATTATCTAAAGCTGGGCACTGGGGCCCGCTTGTCCATTTGGGGCAACACCCACATTTACAGCAGCAGTTTTCTGTCTGTCGTTTTTGTTCTTGTACATCCTAGGATTATAATTTGACCCTCTTGACATATAAGGATTATATCTTTGTTGTCCATAGGGACGTCTGTAGTAGGATTTTCCTCTGAATTTTTGTTTCTGGAAACTACTGTAATTATTATAATCTTTCCCTAAGGAATTTAATGCTTCACAGTTCTTTATTTCTTTATTTATGTCATCTCCAAATAACTTATCTGTGATTGGAGTGGATAAATTACACAATGCATGATACTTTTTCCTTAATTGAGGTTTCAAATTATAACGTCTCTTTACAGATAGAAAGTATTGGGCTTGTCCAAGAACAGTGAGACTATCAGATATTAAAGTTTTAGCCTCATTATTTGATTGAAAAGCATTCTGCAAAACAGAAGTCAACCTAATAATAGGTGATATGCTTAATGCAATGAGATTTTGAATGTCACTAAGAGTTTTGTCATTACTATGAGCTTGTCTATCCAGAATTTTCCATATTTCTTGATTTACTAAAGGTGGAGCCATTCTAGTACAATTGGCTGGTACCTTGTATTTAGAGGTTATATTTTCCACGTCACAGTGTTCACTGCAAGCTCTATTGATAAGTTGAGCTAAAGTATCAGGGATATTAGGTCCCTTTTCTGGACTTTTAAGTCTGGGTAGTTCCCAAGTATCAAGATCTGAATTAAAATTACTGGTATCCAAAGATTCTATAGGAAACAAAGCACTCTTCAAATCACTAGTAACATTATGAGTCCTAGGACACAAATTTTCTTGATCAGAATCAGATAACTCTCTTGGATCAACTTCTATCTGAAGATTAGGACGATCTTTAGAGAAAGAACCTGAATAATTAGAAAAAGATTCATTTTCATCATGATTTTCATATGGATATATACCAAGAGAAGTCCTAAGACGTTCAATTTCTTTTCCAGAAAGTTTACTTAAATCAATAGAACAGTTCAAACTCTCGTTCGTATCCGAACGTTTTGTGTCCGAAGACTTCTCTACTTTGTCCGAAGACTTATTGACCTTTTTATCAGAATGACATTTATCATTGTCCTTGGAAATATTATTGTCCGAAGACCTTTTAGATTTAGCACAATCCGAAGACTTGGCTTTTAATACAGGTTTATTCACAACAGATTTAAGTTTCTTACCTGTTTTGTGCTTGTTACCGGAAGTTCCGGTTGATGTAGAAGCACGTGTACCTCTCCTCGGAGATTCTTCTGGGCTTGAAAAGCCTTCAAATTCAAGGCTAGAGCTGTCAGACAGAGACAAACAGTCTGCCATACTTACTTGAAGATAAAATATCACAAAAAATTAATCTATTAAACGTAGAAATAAGATAAAATATCATTCAAGTTACACGTCTGATCGAGTCGACGCTCAGAAAAGGAATGATTTGCAGGTGCCCAGCGCATGCGCACTGGGTTTGGTTGGAGTTAAAAACTCGTTAAAAAGCGTCCGGTACGACTCGCATTTCAGGAAAATGCTCATACTGTGAGGCCGCAGGCTTGTGAAAATAATGTAAATATTTACTGGACTATGGATTTTTACTGGCCCTAAGAAATTCTGAGTGATTTGTTTAGACATGCTACATGTATCAATTTTAGCCTAATATAATATGTAATTGTTGTTCCTTCCAATATTAAGGTACATGTATATAGAAAAGTTGCCGGCTGTAAGGGTACATGAGTACTGGTTATAGACCAGGGTCCAGAAAAACTAGGTTAGGTGCACTGGCCTCCAAATTATAAACTTACTTGTGTTGACACAGAATTTAACCCAGTATAAAGTTAACAGAACTAAGTTTTTTTTTACTTAATGATTAAATGATTTTTATTGAATGAGGAAAATGGGGAACGTAAAAAAATGGTGGGCTGTGGAATCACTTAAATTCTAACAGTCACTTGACAAGCGGCAATTTTGGTGGACTCAGTCTGCAGTCTAAAATCAAGGACTGTAGTGGGTAAATTTTGCGTGGGTTTAATTTTCGCTATATGAATTAACTCATCTTAAATATAGCATTCTGTCCAAGATTAGGAATACAGTTTATTTCTCCATAAACTTTTGGAGTACAGTGTATTTCTGTATTATCTTTTAAAGGACACTGTGTATTTCTTATTATATTTCAGGATTATTATGTTGTATTATTATCCCCCTGTGAGTTAGATCCTACAATGAAAGTATTATTACAAGTACCAATGTGGGCACAGAGGGTTATATTTATACAAGGGTCAGCTTTAAAAGACACAGACCTAGCTAGATGTAGGGTACAAGATGCTGAAGCATGTTTTATATTGTCTACACAGAATGTGGAAAACAAAGAAGCTGTGGTAAGTTATACTGTAGCGAGAAATATAGTGGAGCATCAACTGCTGTACATACTGTGTTAATATTTTTTAAGAGGCTCACATGGAAGATTAGGCTTTGCCTAACTGTGTTGCCTCTATAATAAAGTCTTTATTATTATTATTATTATTGTTATTATTATTATCTTTTTTATTATTATTATTTTTGTTATTATTATTATTATTATTATTATACTTTCGAGATTAAGAGCTTGTATCAGTGCTTATTTCAAATTGATGAATATTCTGTTTCTTTCATGTTTATGTATTTTGTAACAATATATTATATAATATCGAGTCATTTCTTCTCTATGATGTTGTCATTTAACTTTATGTTTTCACTGCAATGTAACAATAAGATCTTATATTTTAATCATACTAGATGGGAGCCCATGCAAGCACGGGCTTTAGGTAATGACAGTTCTTGAAACTATTCATCGAAATAGGCATGTTTAAAAGCCATGTGAAACTTGATCATAAGAGATTGCAAAATATTTGTAGGAAGTTTGATATTGATTTAATAAAGGGAAATAACCGCTGCGGGGAGTTTGGTCTATTTTTAGATTTATCTAGAACTATTTTTAGACACAAAAAAAACCACTATTTTTGTTGATTTTTGGCAGTTTTTGCAAATATCAAGAGGCTTTGTCAAAAAAGAATTGTCAACTTGATATGCCGGTATATAGGTGCTCCAGCGACAAACAAAAGATTTATTCAAAGCTGCGCAGTTTCTTCCACAAAACAGGAAACTCGCAAATTTAATAGTATAGATATTTTCAATCAATAACACCACATTTCACTGTAAGGTATGATAGAAAGTTGATCTATTTGTCTTTATAGTTCCCCTCTTTGAAAATGACTGCCATAGGACTTAAAATTAGTGTTTGCATCTGGACTTAATTAATTTCACTTAAGAAAAGTGTCTTATATTAAAAATGACCTTTCTTTGCACATGTTCCTTATTAAAATACCCCAGAGGTCACATCAGGAGAATTGGTGTTCAAATATCTTTTGCTGATAGACAATCTCACTGGGAATTATCTGGCTTAGTTTATCTCTGTCAATCTATAAATAATAAAATGACTTTTGCCCATTGCTATCAAAATCTACCCATCACAATATCACGGTGTTGAGACCCCGTGAAATAATGAAACAAGAGCATCTTTAAATTGCCCTATCACCTTTAAGTTAAACAAATTTCTTGCCCATTTTTCTAATGGTAAAGGTTTAAAATCCCAGTATTTTGTAACAATTGTGTAAAATAATGACAATTTTCTGGTGATATGTCAAACCATTGTTATACTTTTCTACTTTAAATTGCTTTAAGCTATAGATGGTATGCTTTTATCAAAAATAAGCTATTTAAGTCTAGGCTTTCATTTCTAGATCATTATGCTTATATTTCTAGATAATTGGATAATACAATCTTTTGTTTGTTCGTCTGCTTCGTCAAATCTACTACATCAAATCTGTCTGGTTTCCTTTGAGAAATACTCATTTGAGATCATTCAGTCGTGACAAAATACTTACATTGCATTCATTTAATTATTGGATCAATGAGACAATTTGATTATGCATGTAATTTAACTACTAATAAAGCTTTTACATCAGTAACATTTTAATTTGAATCTTAGCTGATAAACCAATTAATGTTCATCTTTTAATGCTCTCAGATGAATCTTTGTTTTCGTTTCCATTGAAAATGTGAGTTGAATTATCCTGAGATAAGGAATGTGTGCAAGGATTTTTAAATGTCATTTTATCTAAAGTTGATGGAAAAATGTTTCTGTTAAATTTTTCATTCTAGTGTGACCCTGTACTTGATATGTAGAACAATTCTTATAAAAAATTCTCATGTGACCTTGTTTTAAATAATTAATATGTAGAACAATTTCACATAAGGTATCGTCTGGCACGTCTGCTGTTGACATTTATCTATTGTCTGTTCTCAGTTCTTGCTGTATTGTCTTATATCTCTAATGACCTACTATAGACATGCACATATAATCTCAGATTTCACTGTCAACTGATTGTTTCTGTCTTTGAATGATTGTCTCTCTTTTTTAGCACCATTTCACTGTCAACTGATTGTTTCTGTCTTTGAATGATTGTCTCTCTTTTTTAGCACCATTTCACTGTCAACTGATTGTTTCTGTCTTTGAATGATTGTCTCTCTATTTTAGCACCATTTCACTGTCAACTGATTGTTTCTGTCTTTGAATGATTGTCTCTCTTTTTTAGCACCATTTCACTGTCAACTGATTGTTTCTGTCTTTGAATGATTGTCTCTCTTTTTTAGCACCATTTCACTGTCAACTGATTGTTTCTGTCTTTGAATGATTGTCTCTCTTTTTTAGCACCATTTCACTGTCAACTGATTGTTTCTGTCTTTGAATGATTGTCTCTTTTTTTTAGCACCATTTCACTGTCAACTGATTGTTTCTGTCTTTGAATGATTGTCTCTCTTTTTTAGCACCATTTCACTGTCAACTGATTGTCTCTGTCTTTGAATGATTGTCTCTTTTTTTTAGCACCATTTCACTGTCAACTGATTGTTTCTGTCTTTGAATGATTGTCTCTCTTTTTAGCCCCATATTCCTATGCCTTTGTTGTGTCAATGATATACAGTGCTATCCACAAGTCTTCTGGGTTTTTTAACTCACCTGAGCACAAAGTGTTCAAGGTGAGCTATTGTTTGGGGTCTGACCAATGTGCGTTAGTGTGTTCATGCGTCCATCTGTCGTCAACAATTTTTTAAAAATTCTTCTTGTCTAAAACCATAAGGTATACAATTATAAAATTTGGTATCACTAGAATGTGCTTTACAAAGATTGTTCAAATTATGCCCCTGTGGTCAAAATTGGCCTTGTCTCAGAGATTTACATTGAGTTATATAGGGAAATCTTAAAAAATCTTTTGCTCAAAAACTGCAAGACCTCAAGTTTTGATATTTGGCATGTAGCATCACTAGAAGGTGCTTCACAAAGCTTGTACAATAAATACCCCTGGGATCAAAATTGGCCCTGCTCAGGGGTCACAAGATTTACATAGAGTTATATATGGGAAATTATTGTTTAAAAAATCTTCTGCTCTAAAACTGCAATAATTTCATAATTGATATGGGGTATTATCCTGAGGTCTTCTACAAAGGTTGTTCAAATTATGCCCTGGTTTGAATATTGACCCTGCCCCTGGGATCACTGTTCATCAGCTGAAACTGTTAAACAATCTTTTGTCAGAGGCCCTAAGCATCTAGTTCTCAGGTGAGCAGTCAAGGGTCCTCAGGACCCTCTTGTTTGACAAACTTATTCATGTTAACCCTTTGAAAAAGGAATCAATAGCCATCTAGCAACACAGAATATTGTTCCATTCATCAACGTAATGAACTATATTCTAGTAATCAAGAAAAGAAATAATGCTGGCTCTGTCAGAGCTGACTTTCTACATATTTTGTATGACCTTTGTTGTAACTACTAAATCTATTTGGTATATCATTTTTTTGTGTTTACTTATTGACCTTATTAATTAATACTTTTGATTGGCTGTCTTCTGCTGTATTCACCTTAAAATTTTACAAGCACAAGTCTAAATTTATAATATGATGCTTACATTTTATAGTAAAGGCAAAATTATCAACAATAATTTATAATCCCTATACTAAATGCAATATTTTTCACTCACAGGAATCAATTTTCACAAGTTCCATACTTCAGCCTGGACTGAGTGTCTTCTGTCTTTAAGCAGGACATTGCTGCGTCCCTTAGTATTTATCATGTGTTAAGATCACTACATCCATAATCATACTTTATCGTCTGCTGTCAATATCGTCTGCTCTCAAACTCATGTTTTAATAAAAAAGTCCATTTTGTCTCCTTTCTTAAACTTTTTTACGAGCTTTATTTAGAAAAGCTGTCTATATAGGAGATTATATCCAATGAATTATTGACCATAAAATATTTAGAAGGAAGTAATTTAATGTTACATTGTACTTACAAAATTGACGGGTTCCTGGTAATGTATTGTTTGTCGTTCATCTGAGAGGGTTTGCATGTGATATTGTCATATATTTTAAGAATACTATTCCTTAATCTAGATTTTTTTTTCATGGGTCCATAGGACTCATATATTTGACAACAATGAGTCCTAGAGAAAAGCAATGAGTTCTTTATCTAAAACAATACATTCTATGTTAGACACAAATACAGTAATTATCTATCAGTATTGTAGAAAACATAAAAAGAACATTGACTTTAAGATTTGAACAATATTTCTGTAGTCTTGACATGATCTGAAGATGCATTTTAGCAACCTTCTGCCCAGTCATGTATTCAGTAAGCCTATTTGTATGGAAGTTTTAGCTAACTCTCAGTGGCACATTCAAATCTGCTGGTTGAATACTCCATTATTGACAGTTAGTACTGAAATACTGTAGTGAGTATTTAAATAAGTGGATTAATGCCATAGACAGTTGAATGAAATTTACCAATCAAAAAGCTATAAAGCAAAACACACACACAAACAAAATGACAAAATAAAACTGTAAAGGAAATCAAGAGACAATGAAATTGAATAAACAAAAGAAATAAACAAATTATTTATTGGGTAACATCTAGTGAAGCTTTTATCAAGATAAAAGATGTACATTATATATGTAAGACAGTGTATCTTTGAAGAAAGTTGTATGTTACTTTGACTGACAGATAAAAGTATTTCTCTCGTCAAATATTCATATGTCCCGTCACAAGTCAAGTCATTTTTGAGAAGCAGGTTTCTGTCTTCAGGACTCTAAAATCCAGGTCGATAGGGCAGTTGGTAGCGCGCCGGGATTTGGAATCTCATGTCAAAGGGGGTGTGGGTTTGAATCCCACCCAGGGAGGTTATACCCTTCCATGAAAATTTGACAATAATGTCGATTTTTCTCCATTGATTAGATAATATAGAGAAGTTTCTGGCCTTATGGAAGGGTAGGTGAGTACTGTTTATAGACAATGGTCCAGGAAAGCTAAGTTAGGTGCTCTGGATGATGTAAAATGACCTATATTGTGTTGACACGGCGTTAAATCTATATAATAAAAAAAACATGACTCTAAGCTAAACTATTCAGAGAAACTACTCATGTGTATATCAGTGTCTGAATTGATGCAAAAAGTCTTAGTTAAGTTTTTAGGTGCACCATATTTATATCTTTGAGACTAATAAAAGGATTCACTTGAAATTTCACACATGTCTACAGGGTTACCATTGGAGGTCAAATACCAAGTTGCATAACTCTTGCATGAATTTTTACTGGTTGTTGCTGTTATTTACACGAATACCCCAATAGTGGACTGCTCTTGTTTATTAACACTTTACCATTCTATAAGATTGCCTCTCTTGTACTGTTAACTCATTTGTTTTTTGTAGAATTACTTATCCCTATAGTGAATAGTCAATTACCTATTGAACAGGTGTTTCTGGGACCCTGCCAAATTGCTAACCCACAAAACACATGTGTGCCTAACCCTGCAAAATGGTGTTGTTATGAAAATCAAAAACTATTTAATCCATCTATGAGCACCTGAAGGCATCATATTGTTAAGCTAGTCAGATGTAAAATAAGCAAGTATGCAAGCCTAGGATTTGAGATTGGGTTTTAATTAGAATGGTAAAGATTGAATATACAAACTAAATTACACTTCTATTTTCAGGATCAACATACCATTATGAGATCATGGGCTATTAAAGATTTTGCTCCGGAATGTCCACAATATGTACAAATATTTAGACCTGAGAATAAGTTTCATGTTAAATTTGCAGGTAAGTGTATTATTGTATTTTATTTCTTTTACTCTTTAATATCACAACATGGGTCCATAGCACAGTCCATAGTCTCACCAGGATTTCAAAATCTAGTTTCCTGTCATAAATTGACTTTCTTACAATCATGATGATAGCTTGTTTCCGCCACCATGAAATTTTGACATACCATTCAATTTTAGGTTTTTAAAGAAAAACAATTACATTTTAAAAAACATGATTTATACCAAAAAATTGGAGCAATTCTGACTTGACACTTAACAAAGTACTAATTTGGTATGGCCTAAAAATATTCATTATAATTTTGTCAGCTTTGTTCTGAATAAAAGTTGCAAATCCGATGTTTGTCAGACTATTAGACATACATCAAAAATGTCTACAAAATTAGTGGGTGTCTAGTTGCTCGGGATAACTACCTATTAGTTTGGGCAACCAAAAATATCTTTTGAGCAACCAGATTTCTGCAAATGAGATATAGTGCTTGCTCTGAAATGATCTGTTTGGACAACCTCTTTCATATCCCCCAGTTTCTTAGAATATATACATTTTTGTATTATGTTATTTTCCAGAGCATGTAGTATGTGTAGATGAATTTAAGTATGCTTTATTGGCAAATAATTGTTTATGTCCAGCAACATCAACATTAGTGACTTTATTATTACATACATCGAGAGGACAGTAAGTATTCTATATATATGTCCTAACCCATAGCCACCTACCTTAACCCATGTCCACCTACCTTAACCCTGTTCTCCTACCTTAATCCTGTCCTCCTACTTGTCCAGCAACATCAACATTAGTGACTTTATTACTACATACATCTAGAGGACAGTGAGTATTTTATATTTTTTTCCTTATTGTAGAGCAGCAGTGTCAAAAAGTGGCCTTGTTAAGAAGTTACAGAATCATAAAAGAGTCACAAAATGAGTCATTTACCAAAGTGTTTGGGACAGTCTAAAGTTTATCAGACTGCCCGCATAAGTTAAACATTTTTGGTGCTGATTCTTTTCTGGTCAATCCTGAGTTTTTATTGTCTTGACTTCCTTCAAAATGGCTGCCAGAGGGCTGGGAATGACTGTTTTATGTACATACAGCAAGTTGGATATTGTTTTGTTAAAATTTTGTTTGACAGTCAGTGGTACATAGCAACAGTGATTTAAATACTCTATATTTGTTTGATAATTCTAGTACATAGAAATGGATATCTTTTTTATCAGAACAGAACAGAACAGAACTTTATTTTCTCAAATTACAATGTAATACATGAGAACAAAGAATGATGGTATAAACAAACATATGAATATGATATATAAAGTAACAGAAAATAGCGTTCGCGGATATATGTAATAAACATTTTATATACATGTATAGTTCGTTTCTTTCCCAACGGTCAAACCATGAACAATCCCACGGTGATTTCGTGTTCTAAATACTCATGATATTATGATAGTGTGTATTCAATCACCATGAAATTAATCAAACTTTGTCAGTTGGGAAAAAAAGGACTACAGATAATTCATTGAAATAGACTATAGATAAGGCAAGAGGAATGAGAGATTTGCGCACGTGGAACACGTGTTAATTAATACTTGTGTAAGCGGTGTATTTGAGTTCACTAAAACATATAGGTAAGAGTATGGATTTTTTGTTAATAACAGAACTTAAAAGTGTTTTATTAGAAACTTAAGAAGGGTAAATTTAAAGTATTTTATCGGATTACAATATTACAAGGTTACAAAAATAAAGTTTTGGATGTGTCAGGTAAGCTGTTTATATGATAAGCTTAGTATTTATGTGCATGTACAAACGTTAATGACTAATTCTTCCTAGCAATGTATACATAGTTATATATATGGTGAATAAAATAAATAGATAATTGTTCAATATAGGGTTATGGGGGTTTAACATTTGCGAGTAGTAAATAGTGGGTGCAGAAGTACTGTATTCAGTATTTAAATAAGTGGGGTTAATGTATGCATCACTGACAGCTGAATAAAATTTTACAATATCATAAAAAAAGAGTTGATTAACAACATAGTGTTTTTAAGTCAGTCAAATTTTAGGGTTCCAATCTGATGTCTTTTGCAGTACTATTTCACCTTATATTTGTTTTAGGGTGTTGCCCCTATGATTTATTGTTGTTTTTCAGAGAATGTCAAAGTGGATTTATTGCTATTGCTGTTTTTCAGAAAATGTCAAAGTGAACTCATTTTTATTGTTGTTTTTCAGAGGTCAAAGTGGATTTATTGTTGTTGTTGTTTTTCAGGGAAGGTCAAACATCATCGGAAGATTGGCAACGTTTATATGGTCGATGTTCAGGAAATGAAATATATCATATAAAATTATCTGAGAGTAAATTCTTTGGTGAATATAAAGGGAAAAGTTTTACATATGCTTCATTTCATGCTCATAGAAAGTAAGTAAATATATTTTTATCCAATATTTTTCCAAAGGGAATATACAAGACATATATACATACATTTATCTTGTTTGTATTGCTAACAAAGCCTTCAAGAAATCTTAGATGTGCACTTTTTCATGTTTAACATGTATAAAACTCCATATCATTTTAATGAAATGTCATAACATGGTCATAGAGTTCAGGAATGAAAAAGTTGAAGTCAGATGTCCTGTAAAAGCTTTTTGGCAGAATTATTGAAATAGGAGTTTAATCATATGTTTATAAACTAATTATGCTGATTATGGAATTTGCTTCAATGACTCTTTGCTTCATTATACCCCCGCTTTGAAGAAGAGGGGGGTATACTGTTTTACCCTTGTCCGTGCATGCGTGCGTCCGTCCGTTACAAAATTTCCGTCGCAGTTTTCTCAGCAACTATAACATGCAGCAGCCTAAAACTTTGCATGTTGCTTCATCCTATAGTCCCATGTGGTGTAAAGCGATTTCATGCTCCTTGCTCATCTACTTCCTGTTTGTCGCATATTTTTAGATTTTGGCGGGGGTATCACTAGTGAGCATTAGCTCACAGATTTTTTTTCATGCATAGATGTGACTAAGTTTATTCTCAGGATTTTGTCCGAGGAATTTTGGAGGGTACTGATTGATATATTAAAGCGATAAGTTCTTATTTTGATTTTCCATTAACTTCATAGTAAATTTAGTATTTCATCAAGTTACTAGGGTTATGACTTTATTTTATGTTTAACGTCAGTTTCAATTTTTTATATTTAATGTCAATTACTCAATTAACTCTTAATTTTGATTGGATAGAATTGTCCTGAAGGCAATATTCTATTGGCCTTTCATGTAAATATTACATAGTGAATTCTAAAGTTTGATTGGATAAAAACATGCCTAAAGCCTTTTTCATTGGCTGATTGCTGTGAAATGTCAAAAAATTGTATTATGTAATCTGATTGGATAAAAATATTCATAAAACATTACTTTATTGACAATTGCTGCAAAATGTCATGAAAATTTATTCTCAAATTTGATTGGATAAAAATGTTCCTAAGGCAATATTTTATTGGCTATTTGCTTCAATATCAAATATTATATTCTCAATTATAATGAATGAGCTTCATTAAAGCCAAGCATTCAATAATAATTAAGTATCCTGAGATTACAAATGTAATATTTTGATGGCTTGATGGCTCCATCTTCATGTTTATGAGTTTGCTTGCAGCTCATTCGTGATTGCTCAAAAAAGCTTGAGGATTGCCAAACGCTTTGTGAGTCATTGTAGTTTGAGCAATGGCATCTTTTTATAATTGGTATAAACATTGGAAATTTGTTTCAGACCTTAGCATGACTTTGAGCAATTCCTGCAATTCAAGTTTGAGTATTTTATGTGATTGTAAATGACGGGTATATTTGAGATTAGATTTTTGTTTTCTCTAGTGTTCTCAATAATACATGTACATTGAAACCTTCCTGAACAACCATTAACAGGGTAGCTAGTTGTTGAGCAGCCCTGTACATTTTGAAATTGACTGTTGATAAGGGGTTTAAAAGCCAGATAATGTTGGTTTGGCTGAACAGTTTGTGTAGAGTTCTGCTATTAAAAACACCTTTGTTAATGTAAAACCATGCACTTTCTGATGATGTTAAGTCCTTAATAGTAAATTTTTGAAGAAAAAGGTTCTCTATATTAAGACCATTTCACGAATAAGATCATTCATTGTAATGGTCCTACATGTAGTTGTGAAGTTTTTGTGCAGTGTAGCTAGAACAACACCCAATGGGAGGGACAAAAGTGTGTTGCTGTTTAGAGGTTGTTGCTGTATAGAGGTTAAATTTAATCAAAATTACGGCTAGTGGAAATATCAAAAGCTGTTGTTATGCAGAGGATTTGCTCTATAGGGGGGGGGGGGGGCTCTCAGCCGGCAGCGGTTATTCTGTATACCAAGGGTGTAGAATTACTATGCCTGACGTGTCTGACTCATACATTGATGACTTCAGAAAAGGAAATTAATCAATTCAACTTGTCTGCGAACAAGGGATATTTTAGCTGTAATTATACTTAATAGTGAAAAGTCTAACAACAGTAAATAGTGAAAAGTCTAAATGTTTTAGTCAAATTCAACAGTGAACTACCCTATATTACATTGTCGATTATTTATCATTACTTATAGTGTGTATTTAATATCATAGTTCACAATATGTCTTTTTGAATATTGAACTTCTGGCTCAGTGAATTTGACCCTGACAAGTATATTTTAAGTTTAAAAAACTGAATTCCACACCCTTGTATACATGGAAATATCAAAAGCTGTTGTTGTGCAGAAGATTTGTTTTGTAGAAGGTCACTCTGCAGAGGTTATACTGTTTAATATTCTTTTATATCAGATATGGTGTAAGCCTAGTGGGAGTACAACAGAACAGTGGTGTCTCAACAATACAGTTAAACCCAGGACCTCGTCATATCATGAAGGAATCAGATATATGTTTTTATATGAACATTACAAAAGAAGAGAATTCAGCTTTTATACTTGCTCATCCAAATCAGGAAGATTCTAAACCAGATAAAAAACTTATGCAAGGAGGAGAACATACTTCTAAAGTTGCTAGTGTAATAGCTAGTGTTGGTGAGTGAATTATCTCCCTTAGAGAGCAGTTGTGTCCTTTTAAAGTTGATAGTGTCCCTTTAAAAGTTCATTATTTCCCTTAAGTATTGATTTTCTGCATTCTCTGTTAGGGGATTGTGGGATGTTTCTTTTTAAAAGTTTATTGCCTCCCTTGAACAGTTGAATGTCTCCCTTTAAAAATTATTAACTCCCTTTCATAATTCATTGTATCTTTAAAATAGATAGCCTCCCTTTGAAAGATGACTATCCTCCCTGTAAAGTTAATTGCCTCCCTTCGTATGTAGATTGTCAGTTTTTGAAATGTGGTTGTCTCCCCTTGAAAGTCAATGGCTTTGCTTCAGACAAAACTACTTAAGTTTCTATTGCTGGTGTCACCATACTATTGGTGAATGAATTGTCCCCCTTTGAAAAGTTTGTTGTCTTTCACTTAAGTTTGTTTTACAAAAAACCGTATAGTCTTAAGTATTAAATTTTGTAAATGTTAGTTGAGATATACTGCTTAAAATAAGAATTGAAAATAAAATTAGTTATAGGTACATGAAAATTGTGACAAAAACTATATTATCATTGAAAACACTTATTACTTTATTCTTTATTAAAGGTACTATGGCTTTGGAGTTACAACATACAAGATTGATCAATGCTCCACCAGAAATCAATCAAATAAATCAAATAAATCGTACAGGAAGTCGTAGAACCAAACTAGAGTTACCATCAGGCCTTAGTACAGCTAGTTTACAAAAGAGACCAAGTATAGCTCCGGTACCAGCATTACTGGAAGCTGGTGATATCAAAATACAGGTGGAAGAGGAAACCATGTCTGAAGAGAGTGTACCTTATATGGATGAAGATGAAAATCCAGAGTAAGCTCTCCTTTTTTAATGCAGTTAGCTCCCATTTTTGTTTTTAAAATCTGGAGTAACCCCCCTTTTTTAAACCCAGATTAAGCTTTTGTTTTGAATTCAGAGTTACCTTCCCTGTTTTCTAATCCAGAGTTCTGGATTGGGTTTAACTTTGTGTCTACACAAATTAATGTCACTTATAGGTGGCCAGCTCACCTAACCTATATTTTCTTCACCCTTGTCTGTAATCATTACTCTTTTTTACAAAGGACTACAAATCCTCTGTGTACCTTATTGATGGTAGAAGGTTTTATTTATTGTTTATTTTATATGAATGGGTATAAATGTCAATTTTATTATCAAATCAGTGACCCCTTATGGACACTTGATTCAAACTTCTGAGCATAGCCTACTGCACTACGGATGCAAGTATGTCTTAGGTTTATGTGGGCATTACTACTCTAGTTACTCATTCTAATCTGTATATTTCAGATATGTACGAGGATTTCCTCCAGTCACACCATATATTGGTACCAGTCCTACATTATGTCATTTAAAGAGAGAAAAACGACCACTATGTTGCCTTGAACTTGTACAGGTATGATTTCATGTATTCTAACTATGATACAACGAGTATAGCATTTGATTTTGTTGATTTTTGTTGTAGCTTTTATTGTCAGCTGTTGAATTACCATTGAATACAACAATACACTATACTTTTCTATGAGTTCACGGACGAACGAAATTTTGAGAAAAAATAGTTATGCATACTGCAAGTAGTTTTACAACGGTTTGTTCATGTAAAATAATTCTAATCATATGTTGATGACTAATTTTACCCCCCCCCTTCAATGAAAATATTTTGGGTGGTATATAAGAGTCAGCTTGTCAGTTGATTGGTCGGTCTGTAGCTATTTCTTGTCTGCTTAATTTCTTAGTACCTATTTTACAGATTTGATTCAAACATTCACCCATATACCAGATATCAGGCAGACATGTGCATATCACATTTTGGGTACGGTCCATTAATTTTGGCCAAATTATGGCCCTTTGATGAAAAATCTTGTCCATACATTTTCTCAGCACCCAATTTCTTGGGGTATTTTATCACATTCAGTGATAGGGCTGGATAATGTTAATTTTGGAATTTGCTTCCTTGACTCTTTGTTTTGTTTACATTGGTTAAATGTAAATGGTTTATTTTAAATTAGGATTATGTCCAAGCTCTTTTGAAAGACACTGTCAACTAGTATCATTTAAAGCCTTAATTGTAATTGGCATTTTCAAAAATCAATGAAATATGAAAAGAATGCTTAAGGTGCTAGGGTCTGTTTTACTCACCCAGACTAGCTTTAGACTGTCTAAGTTGAAATTTGCTTGTTAATTTTGCACTCTGTTTGCTTTAGTTTGTACATGTGTAGTAATTTTGTTTTGTATACTTTTGGTTGCAATTTAATTTTTGTTGTCTTTTCAATGTTTAATTAAGTATGTAGATCTATATTTTTTTACTTCTGGCTTTTTCTGTATGGCTGAAAATGAAAAGTATTACTGAACTATTGCGCTGTTTGCTGTATTAGTCATAAAAAATTGTCATGACTCCTGCATGGTCTGTAAATACATGTATTATTTCATCATATGAATTACACTCTCATAACAACAAGAAATATGTTCAATATCTCATTTATTTACTCACATATGGATATTCAAGTTTTCTCTCATTGCTCAATTCTTGTTGCAAATCAATGTTCTATCTAAATTTATGTATGTAATGTTGTTGTTTTTCAGGAACAAAAAAATGTAATCTATATTTTCATATTTTAAATATAACATATTAATATGTCAATCAATAATTAGTTTCCTTAATGTCTTCATAACTACTCTTTATTTTATATGCTCCTTTAAATTTCACCATATTTATAATAAATATGAACCCTCACTTTGAAGTTTCATCCTTTAGCCTCACTTTGAAGTTTGAACTTATAGCCTTATTTTGAATTTAAATTCTGTAGCCTCACTTTGAAGTTTTAAACTTACATGCAAAGCCTCACTTTGAAGTTTAAAACACACATCCTCACTTTGAAGTTTTTTACCTACACCATCACTGAAGTTTCATCCTTTAGCCTCTCATTGAAGTTTGAACTTATAGTCTTATTTTGAATTTAAATTCTGTAGCCTCACTTTGAAGTTTTATACTTACATGTTAAGCCTCACTTTGAAGTTTAAAACACACATCCTCACTTTGAAGTTTTTTTACCTACACCCTCACTTTGAAGTTTCATCCTTTAGCCTCTCATTGAAGTTTGAACTTATAGCCTCAATATGAATTTTAATTCTGTAGCCTCACTTTGAAGTTTTAAACTTACATGTATAGCCTCACTTTGAAGTTTAAAACACACATCCTCACTTTGAAGTTTTAAACTTACAGCCTCATTTTGAAGTTTTAAGTCCACAACATCACTTTGAAGTTTTAAGTCCTCAGCATCACTTTGAAGTTTTAAACTTTTGAAGTTTAAACTTATAGAATCTTATTGTTTGTTTCATGAATATAGCCTCATTTTCATTTTAGCTTCACTTTGAATTAAAAAACTTAATCTCAATTTCTCATGCTTTTATTGTTTATAAGAAAGTGCTAATAGTTAATTATCTGTAGATAACAGAGATTACTTGTAAATGTTTTCTTGTTCCATCTAGAATATTAAAATATGATGATTTTGGTCCAAGATTGTCCAGATTTGTTTTTCATGTTATCTTAATGTCCTTTGTCATAGGTCAAAACTTTTCTAGTATCATACACTTGTTATTCATAGAAATTAAGAAATATTGCATGCTGTGTTAACATCAATAATGCCACTAACTATGTTTGTCTATTTCCTATGATTCTTCTAACTTAACATTTTATTAATATTTCCTGTATAGTTTAGTGAGTTGTGTTCTGCTTGTATCTATCAGCATCATTGAAACAAAACTTTTTTATGCAACAACCAGTACACAGTAAATTTCTTTTATGAGGACTGTTTTGACACTGCTTGATGATAAATCTCATATCAAACTGCTACTCATTCTCAAGTGGAGCAATATTCATGTTAAAATCTATATATGGTAATACTACATCAAATGTGGCGAGTCATATCAGAATCTTAAAATTTGTATAAAAATGGCAGTCTTAATTTATCAATGGAAATTACTCATACATTGTACGTTATGCTAAAACCTGAAATTCTGTACTTTTTCTTAGTCTGGATTACCTGCCCCTTACCACTATCGTTATCGGGTCAGGCAAAGCACCATCATGGCTGCCCCCTCAGTTATTATTCAGGTAACAAAATTTTCTTTTACGTTTTCTTAATTTTGCATGATCATTTGCTGACAATAGTAACTTTTGTAGGAGTTCAGTACTATATTAGTCATTGAAAGTCAATTTTTCTGATTGCTTGTATATTTAGCGAACCTTGAACCAAAAACTATGTCTCAAAGTAAACATTATTCGGACGTGGATTAGTCTCGTTAAAATTTTAGATACTTTATTTACCATGAATGTAGCCGAACAACTAAAAGAAGGTATCCACTGTAATTCTTGTACAATTATCCTTTGATTTAAGCCCATGTAGTGAGAAATATTCATTTTAAAACATAATTATGAAATACCTAATTCATTACATCGGTTGCAGTCATTATCATGCTTTGTCTGACATACTTTTACCTGTCATAGTACGACTGGGAACCAGACAATACTTTATCTTTCAAAAAGTTTGTATTACCTCCCTGTTAAGGACCATTTTTAATGATAATCTGAAAACTCTTTCTATTTATGTTATTTTTATTCATTTATCATTATATCCAAAGTATCCGGTTTATTAATTAAGGGCAAGAATTTATAATCAAATACATCTCATTTGTTTTTTCCTCCTTAAAACTATATTGTATTGTGTATTTTTATTTTTTTTTAACATTGTATTCAACACATATATAGGTCATATACACGACGGCCAGCTCTTCCTACTATAGGTGTCCTGGACACTTATCTATCACCAGTACTAACTTACCTTACCACGAGGCTGACAACTCATGTATTGGGTATGACCTGCCGCAACCGGGTTTCGAACCTGAGATCTCCGGATTCGAAGTCAGACATGCTAACCGCTACGCCACGGCCGCGGCAATGGCTACTGTAACACATCTTGTACATGCATAGTATTATAACTAGTGTAAATATACACAGCTCTATGCTTAATCCTATTCATATACATTATGTATTTTTTTCTTCTATATAATTATAGGTGTGTGATCATTGTAGTTATAAAAGTGCTAAAGAATATCAATGGCCTAATCCAGCAATTATAGTAGCTGCAGACTATGCTAGTAATGGTTTATATAACTTTATTGTACCATTAAGATCACATGCTAGACCTAGTAACACACTCAATCCTATTGTTTTAGTTCTAGAAAAAAGGTAAGTTGGTACCCTTAATATCTTAACTTTTTTCTTAGGCATAATTAACAATCCTATTTCTGGTTATTTCAATATGGACACTATAAATTATAATGATGATGATGATGATGATGATGATGATGATGATGATGATGATGATGATGATGATGGCAATATTAATGTTTGCAATGCTACTGCTGATGATGATAATGATAATCTTTAAAATATTCAGGACCAGTTATATGGAATGAAATTCCTCTTCACATTCGACTTGCAGAAAGTCTAACATCATTCTGAAATCAATACCTTAAGTAGAAATTTCAATAAATGTAAATTGGTCTTTGTCCACCGGCAATATTCACTCTTTTTATTTCAGGCTTGTGTGACCTAGTATCATTTTACTTATCTTTCTCTTTCTATTTGTTAATTCATTATATGTTTTCACTATGTAAATATTGTAAATAACTTGTACATGTCTTACTAGAAGTCCATATGGAAAATTGAATTTATCCAAATGTGAAGCCTTCGTTAAAAAAAGTCTTTATTATTATTATTATTATAATGGTGAAGATGGCAATGTTGATTATGATGATGATGGTAATTATGATAATGATGATGATGGCAATGCTGATTATGATAATGATGATATTGATGGCACTGATAATAATGATGATGATGATAATAGTATAATAACAATTAGAATGACTTAATTAAATGTGGCTTCACATTTTGGTATATCCTGATGATATTTTCACATAGCATGTGATAATGTTCTTAAAAAAAACCATTTTATTTTATTTTGAACTTTTTGATTTGTCTTCATATGGGGAGAAACTGTTTGCTCTTTGTGAAACAGTGACCTAAGATTCTTTTGTGAAATGGGTTCAGATTGGAGTAGATTTGGTGAGCTGGTAGACATGGACAATAAATATATGATTAATATACATTTTGACTGTGCCATATAATTTCATTTTACCAAATGTTATTTTTTCAGGCCTGACACATCATTTTTAGAAACCATTTGTCATTTTCCCATGGTATACTGGATGCTTGGCTCAATTGACTTGTAAGTAAATCATTTTGTTGTCTCACTGTTAGTGCTTTTTGTCATTCTAACCATAAATCTGAATACCTAGTTAGCTTCTCTACTAGCTCAGTTTGTAGTGCAGAAGTCTACTGGTTGAGGAGTCGTAAGTTCAATTCCATGAGGTGGGGCATACTTTTGTGGAGCTTGGTCATGAAATAATTTCTACAGACATTCTCCTTCCTACCAGTGATTCTGAATCATGTATGGCATTTGTCAGTTACTGATGCAAGTATGTGCCTAGTAGTTGATTAACAGCTAAATGCATAGATTTAGCCTTTCCAGAAACACTGACCACCATGATATTACCTACACAATGGGTTGCTACAGTATTAAATCCAAAGCAATAACTTGGTACCAACTAATTGAAATATTTAAAAAGTACACTGTAGAAATGGTTACTTCCGTTGCATTTAAATATAGGAATTAGAATAAACTGTAATCTCAATGATTATTAGCTTGTAAATGGTGTTGTTTTAAACATACTGTAGTGTTATATAGATTCAATGCAGATACAACCAAAGCATATTGTATACAAGATGATTTATATCACAGACAATGAAGGATGACATCTCCAGAATGAAAATCATATTATTATGTGAAGCATGACAGCTTTATAAAAAATCAAAGTGCTGGCAGCACTGTATGAAGGATTTATTGAAAGTCTGCCTCTTAATATATAGGACAGAAGACAAATTAGTTCTGACTTGACTGTGTGATCATTGTCTTGCTTGTGTATGGAAAAGTAAACAAATGCAGTATTCATTACTAATTGTTGTTAATTTAATAGCATTTTAACAATCACTAATCGCTTTTTTGTGACATGCTGTTTTATTCCTCATCTTAGCCCCATGTATGATTAAAAAATACTGCAATCCAGCTTTTTACAGCTAGAACATGTATGAAAATGAAAAATGGCAAAATATGTCCAATTGAAATTGTGTCAGGATCAGAGCCAAGGACAAACAAATGTAGAAAAATGACAAACGATTGCATTTTCCTAATAGTAACAATTATCTATTGAAATCGTTCTATGATACATGTGTATTTGTTTCATCATATGTTTATTTTATTGAAATGCAATGAATGATTTATTTATGATTTATTATTTATCTCATAATTTATTTCAGTATTGATGATTTATTAAAAGCTGGTATCAATCTAGCTGATAATATTGTTATAGTCAACAAAGAAAGTTCTAATTCACAAGAAGAAGAGACTTTAGCTGATTGTAATACTATTGTAGCTGTACAAACTATATTTAGGTAAGTTTATACTCTACTATTGTAGCTGTACAAACTATATTTAGGTAAGTTTATACTTTACTATTGTAGCTGTACAAACTATATTTAGGTAAGTTTATACTTTACTATTGTAGCTGTACAAACTATATTTAGGTAAGTTTATACTTTACTATTGTAGCTGTACAAACTATATTTAGGTAAGTTTATTCTATACTATTGTAGCTGTACAAACTATATTTAGGTAAGTTTATTCTATACTATTGTAGCTGTACAAACTATATTTAGGTAAGTTTATTCTATACTTTTGTAGCTGTACAAACTATATTTAGGTGAGTTTATACTTTACTATTGTAGCTGTACAAACTATATTTAGGTGAGTTTATACTTTACTATTGTAGCTGTACAAACTATATTTAGGTAAGTTTATACTATACTATTGTAGCTGTACAAACTATATTTAGGTAAGTTTATACTATACTATTGTAGCTGTACAAACTATATTTAGGTAAGTTTATACTATACTATTGTAGCTGTACAAACTATATTTAGGTAAGTTAACTAGTGTTTTTAGTAGTATTAGCTCACCTGATTTAATGCTTGGATGAGTTCCATCATTGGTCATCTTGGATGAAAAGCTACTTCACAGGAGCTAAAGGTTACATACCACTAAAAACATTTGATCGACAGTCATATGTGATGACTAATGAATCAGATTCTCATACAGGTCATCTTCCTATACAAAGCCTACATTTGAAGCATTTGGTGCGACGGAAGTGTGATAAACCATTACTGAAATATATCGATCTTACTCTGTTCATGTATGCACCAATGGTGCTCAGGTGAGCGATAAAGGACCATCATGGCTCTCTTGTATTTCATTGCCATGTAAAGACCATCTTGGTTATTACGAAATCATAAGATTTTGATAATTCTTAAGTCTTGAATGCTTAATTTGAGAAGAAAAGATCTTAATATTTTTAATATTTCTAAGACCAGTCTGCTATTAAGACCATTAATGCTCATGGTCCTGACAGTGAAACTTTATTGTAATCTGCTATGAGATTGTACTCTAATACAACAAGTATAAAATGTGCTTTTACGATAAACTGATTGGAATTTACTAATGCAATAATGAAACAAAGAGTCATCTGAATAAATTCCAAAATTAGCATTAAATAGTTTATCCCCTTATGATTCAAGCTATGTTAATTGAATAAGTATAAATTTTAGTAAAATTACTTGTTGTTTGCTTGATATTTTTCTCTCAAAATTTCATTTATTCAAAAACTTTTGAAGTGAACTGTATGTTATATATTTTTATACATTTCAGACTATTTCCAAGTGCCAATATAATCACTGAGTTAACTCAATCTTCTAATATGAGATTTATGCAGTTTCAAGCCAATGATTCATACTCTTATGAATTAGCTAAATTAGAAAAGGTAATGTACAAGGTGTTCCAAATGAATGGTAACACTTTCATTTTGTCACTACTTCCTTCCCTAAATGTTGATACATTTGAATGAAACTGATATCAGATCAAATCTTGATTTCTTGCATTATAAACACAGTAAACTTAAAGACCTTGGAGAGGATGACATCATCCAAAAGTGTTTTACAAAATATAGGTTAAAGTACCTTTCTTTTTGCCCCCCCCCCCCCTGTCTAGTATATTACCTACTTATTTTATATTTGTTTTGACTGTATTTTATCAACATTGATTTTAAAAGTAGGTCAATCAATATTCACTTGCACAAACTATATGTTACCTAGCAGTAACAAGTTGCCTGAACCTGAGTATAGCTTGTCAGGGGCAATCAGACGACCTTTAATGTCCAGCCCTGTTTATTCCAACATGTCAGTTTTAAAGTCTTTGTTAAAGGACATATTATAACAACAAGAGACTTACCTCAATGTTGATTTATGTCATTTTACTCAAAATGTTCACAACCCGGGTCCATAGCCCAGTAGGTAGTGCGTTGGTATTCAGAATCTCGTGTCCCGAAGGGAGTACGGGTTCGAATCACACCCAGGGAGATTATACCCTTCCATGAAAATTAGATTATAATGTCAATTTTCCTCCACTGATTAGATAATAAGTGTGCTGGACGCTGTAAAATGACCTAAAATGTGTTGAAATGGCGTTAAATCCAATGTAAAAAAATCAAAATGTTCACATGTTTGTTCTGTTTAATCAAATTGCTTACATGTTTGTTATATTTACAGAAAGAGAGAGAAAGAGGATCCCATATATCATATATGTTTAGATTACCATTTGCTGCTGGTAATGTATTCAGTGCTAGTATGTTAGACACACTATTATATCAAGCATTTGTGAAAGATTATCTTATAACATTTGTAAGGTTACTACTGGGTATAGATCAAGCTGTCGGATCTGGACATCTTTCTTGTGTAAGTATTACATTTCATTTGGAACTCCTTGGCCATTCATTACAAATTACCTTGGACATATTTAGACTCTATTTTGGAATTACCTTTTTGCCACGCATTTCCAAACAAACTGCTTTGACATGTGTTTAGGCAATGAGTAATTTTTGTTTTTAGTCCATAAATTTGAAATAACACAGTTCAATAATATCGTTGAACAATATTGAGTTAAATATATAACATAAAAACATGTTTTGACAAAGATCTGTAAGTATACTACAAGAACTATTTTGCTAACCGTTACATGCTTCGCCTGCAGTTCGCCTTGCATAGGTAGTAAAAACCCAAGCTGCCAGAGTAGACCCCAGGAATCCAAGATTATTCATTCATGAAAGGTTGAGGTGTTCCCAATGATTTAGACGCTTGGAACTATTTCTGGGTTACAAAACATGTTAACAAAGCCTTGTGTGTTTACTACAAGAGCTATTTTGCATGCTTCCCTCACATATGTGGCAAAAACCCAATGTTTGTTTGGTGGATTCCACAAATAAATCTGTATGAGATTATTGATTCAACGAATGGATGAGATGTTCAGAATATATTACTTTAAGACATTAAGAACCATGTTTCTTTTCAATGGGCTGGTTCCTGGTGGTTAAGTTACATATTTTATTGATTAAGAATTATTTTAATGGAGAAAAAGTGCTATGTTAGAGGTCCCTGGTTCGAACCCCACTTTGGGCACTGATTATTTCCTTGAGCAAGAAATTTACCTACAGTTGTTCCATTCCTCTCAGGTAAACATGAATGGTTTATACTGTGAGGGATCACCTGTCTTAGGATGATTTCAATGATCTGGCTGAACATTACTGTGTATATGGAAGCAGATTTTAAACCATGCATTAACTTTTTAACTTTAGATTGTGTTGTTAATATTTCAGATGAAAATAACAAGTGACGATTTATGGATCAGAACTTATGGTAGATTATATCAGAAATTGTGTTCAACAACATGTGAAATACCTATAGGAATATATCGTACACAAGTTAAATCTTGTAGATCTCCACCAGCCAATCATTCTGTAAGTTTTAAATGTGCTGGGTACCAATCTATGCATGATTTATATACATACTGGTACTCAGCTTTATTTCAGCTAGAAAATTTTAAAATTGTATAGATCCAATCATACTATAAAGTTTTTTATATTGGGAACCAACGTATGCATGATTTATATACAAACTGGTACTCAGCTTTATTTCAGGTAGAAAAATTTTTGTGTAGAGCCAATCATTCTGTAATGTTTATTTGGAACCAACCTATGCATGATTTATTTACATGCTGGTACTCGGCTTTATTTTTCTAAAAATATTTAAAATCATGTTGCTAAAATTCTATCATTTTGTTAGTTATGATTGTTGGTCATAATGCTTTTAGTACCAATTATGATTTGCAAACAATGGCTTTAAATTTAGAGGTTAATGTCTAGAGCCAACATTTAACAATCTGTTAGCTCGAGGGAAACAGCTTTATTCTCATATTTTGCTTTGCCATTCCAAAGAGTACCACAATGTAAGGGGGCTAACCCTGTGAGGAATATTTTACTATTTATTCTATACAGAGTTGTCCCCCTTTGTCTATACATAAGTTCACATGCATCTTGTAGTTTCGATAGGTAGGGCATGAATAAGATCTGCTAGGCTTGTTTAGATCATGACATTGTGAAGCTCTCTGTTTGTCTGTCCGTCCTATAAATGTACATTTAGAAATATAGCAACCGAATTCTAACTCTGAAGATATGTTATCTTGTATATTTTCTATACAATCTCGTAGCCTGCGGGTTAATTATCTTGTAATTACAAGTTAGTTATCCCATAATTATGAGATAATTATCTCTTTATTACGAGTTAGTTATCTCATTATTACGACATAGTATAATTTTATTTTTTATTTTTATGTGACACCATTTGGCTTTCGTATTTACAAAAATCAATTGTTAAAATAATTGAACCAATGTTTTACCAGCAAATATTATTGTCCAGTCCTGATGAGGCATTAGTAACATACTATATGGCTTTTGATATAAATGAGATAATACAGTGTGTTTAGCCTGTCAGCCTCCTTGATTGGACACCAACTTTTATAAAGATTCTTTCTTATTGTAAAAAATATTCAAAGTTTGGTTGCTGTACATTTATGTCTATTAAAAGTACTTCTGCTTCCAAGACTGTACGATTTATGTTGTATTCTAACATTGGGTAGCTTCCTATAGGCACACAAGGCACATGCCTATACATTTTTTGAAAATTTAAAAAAAAATAAAAAGGCTAAAATTGCCAAAAATGCAATTAAAATCGTAGGCTGAGGGGTACAAGCAGTATGGATTGTACCATCACTTTTTAAAATAATGCTTAATAAAAAAACAATAACTCAGTCTAGATTTAGCATTAAGGTTAACTGTAATAAATGGTCATTATACGATGTCTAAATTGCTTATAAAGGGAAGTAAGTCAAGCAGCTGTTACTGTAACTGATTGATACATTTGTAACAGTTTTGTCAGCCCTTTTTACTATGTGTTCAATTCAGTACTAATTCTTTCGGACTGATGTTGCTGTTAACCCAAGTTCATATATCTGAATAAACTATACTACTAAATTCCCCAATTAAACGAAACTTACCTTGGTTTAGTTGAAGTTTGATTGGGATTTTATGCAGTCTCACGCTCAGGGAGGATATCAAAAGAGATGCGTGCGCATATCATAGGGTAATACATCAGTCTTTAAAGTGCAAAATCTGACTTTGCAAAAAGTTAAATTACATAACATAGAACAAACCCCCAAACAACCAAATAAGGGGGGGGCAAAAGGGAGGGCTTTTGATATCCTCCCTGAGCGTGAGACTGCATAAAATCCCAATCAAACTTCAACTAAACCAAGGTAAGTTTCGTTTAATTGGGGAATTTTATTTCGTCTCACGCTCCAGTGAGTTTACCAAAAGAGATTTCAAAGCAACTTTTTGCTAAGTCCAACATAAAAAATTGGCAAAGCCATACCAAAAACCCATAAAATTTAAATTGATACCTGTTATTCCAAAATTGCTCTGCTATATGCATCATTATGAATAGGTTTATGGTAGAATTTTGTAAATGTGTCAGTACTTGACCATCCAGCTGTCTTCAAAATATCTTTCATGGTGACTGACTTGTCAGCTGCTTTGGATGTGCTAGCACTTCTAACACTGTGACTTTTGAATATATTACAGTCAATACCAGAGTACATCATTACCATTTTAAGCCATCTGCTTATAGTGTCACTAGTAACAGCATTATGTGGTTTTATATAACTTATAAACAAACATGATTTGTCTCCCCTAATATGTACAGTACGTTTCAAGTATTCTTTTAACACAAAAACAACACACAGTCTCCTATCTGGAGGATAAGCCATAAACTCTGCCACAGGATTACTTTTCCCAGCTTTGGTTTGCTTTAAAAGTCCACTATAATACAGAATATATTTCGAAAAACACTTTTTCATGTTATTGATGTCCAACAGTGCAATAGATTGAACCCGACTAGCCTGAGTCAAGGCTATCAACATACACAACTTTAAAGTCAACATTTTCAGTGAGAGTTCCTTCACAGGAGACAGCTTCTTCAAATAATTCAATACTTTGGAAACATCCCAAGTCTCACTATATTTTGGGGTAGTTGGACGTAAATTAAATATACCTTTCATGTACCTAATAACAACGGGATGTGAACCAATTGAAAATCCATCTTTAACAATACCAAGAGCAGATAATGCACTTCTTGCAGTGTTGATAGCACTATAACCACAACCACTGTCAAAGAGACTTGTAAAATAATCAAGTACATGGTTCACATCTGTTTGAATTGAATTAATCTCTCTGTCAGTACAGAATTTGGTCCAACGACTGATATAAGACACATATTGTTTTTTCGTACTTTTCCTCCATGAGGCCAAAATGATATTGGTAGACTTAACTGAAATTTTCTTGTTTTCGTAACATCTCCTGATAATCGACAGGCTATTAGATGTAACTTCTCCATAAGAGGATGACTCTTGGTTGTGTTCACTATTGACAAAATGTTTCCTTGAGGAAGCATCATCGGGACTTCTACACACATTTTCATCAACATAGGATAAAAGTTCTGCGTTTCCCACGCTGGAACAACTATGATACATTCTCCATTGTCCTGCAGTATCTTCTGCAAACATTTGCCTACCAGGCTGAAAGGAGGAAAAGCATAGAAAAAGATGTTAGACCATGATATACTAAAACAATCAACAATTTCAGCCTCTGGATCAGGATGCCATGAAGCAAATCTGGGTAACTGTCTGTTTTCTCTAGATGCAAACATGTCTATTTCTGGTTTACCCCAAATAGTAATTATGTTTTGAAATACTTTCTTATCAAGCATCCATTCTACATTGTCATTGAATTGTCTTGAACTTAAATCAGCACAGTTATCAACACCACTAATGTGGGAGGCAGATATCCAGATATTTCTATCAATGCACCACAACCATAGAGTATGAGCTATATCATTCAGATCCGGTGATTTTACACCACCTTTAGCATTCACATAACAAATAGCACTTGTGTTATCACATTTAACTAATACATGAGTATTTCTTAATTCTTTGCAGAAAGCTTTAACTGCAAAAACAATAGCTTTAAGCTCTAAATAATTAATGTGTTTGCATGATTCATCAGGTAGCCATCGGCCCTGGATTTTTCTATTATTATAAACAGCACCCCAGCCAGTCAGTGATGCATCGGTGGTGATTGTCATATCTGGATTGCCCCTAGATATATGTCTTTTTTGTGACCTTAAGTTTGAGATCCACCAATCAAGATCTTGCTTCATGGTATCAGTGATCAACATTTTTGCATCAAAATTGCCCTTACAGTAATTTAATTCTTTGATTTTTTCTCTTTCTATATTTCTATAAAACAATGGTCCATATTCTACAGCAGAAAAAGTAGAAACCATTAACCCCAGAACCCGGGCAACGTTTCTTATCTCACACATACGCTTATTCTTTAGTTCAATGCAAGCAGTGATAATTTTTTCTACTTTGTCACTGGGTAATGTTACTGTCATTTCAACACTATCTATCAAGTTTCCTAAATAAATAATGCGCTGAGTAGGTATCTTAATTGACTTTTTATCATGGATTACAAAGCCTAAGTTTTCAAATAACTCATCAGTATCTTTGACATTTTTATCACAGCTTTGAAAATCATCAGCAACCAATATTGAATCATCAATATAACCACTGTTTTTGTGGCCTTGTTTTCTTAGTGTTGAAAATATTGGTTTACATAATTTTGTAAATATAAGGGGAGCAACTGATAAACCCATAGCCATACATGTAAACTGGTAGACTGTGTTCTCAAATTCAAATCTCAAATATTTTTGTAGTTCTGCAGCAATAGGCACCGAATAATAAGCATGTTTTATATCTAATGATGCCATATAACAATTTTTTGTGATCAAGGTTAAAGCCGATTCAAAAGATTCCATTTTGAAATGTGGACAATATATATATTTATTTAAACCTTTTAAATTAAGAATCATACGATGTTCTCCATCTTTCTTAGGTCTAGTAAAAATAGGAGACAAGAATTCGCCATATTCATGTTCAACCTTTTTTATAACTTTCATTGACAAGAGTTTTTCTATCTCTTGTTTGACAATGATTCTTTCTTCAGAGTTAAACCTCTGAGAAAATATTTTATACTCGTACTGAATATTCTTAATATCCAGGTCAAAATGGCAGTGTAAAACAATGTCTAAAATACAAGGATCTGATGTAATTTTTCTCCAATTATTTTCATAAAATTTTAGCCTACCAGCTTCAAATACTAAAGGTTTACATACCTTAATATTTATGCTTTCTTGTTGCTGTTGCTGCTCCCCCCCTTGGGGTTTTTTGAGCTCTGACTATAGTTGCTTGTATTTGTCAGTGGTTGGTATCTTCCACCACGTCCTCGACCTCTACCACGATAGTTGTAAGGACGAGATCTTCTGTTGCCCCGTGTCTTTGACAAAACTGATAGTTGTTTACTAACTCTACTCATATCTTGAATTTCTTTAACATTTTTACATAGATCGTCACCATATAATTTGTCAGTAAACGGTAAAGAAGCTGAACACAAATGTTTATACTTGTTGTCTAGATCTGCCTGGTGTGTTTCTTTTCTACGAATGTTGATTAATTTATGAGCGTGTCCCAAAATACTTAAAGCATCTGATCCCCACTGAAAAATCTGTGGATCTATAGATTCTGAGACTGAGGCTTTGTTCATAATTTTCGTCAAGTTAATTGATGCCTTCACAACTGCAGACTGAATAGCTTGCATCTTTACATCAGCTGTCTGCGTCCAAGGCTTTAAGTAAGCCCAAATCTGGGAATTTACTGTAGTTTTTGTTAAAGCTGAGCAGTTTGAAGGCCTTAAAATGTCTTTAATAAGGTTACTGTAAGCCTCATCAGATGTTCCACCACGGAAACACTCATTGATAAATGAAGCCAGGTCGTCATTTACATCAAGGTCCACCGACTCACTTTGTTTGTACTTCTCAATGAGAGTCTTAAAAAGGTTAGAGTGGCAAGAACTAGAATCTGACATATTGTCATCAACATTGACCATGTGACTATTTGAAGTAGATGCACTTGTGCATTGGTCATTATCTTCACAACTTAAGCTCAAATTATGGTGGTCAATTTCACTGTAATTCTCACAGTTTTCAATGTCATATGACAAATTGTCAACACGTTCAGCTATTTTCTCTACTCGTTCTCCTAGAACGGTTTGGCTTTGTCTCATCTCAGCCATGAGGTTTGTCATTTCTGACGCGAATTTTGCCATGTTAAATTCAGAAGAGTTATTTTTAGAACCTTTATCAGATACTTGAGTACTGGTCTTCTTGGTTGTCGTACTTTTTGAACTTTCATATTTACTCTTAGCTGTTTCTGACTGTGATGGAGTACTTTTCCCCAAGCTTTGCTTCACTATTTGTTCAGCCATGCTTCATCTACCGGAAACAGGAGTATAGACGGGTTCACTGTATTTCTCAGTTGAAATACTGTACTAACCATCCACCACGTGGACCAGTCTCAACAGTCAGATACAATAAACCTGATTCGTCTTAGACGAAATTTTATGTATAATATAAATAGGGTTTATTTTTAATTATTGATAAAGGTTTATACATATATTTATAACGCTAACTAAAGCGATATTATTATATTCAGTGTATAAAAACACTGCAGTAAGAGTAATTGCTACCACGTAACAATGTAAAATAACGGTTAAACTTTAATACAAGTACCGCGTACATGTATAAATGTAAAGTTTAACTCACTGTAACTACACGTAGTAAACAGTGAAATAGTGTATCACCCAGAGAGAATATCAGCGATGTTCTCTCTTCAAGATTTTGCAACACACTGATGTATTACCCTATGATATGCGCACGCATCTCTTTTGGTAAACTCACTGGAGCGTGAGACGAAATAAAATAACCAACAAACAGTAAATTAGTTTCACAGTATGGATTTTAATGTATTTAAAATTCTACATATTTGTCAATTTGTCAATTCAATACATAAATAAGATGATGAAAATATTACTTGATAAGGGGTAGAGTATTACTAAAATAAGCCCAGAATTTAGAATGAGAGAAAAGAATAATTTAGCTTTTTGAATTTAGAACCCTTGCCTAAAATAAAATAATACCCTTATTTTAGAGCCTGGAAATGGTTAACTCGACAAAAGATAAAATCTACCTTGTGAATGTCACTGAGCTAACAACTTGAGAGAGCCAACTCTATCCCTTATATACCCTTCATAAGACACAAGGCATGAGAAAATCATGCAATTCACTATAAGTGATTGGTACGCACAGGGGTATTATTTGTTCACTTTAACACAATGAAAACATCTATTTATTATAATGGTATATACAAGTTTAAATGACCCTCTGTGCTTCATTGTCCATTTGACACTTTCACTACATGATAGTCACAAAATAATGTGTAAAAGAGTTAACACAGTCACTCTATAGTTCATAAGGTGGTATACACGTTCTGAGTTTGTTCATTTAAGGTAGTATAAATTAATAAACATGTACATGTTGATAGGCAAATCTGCCACACTTCTCCTTTCCTAAAGAAAATAATATTATTTTAACACAAAAAATGGCAGATTTGATCTGAGATGATTTCCACTAGTGAAACAAACAAAAAAAAACACTTCACAATAATTGAATAAATGTCACTTTGATTTAAATTTCTTGGCCACGCTGCCATCATCCAATAGAAGAACTTCTTCGTCTCTGCAGTCTGCCTGTGTTGTCATCAGTATCCGACCAGGAGTTTGAATGTTCTTGCGTTTATTCGCAAGCCTCTGTCTGTGGTCTACTTTGTATGGAAGAGTTGTCCCTGGGTCAATGAACTGGGAGTTATCTTCTTCCTCTATTAAAAGAGAAGATGTAACACCATGAGCCAACCTTTGGTGCCTTCTGGTATAGGCCTCTCGCCAAAACTTTTTGTTGCAACAGGGGCAAGAGTAACTTTTCTTCTTCGGAAGATGCTTCTGCTGCCAGTGTCTATAAAATGAGCAAAACCTATTATAGACAGGACCGTCAGCACACTGTGGCACTGGACAGCTGGTTGGTTTTTCTGGCCATGTAGGGAAATTCTCCCTTTCAAACTCTTGGAGCTCTTCTTCATCAAGTACTAATGATTCAAAATCAGCCATGCTGAAAAGATAAACATACAGTTAACAATTACCATATCCTTGCCTAGACATTGTTTACTTTCAAGGATAAGCACCATTGTAGAAATATGAATTTCTAGGCAGTAATCAGACTTTCATGTACTATTAGAAAAATGATTCCTTATAGCATACATCGAAAGCTGAGTAAAGAACAATATCCTTATGAAATGGTCAACACATGCCATAACTTCAGTCATGAGCCTTTTCTTAATCATATTATGTTTTAATGTCAGACTGGAGTGGCCAATGGTTTGTGTAATTCTACAAATACAGTACATTAATCACATGCCATAAAATAGATGCTGCAGAGATATGTAATACATCCTGGCCTAGACAACATAAATTCTCCAGGATGAATCCCATTGTAGATTACAACTATTATTTAATAATAGTTAATTCTAGGAATGTTGAAGCTAATTAAAGCAAATATTGGAAGTAGTACTATCCTTTCCAAGAAATTTACTTGTCATAGTCAAACACTTATGTTGCCTTTATAAAACAACATCTCAAACAGACACCATAAAAGAAACATGAATATACATAATGTATTTTAACCACTGCCAGGATTTTTGTTTTGTTTTGTTAATACAACTATCCATACTGTGATATTTTAATATTTTTTTTTTTTAACAATGGATAATACAAAATGCTAGACAATATTTGCCTTTAACATAGCATTTAAAGTTTGAAAGACAATCTATTTACAAGCTCAAATAATTTGTACAATACAATAATGAAATTAACTGGGTGAAAATATAACTTTTGGCTTAACGTTTCTACCACCCCTAGTCTTGTAAGGTGTTTTAACTTTGGGTAATTCTGTAGCAACAGTATCTCTGTCAAGGTCACTTGAAGGTGAATCATAAGTATCTAACAATTCATCTTCTTCGAAAAAGGTAGTGCCATTTTCATTATTTGTATATTCTTCATGAATAGGTAAGTCATTTGACAAATTGTGCTGGTCAATATTTAATGGAAGTGGTTGAATACATGGTTTCAAATGGTCTACATGTACAGCCAGCTTTTTAAAAGTGTTTTGATGTTCAATTTCATAGGTCAACTCTGTAACCTTTCTCAGAACCTTGTAAGGGCCAACCCAGCCTAAACCTAACTTTAAATTGGCTGCTGGAGGATACCAATAATCATTCACAGAGAATGATCTTGGTTTTAATCCTTTGCAATATGACTTCTTTTGCCTTGTTGCAGCCATATTTAGGTTCTTGGCAACCCTTTCATATGACATGGCCAAAGCATTTTTAAGCCATTCAACATAAACTGAAGGACAAGAAAATTCTGGGGAATTAGTAGGTTCTCCATACATTATATCTACTGGAAGTGTTATTTCACGACCAAACATAAGAAGATTTGGAGAGCACTTGGTGCTGTCATGAATTGAGGACCTATAAGCCATTAAGATAAAAGGCAAATGATCATCCCAATCATTGCGATTTTCATTTACAAACATGGCTAATAACATTTGAATAGTCCTAATGTTTCTCTCGGATAATCCATCTGATTGTGGGTGATAGGGTGTAGTCCTAGTTTTATCTATTCCTAACAGTTTACTCATTTCTTTGAACAAGATAGATTCAAACTCTGGACCTTGATCAGTATGAATAATGGAAGGAACCCCATACCTACAAATAAATTCAGTTACCAAAATGTCAGCCACGGTAAGGGCCTTATGGTCTTTTAGTGCATAGGCTTCAGTGAATTTAGTGAAATAATCACTGACCACAAGAATGTATTGATTGCCATTTTCTGTAATATTCAAGGGCCCTAAAATATCAAGAGCAATGCGATCAAGTGGTTGGTATGAGATATCTTGTTTTAAAGCAGACTTGCCTTTGCCTGGACCAGGTTTCCGGCGAGAACACATTGTGCATTCAGAGACCCACTGTTTAATATCATTAGAAAAATAAGGCCAATAAAATCTTTTCTTAATAGAGGCTATAGTTCTATCCCTGCCTAAATGACCTGCTATTCTGTTTTCATGTAATTGGTGAAATATTTCAGCCCTTAAACTTTTTGGTAGCACTAAACGTAATGATTGGTTTTCATGTTCTCTCCAAAGTAAGCCATCTTTGATGATTAAAGATTCCCAGAGTGTCCATAGAGTTCTGACATTATTATTATAGCATGAAATTTGTGACTTGTTGGGTTTGCTATCAGTTTTAGTCTTCAGTTCTAAGAAAATTTTGATATCAGGGTCTTGAACTTGAAATTGATGGAGCTGTTCCCTTGACCATTGTTGAACCCAATTTGAATTCATTACAGAGTTATTTTGATCTGACATTGCTAGATCATTATTATCAATTGAAATGGGACATGATTGTACATTAGAATCACTACTTTTATAGGGATTGGAGCACTCATGAATTTTAGAGGTTTCCTTACTCTCTGAGCTTGTCATAGTTTGAGTTTCAGTATTGCCTGAATGACAATCATTACAGTCGGTCCTTTTGCATTTCCGTCTGTTAGGAATGCGCGACATGGCATCCGCGTTACTATGGAAACAACCCTTACGGTACTGTATAGTAAAGTCGTAAGTATCCAGAACAGCAAGCCAGCGAGCTAACATGCCTTCTGGTTCTTTAAAGTTCTTTAACCATATAAGAGAAGCATGGTCTGTTCTAATCAAAAACTTTCTACCCCACAAGTAGTGCCTAAAGTGTTTAACAAAAGTAATCACAGCTAACAGTTCAATATAGGTTGTACAATATTTCTGTTGAGATTTATTTAGGGTTTTACTTGCGTAAGATATAACTCTTTCCTCCCCGTTTTGTTCTTGTGACAAGACAGCCCCTATGCCAGTATTACATCCGTCAGTATCTAGGATAAATAATCCTTGTTCCTGAGGGAAACTGAGTATAGGTGGGGTTGTAAGTTTGAGTTTTAATTCTTTAAAGCTATTGTTACATTCATAAGACCATACAAACTTTCTCTTTTTCTGAGTAAGTTGATTTAAAGGATATGTCAGTTTTGAAAATTCTGGAACAAATTTCCTATAGTAAGAAATAAGACCAAGGAAACTTTTCAGTTCTGTCTTATTTTGAGGAATTGGCCAGTTTTGGACAGCTTCAAGTTTATCTGGATTACAAGCTATGCCATCTTCGGATACTACATGTCCTAAATAATGAACTTGTTTTTTAAACAATTGACATTTCTTTGGTTTTAAGGTCAAATTAGCTTCACGGAGACGTTGAAAAACTAGCCTTAAGTTTTCAAGAGTTGTGTCAAAGTCAGGACCAAAAACAATAATATCATCCAAATAGCAAAGGCATTGTTTCCATTGCATGCCTCTGAGAACTAATTCAATAAGCCGCTCAAAGGTAGCTGGGGCATTGCAGAGTCCGAATGGCATAACTTTAAATTGATAAAGGCCAAGAAATGAGTTAAAGGCTGTAAGGGGTTTACTTTTTTTCGATAGCTTTACTTGCCAGTAGCCCGAGGCTAAGTCTAGTGTGCAGAAATATTTCGCACCTGATAGAGAATCCAATGCTTCGTTTATTTTTGGTAGGGGATAGGCGTCCTTCTTAGTAACCCCGTTCAGTTTTCTGTAATCTAGGCAAAAGCGTACTGAATTGTCTTGCTTTTTCACTAAGACTACAGGTGCCGCCCATGCACTTGAACTTGGCTCAATTATGTCTTGATCTAACATTTTTTGAATTTCTGATTCTATAATTTGTTTCTGAGCTAAAGGAACTCGCCTTGCAGGTAATTTTATTGGCTTAGAATTACCAACATCAATATGATGCTCAACAAGGTCAGTCTGGGTGACCTTTCCAGATGCATCAGTAAAGATGTCTTTGTATTCAAACAAAAGGCATTTCAGTTTCTTTAATTGCTCTTCATTGAGATTTTCTGCTGCTTCATTTACCATTGGCATTAAATAATCAGGAAGTTCAAAATTTGTATGCTTGAGTGACTTAGTCTCTGACAGACTTTTGACACTTATGACTGGTTGGATACTAGCAATTGTTAAATTCCTGTCAATTTTAATATTTTGGTCTGTTAAGTTAATCAGAGATAATGGTATGTTTAATTGATTAGCATTTACAAGGGTTTTAGCCAAAAGTAGTCCCTTTTTGTGTACTAATTTGTATGGTTCAATAATACCCTCTGAACTAGGAAGCATGCCATCTATTTTTACATTTACAGTAAGTTCTGAGAAAGCTGGTATTTTTGTGTTATTTTCTAACTTTATCCTTGCTATTTTATTGTTATCTTTTCTATGAAGCTTAATTTTATGTTTGCCTATGATCATGCAAGATTTGCCGAATTTAAGTGTAACATCATGGTCTTCTAAGAAATTGTTACCCAAAATTACAGAAAGGTTATCAATATCAGCAACTAAGAACTCATATGAAAATATGTCATTGTCTATTTCAAAACTAAGTCTGATTTGTCCATACAGTTTAAGGTTGCTACCATTAGCCGCTGTTAAGGTATGATCTACCTTTGTCAGGTCACCTATTTTAATCCCAATTTTGTTTGCTGTGTTCATTGAAATAATGCTTACTGATGAACCAGAATCAATTAAGGCTTGACAGATGAAGTTATTAATGGTTAAACTAGCAAACAAGCAAGTTCTGTTAGCTGAACTGTTCAAAATGATATTTTGTGGCCCCTTTTTGAATGTGTCTTGACAGGCTGTATTTTCGGACCCAAAACCAGCCTTTGTTAGTTTCCCGACAAAGATTTTGTACAATCAGAAGCCAAATGACCCTTCCCATGACATCGAAAACATTCAATATTCTTTATATGGTCACGACTGTTTGAACGACTCCTGTTTCCCCTTGAAATATTACTGTTCAAAGTTTTAAGTAAAGAAACAATATCATCCAAGCTAACAGGCTTGCTTGTTTCATTAGAAACAGAGTTACACAATGACTGAGAATCAGACTCGAACCTTGGTTTCCGAATGATAGACTGCGAGCTTTCGAAAGCCTCAAACTCAACTGCTAAGGCTATGGCAGCATCAATAGTAAGGGGGTGCCTATATTGCACATGGCTCCTAACTTCTCGTTTTGAAAGGCCATTTATGAATTGATCAATTAAGTAAATTTCCCTTGCTTCAGTGGGTACAGACGGGTAAGCTTTTTGACATAATTTTTGTAAAGCATAACCAAAAACCGAGGCACTTTCAGAGGGTTGCTGTCTGCGATTTCTAAATTCACATCTGTATGCACTTTCCCTTTCTGCAGGATTAAACCTACGACTTAAAACTGATATTAAGTATGGATAGCTGTTAATCTGCCTGGGATTAAGGTCACTTAAGAGTTTCTGAGCAGATCCCCTAAGGCTCATAATTAGTTGCTGGGCCATTTCTTGTTCACCCCAGTGGTTCCAACAGGCAACTTGTTCAAAGTGAATTAAATAATCACACCAGTCCGTGGAGTGACCATCAAACTTATCTGGTTCCTTAGCTTTGTGTCTCATGTAACTTAAATTATGTGGAGCAATTTGAGAGTCTTTGAATCTGGATGGATATTGGGGCAAAGTCTCATTAACCAAAGTATCTGTCTGTGTACTTTGTTGGACACCTGTGTAGTCTATGTGACCACTCATCAAATTATTCATTCCATTAGAACTTGAAGGTTGCCCTAACTGACCTACATGCTGTGGTGTGTAATTACTATATTGGTTAAATGGCTTATTTGTGTGATCAAGATACTGCCTATTAAGTGATTGTGGTAAACTATAGAAGGATTCATCTTGAGGGTTAATTTTACTAGCTGTGTAAGATCTATTTCCATTATTTAAGTTTAGTGTGTCCCTATTACCTAATGAACTATCTACAGGTGACCCTGAGGTCATGCGAGTACTTTGATAGGGTCTATTAGAACTGGTTTTTGGCCTAACAACAGGAGTAGAATGAGGATTATCACTGTCCCTCTCCTTCCTATCAAATGGGATAAACCAAGCCTTGTTATCAGTAGCCATAGTTTAAATCAATGATATCCTGGACGAGCCCCCAAAATGTAACAGTTTTGTCAGCCCTTTTTACTATGTGTTCAATTCAGTACTAATTCTTTCGGACTGATGTTGCTGTTAACCCAAGTTCATATATCTGAATAAACTATACTACTAAATAACCAACAAACAGTAAATTAGTTTCACAGTATGGATTTTAATGTATTTAAAATTCTACATATTTGTCAATTTGTCAATTCAATACATAAATAAGATGATGAAAATATTACTTGATAAGGGGTAGAGTATTACTAAAATAAGCCCAGAATTTAGAATGAGAGAAAAGAATAATTTAGCTTTTTGAATTTAGAACCCTTGCCTAAAATAAAATAATACCCTTATTTTAGAGCCTGGAAATGGTTAACTCGACAAAAGATAAAATCTACCTTGTGAATGTCACTGAGCTAACAACTTGAGAGAGCCAACTCTATCCCTTATATACCCTTCATAAGACACAAGGCATGAGAAAATCATGCAATTCACTATAAGTGATTGGTACGCACAGGGGTATTATTTGTTCACTTTAACACAATGAAAACATCTATTTATTATAATGGTATATACAAGTTTAAATGACCCTCTGTGCTTCATTGTCCATTTGACACTTTCACTACATGATAGTCACAAAATAATGTGTAAAAGAGTTAACACAGTCACTCTATAGTTCATAAGGTGGTATACACGTTCTGAGTTTGTTCATTTAAGGTAGTATAAATTAATAAACATGTACATGTTGATAGGCAAATCTGCCACACATTGATACATGTGACATCACCAGACCCCCCCAGACCTCTAGGTTACCTGTGCCTACACATTTATTTTGGGCATGCTACGCCCCTGCTAAATGTTATTACCATATTTCCTTGCATGTTTGTAAAAGTACATTTAGTTCTGGAAAAATTGTAATTTGATGGGTGCGTGCTAATTTAGTCTACTACATGTAACTACATGGTAACTACATGTACATGTAAATTAAACAGGTTGAAGACAAATTTCCGCACTCACCCATCAATATTTACTTTCTATATTTATCAAACTTTACATGTTTTTATAGTAAATTGTTTGTTTAACCCAGCCTATTAGTTCCAAACCGATTGTGTTCAGATGAATGAACTTTTTACTGTAGTTGTTTATAGTATTTGTTTACTGTTATTGTTTATGTATTGTGAAAGGTAATATAATGTTAGAAAAGTAGAAATTTATACATTTATATATCCGGTGCATGATTATATTTAGAGTATTTTTTCATTGTTTTTGAACCAAGCTTGGACTATAGATTTTTATTATGGTAACAAAAGTAGACCAATGTATACATGTATAACCCACTAGTAATTGTGTGATTCAAGCTATATAGCTGATATCCAAGCTACCAGAATCTCAGAACTAATTTTGGTCAGGAGAGTGTGTTTAAAGCAGGGGTATAATTATAAAATGGCAATTGTACTCCTTTGCCTTCAAGCTTGCTTTTATGGCAGCATGGTAGGGTAGAGTGTCCACTTACGACTTGTAAGGTCAAAGCTTTGATCCCAGTTTGTTGAACATACTTGAGTTTAATGGGACTAGAATAATTGTACAGTTTATAGGTCATGCATGTTTGTGTCCTTTGAAAATAATGTTGGCTAATTCACCTGTGTATAAATATATGAAATCAAAGACTTCTTATCAAATAACCGTTAGTTCCTAATTTGATAGGGATCAGTCCCATAATATCGCCAAATTTTAAAGGGGCCAGGCCCCAAAATATCAATTATCTTAATCATGTTGTACTTATATTTTTTGTATATTTTTGTTAATATGATGCACTGAAATTTTTACATGTGAACATAATGTTTAAATAAGTGAACTGTATAGATATATTGATGAATAATAATATATATTTTATTACTTTTTATTTAGGCATTGTCATATCTTATTGGTCCTAAAGGAGGCAAAGTAATTATTCTATTGTCATAGCAACGCTATGCTGGCACTGAAACATTTTATATATATATAATATATAGACGTTATGTTGAACTGGTTGACGTGTATATAGCTTGGTTTTATCTTGAAGATATACTCTTTTCTGTTTTTTAGTCTATAATCACTTGTATTTATTCTGTTATCCTCAACTCCCCCTTTTCTTTATGATTATCAACGTTATTACATAATTCTCTTACTTGATTTATAAAAAGGATGATGATAATGACTATTATGATGACTGTGACGATGATAACCCAATGCTGTGCTAAAAACAAATTGCTCAGTTAAAAATGAAACACTGTTAAAAACTAATTTGCTATGTTTAAACCCAATGCACAGTAAAAACCCATTGCTCTGTAAAAATAAAATGTACAGTAAATACCCATTGCTCGATCTGTGCTAAATTATAAAGCAATGTTCTGTAAAAACATATTGCTGTGTTAAAACCCTATGCTCTGTGAAAACTCCATTGCTCTTTAAAAGCCCATTAAGCACAGTAAACTCGACTGTTAAACCCCCAATGCACAATAAAAACTCATTGCTCTGTAAAACCCCAATGCATAGTAAACCCCATTGCTCTGTTAAAAAATCTAATGCACAGTAAAACCAAATAATGCTCTTTAAAAACCTATTTCTGTGTTATAAACCAATTGCTCTGCAAAAAGCCCAATGCTCTCTTAAAATCCCAATGCTTTGTTGAAACCCAGTTGTCTGTTGTCATTGCTCTGTTAAAAACAATTATCATAATGCTCTCTTGAAAGAATACAATACTCTTTTTAAAAAAACCAACACTGGTCTGTGTACGAATACATTATCTTTGGGGCAGTTATCATAATGAATATTATAGTCAAAATTGAAGTGACCAGTTCTTCCTGATGTCTATGGCTTATGTACATTTATTGTGCCACATGTTCACACTCACACCCAATATTAATATTTATATTAGTCACCATGGCAACTACACCAACTATATTTTGATTTCAGAAATCTTGAATGTTATTATTTATATTAAAACCAGTTTTTTTCTGTCACAAATATTTGTTATGCATTTTTTCACAGCCCACTTTGTTAGGTTAAGATTTTATGAAAACAATTTTTGGTTTTGTTCTCGTTTGTTTCTCATTATGCATTTGTTATTCACTAGTCACTTACAATTGTGATTGATTATTACATGTATTATGAGACAGGTAACTTTGATGGTTAATTTTGCATCGATGCAGCTTTTGTTTATACTTGGTTTAGAAAAATGGAATGCTCTGTAAATGAACATATTTTAATTTTTTTTGTTGGGTTTAACGCCATAGCAACACATTGTATAGGTTATATTATGGCAGTCAGTCCACCTACTCACTGTTCCTGGAAAGGGTAAATCTCTGGATTTAGCTGTCAACCAATTACTAGTTGCATACTTCCATCAGTGACTGACTACTGCCCTGCATGATTATGAATCATTGGTAGGAGGGAGAATGGCCGTTGAAAATTATTTTATGACCAAGCTCCAGGAAAATATGCCCCACCCGGGAATCTAACCAACGACCTCTCAATCAGTAGACTTGTATGGTACAGACTGAGCTAGTCAGGCGGGGGTCATATTTTAATCTATGCATTTATTTTGAATATTAATTGGCATGTTCAACTTACTAATCATTTACTTTTAAAATTTTAAATGCTCTCAAATTCTAGTCTGTATCAACTTGTTTTGTCATCAATAGAAAATTCCAAGTTTTTTAAAATTTTATTTATAGAAGTTTCATTTTTTATGTTTATGTTATCAATTATTTAAATGTTAATACTGGGCCAGATGGTGTTAATTTTGCCACTTGAATGGATAATAGATTAATACTGCAACAATCATTGCCAGAAAAATGCTCAAACTTTGTTATAATTGAATGATTAAAAATAAGTGTATTGAATTCAAAATAATCATGGAACACATAAATTTCATACATTAAAACTTTTTTTGTATATTAGTCAAAGTAGAATACCATTGTAGAAGTTTGGAATCTTTTCCCCAAGAACAAAGATGATATTTTTCCCAGAAAAGATTGACAGAGGGGGAAATTGGCCTCTTTCACTGTTTCCTGATCTAAGGCCCTTATCTAGGGTCCTGATGTAGTCAAGGTCAAGGTCATTGATTTGTGCCTTGGTCAAGGATCACAACTTTGTGATATATGAGTCGTATAGTTCATGGACTGAAATTTCAATTCCAATTACGTTAAGAAAGAAGTCCAACTTTACAAACTAGGAATTTCCTGGTTTCTGCATGTACATGTATGTAGTTAGCTTTGATTGTATTGTATAAATATATAAATATATACATATTACATTGAAAGTATTGTACATTGCTTGCAGTGTCATATAAACTTGTAATATATGTTTTATATGTATGTTTGTATATTGGTACTTGCTAGGCATGATATATCATTATATTATACATGTATAGTAGATGCTGTAGCTTGCATTATTATTGAATGTGTTTGTACACTGTGCCTTTACCACTTATCATTTTGTGATCAGTGCGGGACATAATATCAAAAAACGCACCCTGGTGGTAGGTTTTTCGCCATATATTTAAATGCCGATTTGTCTGTCTGTCTGTCAATTTGTGGACAATTGCTGTCAGGATGATAACTCAACTAGGTATGTACCTAGGTTCACCAAATTTTATGTGTGTCAAAGGTCAAGCTCACTTGGAGTTCATACGGGAAAACTTTTCCCAGACGATTGCTCAACAATGGCTGTACCTATCACCATTGTGTCAAGGATGTGCCCTATCAGTTCAAAGTTTTACTTTACTAAAAGAGTTCTGCTTTAATCCAATAAACCATCTACATATTTTTTAATTATAAGAAGGAGCAGGCACTCCTCATAATGCTATAAAATAGTAAACAAAGTAAGTAAAGTTCTGGTAGGAAAACCTTGACAGTAGTTTTTTTTTATATTTTGACGAACTCTGATCACAAAAAGTCACATGGTATCTAGGCACAGTGAGGCTGTAGTTTGCATTATTATTGAATGTACTAGCATATCAATGTATTCATATATATGATTGTATTATATTGTCTTATAGTGCTATATTTAGACATTACTTTCTACCAATCATATTTTGTTTTGCTTATTTAGAGTGCATCAGTCATGTCCAGAGACCAGTCGGCACTTAATTTAGCATTTAGAAATTCAGTAGTAAGTATATTTTATGTAACCTTTTAGTTCGTGATCAGCATTGTTTATTTTCTTCTTATTGTGAAATGGATTGGTAGATTTTAACTTGGGTATGGTGGATTGGGGTTGGGATATACTGGGGTGGGATAAATGAGTGGTGGGATGGCTTGGTGGTGGGATGTGGGCGGGGGTGTTTTCTGCAGCTAACTGAAGCATTGTATTTTGATTGTGATTGAGAAACTACCATATAGTTTATATGTATTTTTCATAATTATATAAGACACTTTAATGTATTAATTTATCATATCCATACAATAATTGGTTCCTCTTTAAAGAACATTTACATTTGATCCCCCTCCCCCTAAAAAAAAACAACAAAAAACATGAATTTCCATTTGCATTAGAAAAGCAATTTCCATAGGCCTATATGTGTATGAATGTTTAAAAATATAAGGGAGGGAACCATATGTCTTGTTGTCTGTACCAATATAAATGTCAAGACAAAAATCAACAGAACTTTCGTATGAATTTTCATGTTATAAAAACAGGTTTGATAAACTATTGTGAAAAAAAAACTCACTATAATAATGAAAGAAAACAAAGAATGCTGATTGAAGTCAGTCATTTATTGTGAATTTCCTGTGTTTATTTCTTTGGTCTCATTTTTAATTTGTTTTGCTGCAATCATTATAAAGACTATGTATTATGTACTCTGTGTTTTGTATTTTCTGTCCAAACATCTGCATCCAGTAACTGTTGTTATATTCTGTCATTCAATACATGAAATATATTCTCTCTCTGTTACTTTGTGAAACCATTGACTTAAATATTTTGAGCTCTTTCTTGTCTTTATTGAATTTAAATTATCTTGCTAAATAATTTATCAAATGTTAATTCAAATATTTTATATTTATTATTCGCAAGCCATTTGTCTTACTCATTGAATCTCATTGTAAAATCTCATTCATATTATGTAACAATCTTATGAATTTATAATCTCATCCATGTTTAATCTCATCCATACACAATATTGCTCATTAAAAATCTCAATCATACACAACATTATATATTTACAGACTTGAAAGAATGTATGTATAATCTCATTCATTTACAATCTTATTCCTTTACAATCTCAACTATACATGATCTCATCCAAGTACAATACCATCCATCTCTAATCTCACCTATATAAAATCTCATCCAATTACAATCAAATTCATGTATAATGACATCCAGTTACAATCTCATTCATAAACAATCACATTCATGTATAATCTCATCTATTTACAATATTATCCATTTACAAACTCATCCATACACAATCTCATCCAATATACAATCTCATCCTTATACAATCTTATTCCTTTACAATCTCAACAATAGATGATCTCATCATATTACAATCACAACCATGTATAAACTTATTCATTTACAATCTCACTTATTCACAATCTCATCTTATTTAAATCTCATCCATGTATAATATCAATTGTTGGTTCATTTGTTTGTTCTTCATTCATTCATTTGTTCATTCATTTGTTCGTTCATTCATTCATTCATTCATTCATTCATTCATTTGTTCATTCATACGTTCGTTCGTTCGTTCGTTCGTTCATTCATTCATTCATTCATTCATTCATTCATTCATTCATTCATTCATTCATTCATTCATTCATTCATTCATTCATTCATTCATTCATTCATTCATTCATTCATTCATTCATTCATTCACAATCTCATCCGCGATAATATCATCTATTCGCAAATTCATTGGCATGTATGTGCAATCTCAGTCACAAAAAATCTCATTCATTTACTATATAAACTTACCAATTTTCACTCGCATCTATGTAATGTTTTATCCAACGACAATTTTGATCAATTTACACTATCAGCAATGTACGCTTGTTACAATGCATGATCTCATCATTTTAAAATCTCAATAATGCATGATCTTATCATTTTAAAATCTCAATAATGCATGATCTTATCATTTTAAAATATCAATAATGCATGATCTCATCAATTAAATCTCAATAATGCATGATTTCATCAATTAAATCTCAATAATGCATGATCTCATCAATTAAATCTCAATAATGCATGATTTCATTAATTAAATCTCAATAATGCATGATCTCATTCACTTACAATATAAGATCTTAACAATATACAGTCTCATTTAATAATGCAACATTATAAATTCTATGTTATACTATTTTTTGAAACCAATTGTTGTAAACTGTCTTATTCATTGATTGGTCAGGGCAAAGCTAGTCTAACTTTATGTTTGTTTGTTTGTTGGGTTTAACACCGTAGCAACACAGTGTATAGGTTATATCACAGCTGTCAGTCAACCTACTCACTGTTCCTGGAAAGGATAAATCTCTGGATTTAGCTGTTTACCAACCACTAGGGGCTTACTTCCATCAGTGACTGACTACTGCCCTACATGATTTAGAATCAGTGGTAGGAGGGAGAACAGCCAAAGAAAATTATATTATGACCAAGCTCCATGAAAGTATGCCCTACCGGGGAATCAATCCTACAAGCCCTCAATCAGTAGACTTGTGCACTACCGAGTGAGCTAGCCGGCGGGCTCCAACTTTATGTAAATAAAGACTATTTTGCTCTGACCAATTCATATGTGTCTTATCTTGTCTTACTTAAAATTTCTGTATGTCTATGTAAATCTATGTAACTCTTATTTCATGTTTTCAGAGACATCGTGGCTATAGAAACCAGAATGGGGTATATATATAATATAATATAACATATAAACATGTATTTATAGTAAATACATCAAAGTTTCATCTTCCAAGATCACTAGGTGTACCTAATCTCTATTGAAATATATTCTATGGACTCCTGTTGTATAGGTAAATAAGCAAATAGCAGAGCGGAGAATTTTAGCTTGGGCTTTAATCAGATTGAGATGGACCTAAAGTCATTTTCTAAAATTGTTACCCAAATTCTGTACTTCAAAGCTATTTTGACATTCAGTGCTTATTTAATATTTCTTTGCAAATTCTGTCCCATTTTGACACGGAAAATGAAAAATCTGCTCATTAATTTTTGCTAAACTCAATCCTGCTTCTACCCATAAAATAAATTGTGTTTCGGAATGAAAAGTCTATTTTAGGTATTATCTGGCAGAATCTATGAAAAATTTCTATACTTCTTCCCATTTATTCTTGGAACTTAGCGCACAGGTTTAGAAATTATCCTAGAAATAGGTCATGAATATGGAAAATTTCTTTTTACTTTCTGACTAGTGCTTTTTTTAAATCAAATTTATGGCGATCACTGTGATGTACCATATTGAAATATTTGAAATACACTGTTAGATCCAAATTAAATAAGAAAATGAAACCCAGAATGATAAAAATCTGTTGAAACTTTAAAAAAACTTTCTTAGTAAACCACCAGTGATCTATATATAGTGAATCTTTGATGTATTGTATATAATATTAACACTTTACTAACAATTTTTATACTTATCACATTTTTCTAACTTTTATACTCATAGCTTGGTTATCATTTATATTTTTAAACATATTTTTTTTAAATATTTTATTTGAGTTTATTTTTGTACTTATTGTTTGGTCATTCTAATTTCATCAAAACTGATTTATAATATTGTTCAATTTTATTCAACTGTCAAACATACATAAACTCCACTGATTTAATAATTTTATAATTTTATCGATGGTGCGTACAGAAAAACCGTAGTGATTCAAATCAGCAGGGTAATGTATGCGCCACTCACAGTTGAATAATATTTATCAGTATTCAAGTTTTGTATTCAATTATATGATACATATAAATTGAATCATAATCAGTATGCATTTTTGACCCCCTCCCTTCACCTCTTGCTTGAAATAGTGATGGCATTTATAAATCTTTACTCAGGCTTCAACTTAAGTTTGTCTGTTCTACACAGGTAAACCCTGTATGAGTAACAAAAATCCGAAAGTCAAAGACTGCTAAGGGGACATTTTTATACCCCCGCTTCGAAGAAGAGGGGGGGATACTGTTTTACCCTTGTCCGTGCGAGTGTGTGTGCGTTACAAAATTTCCGTCGCAGTTTTCTCAGCAACTATAACATGCAGCAGCCTAATACTTTGCATATTGCTTCATCCCATAGTCCCATGTGGTGTAAAGCGATTTCATGCTCCTTGCTCATCTACTTCCTGTTTGTCGCATATTTTTAGATTTCGTTAAATGAAAGTTACATTATGATAGTCATATTTCTCACAGCGGGGATATCACTAGTGAGCATTAGCTCACAGATTTACTTGTTACGTCTGATTTCCTGTTCATTTGTATTAACTGACCTTGTTTGGTTGAAGTAATGTAAAGTCAAGATTACACTGACCTTGTCTATTGAAAGGTCAAGATAACAATGACAATGCTAGGTAAAAGGTCAAGGTCAGAATGTCATTGCTTGATGAGAGGTCAAGGTTACACTGATATTGTTTAATGAAAGGTCAAAATTACACTGACATTGTTTAATGAAAGGTCAAGGTCAAAGTGACATATTTTAGTGAAAGGTCATGTTGACATTTCTTGATGAAAGGTCACATTATCTGAATAATAATAAGGCCTTGTATAATGCTTATAAATAGACTTTATTGTCTGGCATCTATTATTAAAATATTTTTTTTTAGTAAAATTTGGGTCAATTTTGAATTGATTTGGTTGATTTATTTGTTTAGAGCATGATTGAATGAGAATGGAACTGCATGGTAAATGGTTTGTCCACTTAGTGATGTTAGAACAAAGCATGAGCTTTGATGTGATTTTTAATACTTGTGCTGAAGCATTTGTTATTTAATTTGGGGACATCAAAGCTCATGCCTATGTTTTATTCAACAAAAATATAGACAACTGTAATTACTATGTAGTTTATTAAATATTAGATTCAATAACTGATCAATAAGTCATTAACAGCACGCTTTCATGTAATGTTCGCTTTGTTTTTTGCACAGGCTTTGTCAGCCGTAAGTTTGTATTTTAACTTGACCTCATTTGACCCCTAACTAAGTATTGTGTCAGTGATTTAATGTAACCCCTTCCTCAGCCCATGTTTGTTACAGTTGTGGATTAATTCTATAGTGTGTAAAGTTTGTACCCGATCTGACCTTTCACATTAAATTTTGCATCTAATAATTATCTACACATATCCGGAGAAAAATCAGAACCATGCCTATTCTACACTTCGGCAACGACTGTAAAATTATAGAAGTATGTTTATGTGTTAAATTTCAAAACATAATCCCCATGGTGTAATCACACATTAATACTACTTTTGTATTCAATGTAATGAATATTCTTGCATAAAGGTCAGGTCGGTGTAAAACTTTACGCACAATATCATCACATATATGTCAATTAACTAATTGTTTCCTCCAAAAGTTCTTGGACTAAGGAAATTTATAGAAAAACCAATCATGAATTCTGCTAGTATTGTCCGTTTTTTCTCAACTGTCAAAGTTTGAATAATTTCACGGTGACTGGATGCATTGTTTTTGTACTGGCGGCCTAATTGTTATTAAAAATATCTTTACTAAAACCAATCATACGGCATAAGAAGCTTCACTCGATCATTATACACACTTTCGGAAACTCATGCATATACATGTATTATGACAATAATTTTTACAAACGCATTCACCGTGAAATTATTCATTTTTGACAGTTGAGAAAAAACGAACTATATTTTTACTGTAACTAAAGTCTACTGATGGTATGTTGTTTGAATCATATGTTGATGAACTTATAAATGCTGATTTTGGAATTTTGCTCAAATGACTTTTGGCTTGTCTATTTCATGGGTAAATGTGATTTAGTTGATCCTGAAAACTGGATTTTGTCTAAGGACTTTTGGAGGGCAATGTAATTGTATCATTGTTAAAATAAAAAAGACTTTGATAGGTTCCATGGAGACGTAAAGAATCTGTGGAAGTCTGGAAAGAGCAGTCAAAAATTTGTGCTTAAACTGTAACTGTGTATACATGTAGTTCCTTTTGTTCTCAACTGTCAAAACATGAAGGATTTCAAAGAACTTAGTGTTCTTTGTCTAACACTTGTGATATTGTGATAGAGTGTTTTCATTCTCCTTGAAATTATTCAAACTTTGACAGTTGAGAAAAAATGGACTATAACCACCATGAACATTGATGTCTATGGTGTAAATATATGAGCTTGGTGAACGGGTCTAATATTTGATGTCAAAAATTTGTAACTTCACTTGCAATTTGATTGGTGTACAAATCTTAAACTCATAGTTTATTTTGTGATGTTCAGTAATCACATTTTCTAATTGTTTTGGGTTTGGTTTTATTCATATTTTGGTATCGGTGTATATGTAGTTTAAAACATTCAATATATTGAACTTAAGTTTCTTTCAATTTTTTGTTCTTAAAAATGACTGTTTGTCAAGTCTTAATATCCATCCTTGCTTCTCTTGGTGTTTCGTTTTATTTCTTGAGTAAAGAAACCTTAAATGGTCACATTCATTGTTATAGTGCGTAAAAATTGAACCCAATCTGACCTTTCACATTTGCATGTAATAATTATCTACACATATCCCGACGAAAACCAGTACCACGCCTATTCTACACTTTGGCAGCGATTGTAAAATTCTAGAAGTATGTTTGTGTGTTCAATTTTTACTCATAATCCTCACGGTCACGGTGTAATCGAGCATTAATACTACATTCGTATTCAGTGTAATGAATATTCTTGCATAAAGGTCAGGTCGGGGTCGAACTTTACGCACAATACCAGTGTAGACTTCTTATAACTACTCCATTTTACTTTGTAGTCATCTTATAAAAGTGAATGAAGCTCTATCTGGAAATATATTGTTTAAAAAATAATTATTGCTGAAATAGACCTAATTAGGAACTCAAATTTTTGGTTTTTCTGTTTGTGTGCAGGCACTACAAAGTTTGTTACACATTATTGCTGAAAAGCACGAAATATGAATCAAATCCTTTTGTTCTTTGTACACATATTTTCATAGTGATGGTGAAAGTTTGTTTGTTCCGCAGTGGAAAACCCAAATATTTTTATTCTGGGTATAGTACATCAAAAAACATTTCAGAATTCCTTTATTGAGAAATTCTATCCATAATATCTGTTGACCATTACGATGTATTTTAATAGAATTTCATGATTGGCTGTCTGTGTTATAGCTGTATTGCCGCAACTGGTATATCGTGACAGCCCCAAAAAATGGACTACATGTATATATATTATGATGTATTTGTAGGTATCATTAAACATGATGGCTGGTACAGAGAGACAAGGTGACCATACTGGTACAGTTAACCCTGAGTTACATGAGATAAGTCAATTAGTTAAATGTAGAATGTCTAGTCTTAATCAACCTATTACAGATTATGGTAGGTTTTGTTTTAACTACATGTATATTGATATGTTGTCATACAACTCAGGCCTGCATCAAGCCATAAATGAAAATTACAGAGAACAGTAATATATACATTTTCAAACTCTTTTCATATGATTGTTAGTTTTTAGGACATAAGTGGCACTTAAATTATGCCCTGTTTTAATGTCATTTATAGAATATTTATTGGTGATCTAAATCCTTCAGAAAGGAATACAAAAACATAACAGCTAGGAACAATTAAACGACACAGATATTCCATATGGCCAAAAAGTAAATAGGGAGATGTTTTTAGATTTTAAAACTTTTGTTATTAAAAGAATCATCATCATCCGGTTTATTTTAAACAGGCCGTTGATTATTCCTTTGGTAAGGGTGAGGCCTGTGTGTCTGGTCTTGAACGAAGTCTTCCTCTCCATGATTGGCGATCTTCAGGGTTGATTCCATCCATTTTCAGCGCAAACCGGTCACATTTAACCAGGTCTTCCCAGGTTAGTTTTGGTCTGCCTTGGCCCCGGTGTGCAGTGGCATTCAAATTTCTGACTTGGGAGATCCAGCTTGTGCTACGTTCTACGTTGCCAAACTATCTAAGTCTGTTGGTTTGGAGAACGTCAGCAATATCTCTGATTTTAAGCTGAGACAGGAGATCCTCCAAGGGGACATCATCCTCTGCAACAAACAAATTATGAAAACAAGAATCTAAGGAGTTTCTGCCTTGTAACGAACATTACACCTGAAGCACCCGAAGTTAAATCAGCAATCTAAGGAGTTTCTGCCTTGTAACGAACATTACACCTGAAGCACCCGAAGTTAAATCTGCAAGAAAATGGTAAAGGAATTAACTAAAGAAACTGGTCAAGCATTCAAGTTAATTATTTTACATTCTTTAAAATGTTGAGGGAAGTCCAGTGTCCAAGTTGTATCTTTTTGTACAAAAATGCTATAGAATATATTGTATATTGTCTGCATGTTTCAGATGAGAAGAATGAGAAAAGAGATACTATATCATATGTTGTGATAAATCCAGGTTATGATTTACAACTGAAACTAGGAGATGTCATGTAAGTAGTGTCGTAAATATGTTATACCATGTATGGAAATAATTGAACAAATATCAATTATTAAAACAATAGGGTTAATGTATGTGCTTCTGACAGTTTTAATGAAATTTAACAATAGTTGTAAGAAATTATTCCACATTGGATCTAAAATACAATTTATTGTACTTATGGTGATTGAGACTGGCAAAGCTTGTATGTTGAAAAGAAAAGACAGACACAGTTATTGAATTGAATTATGGACTTATATTTATAAAGCTATAACATACAACAATGTAAAATTTAATCTGGTCATAAGAAATAAATTGAAATGTATAAAAACAATATATCAGGGCAGAAAAAACACCAAGGTCAGGTTCACTTGACAAAAATTACTACATGTATAAATATTGCCTTGTTTTAACTTTTTGCATCCTTCACTACAAACTAGCTACTGGTATACTTAAAGTCAGTGTACAATTATTATGCTGTATATATTTCAGATATTTGATACGTCCAAGTTCATTGTCACCTAAACCTTCTCCATTAATAGATGAAAGAAAACAGATGCCACATCATACTGTAAGTGTTTATATTGTAACTTTGATTGGTCAATGCTATACTAGTCGACATAGGATCATTATAAGTCAAGTGGTAGGATGTGCACTTAGTGATCCTAGGTTGAACCAGAGACATAGATAACAGTATCAAGTGTATCTAATTCCCTGGTTGAACCCAACCATAGGCAATGAAAATTTTCTTAAGCAATAAATTCACCTTGGTGTAACTGAGTGCCTGCAATGGTGGTATGTTTTTGTGCCATTATGTTAGCTGTACAAAAGCAGAATGAAAGTCTCTCAATGGAGATTAATTTATAGATACCAGTAGCCTGACTGAAGTACCCTAATCAGTAAATGGTCATGTGATACCTGTGCATATTAAGTCCATGAGTGATCCAGAATAGAAAAATCTCTGAGGCTCTAAATGCAACATCTTTCTTGTAGAATTCTTGTTATTCAAGCTATGTTGTTAAAATAAGCAGATAAAATTGTCTTAACCTGTGATAGTAGAAAGTTTGAAAAAAAACAGTGAAACTATTTATATTTAAATATGTTATGTATTCTAGAAACGTGAAGAACCGACAGGGGCAGATAACTCTGAGATACAAGCTTGTGATTCTGTTGTTAAAACTAAGGGAAGATTAGTTAAAGATGGAAATAATAAGGTAAGACACTAGGCCAGCATATTATCAAAAATCTTATGATAATTTATTAAAACAATATAGAAGGATTTACGACTAAAATCGGTCGTAAGACACTTGATATACAGACCCTAGATGTAGGGACTTTTATTAGTATTTAGGTGAAGGGGCTAGGAGCACACTTTATTTGGACACAAGAATTTTTTTTTATCACAATTACATAGAAAAGGGAAAATCCTAGATAAATTCCATATTTGAGGATAGCTGAATGTTTTTTAGAAATTTTGAAGGGTAAGGAGCTGATTGGCAAATTGATAAATCTTAAAGGGTTTGGAAAGAGGGATGTTCCAATTTCAAGGTCTTCATTCAGTATTCTTGGGGTTGTAAACTGAAGAGGTGCTGTAGTACACAATGATTTATAATTAAGATGAAATTTTCATAATCTGCAAAATTTCTAACCAATCATATAAGTTTTTACATCATGTTAATATCATCTAATAAATCCTCCAATGATATTAGAGCTTTTAAAATTGTATTAAAATTCTAACCAATCAAATTACTTGTTACATATAATGGTCAATATTATTTTCCAGACTGATGTAAACTAAGTGAGTATATCACATCAATTCATTCATGTATAATAATGTATCATAAATGTTATTAGTAGGTTTACTCTGTAATTTCACCAATATTTAGATAATTATCTTTTTCAATCACACTTTTTCTTGATTTTTTTATCAAAATTGTAGCATTTTTTGTACCATTTTGATGGGTAGGTCTATTAGCTAACTTATGCATTGTACTTCAAAAGTTCTTAAAATGAAATTTTGAGAGAAAATACTGATTATGCATTGTGCAAGTATTTTGTTTATAATTTTAGTTTATTCATGTAATCGTAAAATAGTAAGAATCATAAACTTATCAATATCAATTTTGGAGTTTGCTCAAATGACTCTTTTTCATTAGTAGATGTAAATCAGTTTAATTTAGAAGTTAGATTTGGTCCAGTGTCTTTTGAAACCAGAAGGGCAAAGTATTTAATAATTATGGGCGAGGGTTGCCTGCAAGACTGTAGTAAGTGCATTGTGTTAAAGAGCGAGTTACTACAGTCTTGCGGACAACCCTCGATTATTGCATATATGTTTATGTAAAAGAGCATATCTTTGAACACATTTATAACAAGGTTTCAATACTTTTACTAACTGGCCCTGGTTTGTCTTGTATTTATCTCCCTTAGTTCTGCTATAATAGTCATCTGTTGGCTATTATGTCTTTATACAATGTACAGTTGTGTTTACTCGAAAGTTTGCATTAAGTGCACTTGATGTGCATTTCATCACTTGATGTGCATTCATCACTTGATGTGCATTCATCACTTGATGTGCATTCATCACTTGATGTGCATTCATCACTTGATGAGCATTTCATCACTTGATGTACATTTCATCACTTGATGTACATTTCATTACTTGATGTACATTTCATCACTTGATGTGCATTCATCACTTGATGAGCATTTCATCACTTGTTGTGCATTTCATCACTTGATGTATATTTCATCACTTGATGTACATTTCATCACTTGATGTACATTTCATCACTTGATGTGCATTCATCACTTGATGTGCATTTAATCTCTTGATGAGCATTCATCACTTGATGTGCATTTCATCACTTGATGGGCATTCATCACTTGATGTGCATTCATCACTTGATGTGCATTCATCACTTGATGTGCATTTAATCTCTTGATGAGCATTTCATCACTTGATGTGCATTCATCACTTGATGAGCATTTCATCACTTAATGTACATTTCATTACTTGATGTGCATTCATCACTTGATGTGCATTTTATCTTTTGATGAGCATTTCATCACTTGATGTGCATTCATCACTTGATGAGCATTTTATCACTTGATGTACACTTCATTACTTGATGTACATTTCATCACTTGATGTGCATTCATCACTTGATACGCATTTCATCACTTGTTGTGCATTTCATCACTTGATGTACATTTCATCACTTGATGAGCATTTCATCACTTGATGTGCACTTCATCTCTTGATGTGCATTCATCACTTGATGTACATTTCATCACTTGATGGGCACTTCATCACCTGATGTACATTTCATCCACTCTTGGTGTCATTCAATCTGATAAAAACCCAATCTAAAATTTTCACTAGCCAACTCCCTAATTTAAATCTGGCTGTTTTATTATGAGGGTCACGTTCAGGTAACTTTTCTCATTATGATATTTATTATGTTTAGTAACTTGTTTTCATAGTCTACATCACACAATTTGAAATGAGCCATCCAATCACAGCCTGTGAATAACATGGCCATCAAATTAGCTCACAAACCTTAGTCTAAAAACAGAAATTATGAAATCAAAATGCTATTAAAAGTGTTTCGCCTATAGGTGAAGCTACGCATTGATTGGTCAGCACAAAGGTCATCTCTACGTAACCCTCCTAGCGAACCTTAGAGATCCTGTATAACAGTGCTCTATAGGATATCTGTTTACAGAGATTGGGTGTCATTTGATGTGAACTTTAAAATGCACTTTTCCAATCAATTAGAGAGTGCACTGCAGAGGGTAGATTATATAAAGTGTAAAATCAAATTAACATGGTTTTTCTACCACTTTTCTTATTTTTGAACCAAGTCAAATGAGAATTCTAATCTAGCTCAACTGAGTAATAGATAAGTAATTCTTTCTAGCCCAAGTGGTATTTGACTAGTCAAGGGCTTCGGCTAAAATTATGACTTATCATTGATTGTTTAAATTACAGATACCTATAATCTATATGGATGATAGTGATGACACGGACGATGACGATGAAATGACAGAGAATGATAAAACTACAAGTGAAAACACTGAAAGAAATAAAAATATACCAACATTTGATTTACCTGATGATCATAGCGACATTGACGATGATGATGCTTGTTGCCATAGTGATAATGATGAAACACCAGTATGTGCTGTGAAAGGAACTGTTGTATGACGATGATGACGAGGATGACGGTGATAATGGTGAACTTATTCAACATTTGACAAGTTTTTTGATAATGATGATGGCGATGGTGATGACAGTTACTATAGCAACTCCATAGAAACTACAGTGGGTGTGTGCTATGAAAATGTTACAATGCCTTGTAATAAGGATGACTGTGATAATAATGATATTGATGATGATGACGATAAAGATGGTGATAGTGATGATAATGATGGTGATAATGATGATGATGGTGGCGGTGATGTAGGTGGCAATTATGATAATCATAATGTCACTAATCAACTGTTGTGAACAGCAAGTTTTACTGATGGTTTTTGAAAAGAACATTTGTGATCTAGATCAAGTAATTGGTCAAAGGTGTTTTTTGGAATTGTTTGAAGTGTTGGTAAATCACAAATGATTTCAGAATCAGAAATATGAAGGGATATTTCTTTGAAACATGCTTTCAATGCCAAAATGGGTAACATGTGCTGTGAAATGCCCAGTGGGTTTTTATTTGAAAAAGTTAGACTTTTGAATGTGTTTGTTATTAAAGGTTTGGTTGATGTGTTTGGTGTTTTATATATTTGTTTCAACAAAAGGTTGTGCAACTATTCAATAGTTTTTACTATAAAGGGAGATAATAATAATAAAATTACACTGTATAGAGCAATTCAGTAATGAATTAGCTCCCTTTGCTCATTATTTATATATTTATTTATTTTATATTATATTATTACATTTTGTACTAACATTGTCACATCAAGTATGGAGGGTTTATTGATTTTAAGAGTGTTAAAGGGTATAAATCTATGTCACATAATTTCCAAATTTTACAATTGTACCCCCCCCCCTCCCAAATGGGGTGTATAAAGGAGTCAGCTTGTCAGTAGGTCGGTTATTTTACAGATTTAATTTAAACGTCAAACATATACTAGATATCAGGTAGACACGTGCATATCCCATTTTGTTTTGGTTCATTGATTTTTTCCCGAGTTATGGCCCTTTGATGAGAAAATCTTGTCCACTCATATTCTCAGCACCCTATTTCTTGACAAACACCCATTGGCGGTATTTTATTACATTCAGTGATAGATTTAGTTCTAAATTGGTCTCACATTCAAAAGAAGAAATTTTGTCAACATATATCTCTGTGATTTAACAGACACAATTGTAAGTGGCAAAATATAATAAAACATTGGTCAACAGAAACTTAGCTATTTATAGAATGACATAAAAAATTGATACCCTTTTTCAATGCTTGCATAGTAAAATCATAGTACATAGTGTGTTTTAAATATTTTTTGTCTCAATGTTTGCTTTTTTAAAATGATCATAATATTTTTTTAACGAGGGTTGCCCACAAGACTGTAGTAAGTACATTGCGTTAAAGAGCGAGTTACTACATTCTTGCAGCCAACCCTCAAATTATTCATGCATGACTGGTTTTTAAAATTATATTTAAATTATTATATTTTTTAATATTAGATATAGCTTTATTCGCTTTAAAAATTCATTTTCTTCAAGCATAACACTAAATAAGCTTGTGTGTCCTTATTTTTAATTGCATTTTTATAATGTGCTAAACTTGAATTGATTCTCCCTCCTACCAATGATTTTTAATTATGTAGGGCAGTTGTTAGTCACTGACGAAAGTATGCGCTTAGTTGTTGGTTAACAGCTAAATCCAGAGATTTAGCCTTTCCAGGAGGAGTGTGTAGGTTGACTGACCGCCGTTATATGACCTTATATGATCGGTTGCTACGGTGTTAAACACAACAAACAAAGAATAAACTAATGATAGCTTGATTCCTTATACCATTTTCTTCTCTTTATTAGTTTAATATATTTTTATAATATTTTACTGAAACACATTGGAATGTCTGATTGAACTTTTATAACATTCTTGCTGCATTATTCTGCATAAATTGTGGTTCCTGGTCGACAGTGAAAAACAAACATATGTGCAATATTAATATACAAGGGTTTCTTGACATACCTTTAAAGAGAGGAGAGAAAAATTCCATGCCAGATGTTTTATATGCTTGGCCAGTCTATGAAATTCGAATATGAAAGTGGTTGCCTAAACAGATCATTTAGTAGCAAGCACAATATTTGATTCTAGATGCCCAAAAGAAAGTTTTGGTTGCCCGAACTAAAAAGTAGAGGTTCCAGGCAACTGGACACCCACTAATTTCATAGACTGCTTTTCTATTTGCATTTTTAAATATCATATTTTATTTTTTTTTCTACAATAAATATTCTAAATATTTTATCATGTTATGTTTGGTTTGATTCAGTCATATTTTACTCATGTTTTCATCGTTAACATATATTTAATACTGGTAACTTAATTTGATTCATTCATAAATTATTTTATTCATGTTACCATTGATATTCTATATTTTATTATGTACATAATTAATATACATTATATGTATGACTGTGATAAAACTCTCTCTGTCTCTCTCTCTCAAATGTTTTATTTTTAAATTAATGATATTATATCAATGCTTTATTTAATGAGATATTAGAGCCGCGGCCGTGGCGTAGTGGTTAGCATGTCTGACTTCGAATCCGGAGATCACAGGTTCGAAACCCAGTCGCGGCAGGTCATACCCTATACGTGAGTTGTTAGCCTCGTGGTAGAGTAAGTTAGTAATGGTGATAGATAAGTTTCCAGGAAACCTATAGTAGGAAGAGCTGGCCGTCGTGTATATGACCTATATATGTGTTGAATTGAATGTTAAAAAAATATAAAAAAATTAAATGTTTAAACGTGTAATATTGGAAATTTACTAGAATAAAATATATGTATTATTTTTATTGAGATAATTATGCTTGATTTATGATTGATTATTATTCAATTATAAATTGATTTTTAATTGATATTTAAATTAAATTAATTCATTATTGATGTATAATTGAATGTCATGATACTTGTATATGTTAATGGATTGCTCACTACTCATTTTTGTGTTACGTTTCTTCTAATTATTTGTTATAGACTATATTTCATGTATATTTTATGTCTAAAAAACTGATTTTGCTAAAACTGTGAACTTTTGAACGTGATATGAGTATGGGTAAAAGAATGTTAATATTGCCCTAATCATCACACATTCATTAGGAAGGTAATTTTGAAAGACAAAGTCAGGTCTCCCAGACTTATATCAGTTGATACACACATTGCCCATTTATATTCAAAATATAGAAGTCTTGCATAATATTGCTTGATGATATATTTATAGTTTGACATAGTAATTAGAAGTTAAAATGCAGTTTAAAGTCTGCTTCCATATACATGTTCAGCCTACTTGACAGTCTTGTATGATAATCCTCTGATCATTGAAATCACCTTCAGGCAGGTGGCTTCCACAGTACCCGTTTACACCTTAGTAAAATGTAACAACTGTAGGTTAATTTCTTGTGGGGTTTGAAACCTAGATCTTCAGATTCCTAAGTGCACAATCGTACCACTGGACCACTGTCCTTACATTATTTTTATCTATTTATTTTGTCAAATATATTATCAAATACAAATTTATACTCTTAAAATCTTTTCTTCCGAAAATGTTTTTAAAGAATTAAATATTTTTTGTATAAAGTTATTCTTCTAATATTCTATACTTAGACTTATGTTGTCATATTTTTATCATCTTTCATATTTTACCTTGCATTGTTTTGCTCAATCCATTTTCCTATATTTTTATTTTCTTATTATTCCTTGTCCTGTTTAGTAAGCATGTTCATTTTCACCTGAGAATTACTTTGTGCCAGTAATTTCAATGTATGTGTCCAGCTTATTATATGAATATAATTTAATTTAGATATTCATTTAAATATGAATATGAAATTCTGTTATTATGTTAATGAGAATTTATCTCAATGTGAATTTAAGATATGGTAATCAAAATTCATTAAACTAAAAAATCAGCTCAGTCTATCATACTCTTTTATTGATATTTTGGTCCAACTTTATATGTTGACATTAATTTAGTATGAGAGAGACATTACTATGTCTTGTATATATAATTACACAGTGCCCTCCCAAAGTCTTTGGACAAAATCCTGTTTTTAAGACAAAGCAATTCACATATACCCATGAAAAAAAATAATCTTAGCAAATGGACTTTTCCATGACTTCACCTATTAGCATATTTCAAAAACAGTTACATTTCGTCCCACAAACAAGGTGTTAACAAAATAGCACATGGTTATGTTTGTGGGTAAATGTATTTTATTAAAAAAAAGGTTGCAACTGGAATGGTCAATTTCAAAATAATTTACAAAAAAAGTTATTAAAGATTAATTTTGGCCAATTGACATTGAAAGTAAGGGTAAAATCTGAGTAATCCAACTAATTGTACTTACCTTTTTTGAAGAGTGTATAAGGGGAAATAACTGACTAAAGTTACCTGTGGTATGCCTGATCAGTTTGTCTTAAAATTTTATATGTCCAAGAACTTTTGGAGGGTACTGTACTGAACATATCTCTATCAAACTTGTTTCAAATTTACCTACAATGTTTGCTCATGTTGTTTGTTTATATGAAATTATTTCAAGGTTACCATAGCTGTCATATGTTGCTATGTGTCTTTGTGCAATATATTTATTGACTATTATATACTTTGAATGTGTTGTGAGTTTATGATATGCATTATATAATATTGATTTTATTTATATCTATATACTTGCATTCTTTTTTAATTCGCAACTTTATTTTTTATAAGTTCTAAAAGCCCAATCTCATTTTAATTAGATCTTAAACATTGTATGCTACTTGAGCAATTGTTCTGCACTAGCTTTTGTGTAAGTTTTTACAATCCAATTAATGACTTGATTTTTGTCATGGGTTACTTAGGAATCACAACTTTTAAAACATATCACAAAAAGTGTTGCAGACAATTACATTTGGTCATGTGCAGTCAGATTATGCACAATAATGTGAAGTTAGATTATTACCTACCCGTGAAAAAATAGTATCATTGTTAATAATATGGGACAGTATTAAGCAGTCTTGTTTTGCCCTGTTGGACACATGTCTGGGCAGTGTCTTTAGTGCTTTGATTCTTAGTGTGGTGACATCAAAAGGCCTGAATCTCAATGGAAACTTTGAATAAATCAGAAAACAGTTTTTGTTATCTATGTATAACTAGCAAGAAGAGACATTGATGAGAGGAGAGACATTGATAATCTATAGGGGTGTAACGATTAACTGATATACATGTATCAGTTAATATTGCAATACGAATTCTAACGATTTCGAAATTTTACATTTTACACTTGTAATTCAAAAATTTAAATAAGTGAGCCTTTGACGTACCCATATGCGTATTATGCTGATCCAATTAGAATGAGGTATGCTTTGCATGTATAAGCAAAAAGCCGGTATGTATTGCAATACGGATTTTACCGTATTGTTACACCCCTAATAATCTATGTGTCTGGCTAGAGACTACAGGCATTGGTAAGTGGTTACGATATTGGACCAGTAATTATTTGATTGCCAGATCTGCATTGTTTTTAATCACATCAAAATCCGCTTCATTTTTTCCTTGAGTAAAAAATCTTTTTAATAACTGCTCTATACTAAATAAAAGGGCGTAGATTCAATAGTGGTTGATAAAAGTTCATAGACCTTGTTTCTTGGTGAAGCTAAAAAAAACTTTGTATAATTATGAAGAGTTTGAAAATCCTTCTAAGACATCAGAGTTATGGGCCTTTAACTGGTTTTTTTACTGAATGTATTTTTGATGATTTTTCCCTTATGCCATTTTTATATTGTATAAAACTTGTGTATTGTAAATAGTTTTTTTTTTCTGTAATGTTATGACTATACAAATGTATTTGAATACTAACTGGTGTTTATTTACTTTTTTGTTAAAATTAACATAAAAAATATCCTAATAAATCACACAATGAAATTTAGAGTTTATTTGTTTTATGTATAATTTTAAGGCTCTATTTGACACATTTTTCTCAGAATGTGGGTTGTCTTGAGTCCCAATTTTGATGTTTTTGTTATGAAACACCCTTGGATTGTATATCTAAGAATTGTCATTCATTTTGTTAAATTATGTCTTTATACAGTGCCCTCCACAAGTTTCGGAAAAATGAAATTTTGAATTACTCTTAACATCTATTATACATGCCGGCTAGCTGAGTTGGTAGCATGCAAGTCTACTGATCGAGGGGGTCATGGGTTCAATTCCTGGGCCGGGAATACTTTTGTGGAGCTTAGTCATGAAATTATTTCTACGGCCATTCTCCTTCCTACCAATGATTCTTAATTATGTAGGGCAGTTGTCAGTCACTGACGAAAGTATGAACTTAGTATTTGGTTACAGCTAAATCCAGAGATTTAGCCTTTCCAGTCCCACTGCTACTTGTAACAAAAATCAAAATTATTTAAATACAGTATAACGAACCATACATCCCATATTTGTTTTAAAATCCATTGTACAAGTAGGTAAGAAATTAGGAACTACCTTAGAAATTAAAAATGATAATAATATTAGCTATATTTACATGTTGCAGTTGTATCTTGTTTTGTCTTTAGCTTTTTTCGCCCTAATTACTGGGCCTGAATTTAAACAGGCGGCCGGCACGGTCCCTAATCAAAAACACTAGATATACATATAAGGTTTATTACTAAAAAATTGTAGTTTTTGACCGATTTCACCTAAAGGCTAGTTTCTCCGTTATAAATATATTTATTTCACTTATTTAATAATATACGTGTAGCGAATGCTTTGCTTTTTCAAATGACACCAACATCTTTTGCATACGACCAGTTACAAGATTGTATGCAGATTTCAAAGAGCATGTTTAAAAAAAGTTTGTTAAGTTGACACAGAAGTCGCAAGAACAAAGTAGTCATTGGAAAATCGAGATTCTTTTGCATGTTTTTATCTTTTTCAGTCATTTTAATGAATTTATCTAAATTTCAGCGGATATTTTTACATACATTAATATACATTGTGTAATTTAACATTTCAGCTTAAATTTGACACTGATCAAAATATTCTAGCTTGTATTGTTCAATTATTAATGAATTAGGAAACACCGTCAATTTCGACAAAAAAATAAGCGTTCTCATGAAAACTTTGAAATTCGAAACTTTCTGATTTAGTGGACTTTAAAGAACAATTTAGTCGTGGTGGCAAAACCGTCTAGAGGGGTGCTTGAACGATGGACCCCTATTGGCCACTGTATGCCAACTATGTATTTTGATTTTATTTCACTTCAGGTTTTATAAATTCATGTTTATGATATTGATTCATATTTGCCGACAGAGTTTCAAGCTAAACATAAGTCATTCTCGTACCTAGAGGTGATCAAGATCAAGGACCCTATATAACATGTGGATATAGAGTCCATTGTCACATAGCCGGCCGGCATATAACAGTATATGAACAACCCAGGTTTCAATAGTACAACACAGTCAGTTAACAAGTTTATAGTTTATTCTAACACCACACACTTATACTAAAATGCCATATGATTTGGTAAGGTAGCCAAACAGTCTACGGTACCTAAGTCTCATTTTCGTTTCCACTGGCTATTAAGATTCTCGATACTAGCTTTAGATCGAGAATCTTGATAACTTTGAGGTACGAGAATGCAAAGTCTTAGCCGTTGGTGGACAAGCGTAGCCCCGAGGTTCTGTCTAAAGACCTCAAGAGGCTCTTGACATTGAAGAATTTTTACAGTAAATTTCCATGTCTTCAAACTTTTGGTTGGCACTGTACACACAAAGAATATTATAATTTATATACCCCAATGCAATTAGTGGCTAGTTTCTTCACAATGATTAACTATGCATGTGTAATTAAAGCCCCTTTACTAAATAGAACGCTGATAATTGTCAAGTATCATGCTTTTGCTTAAAACTCATGCAAACATTCAATGAATATATAAAACGCATATAAGATACAAAAAACACAAGTATTTGCTCCAGAATTTATACTAATATTATTTTGAAATTAGCGATAAAACCCAACGTAATGACTGTACGGAAAATCACGGAACTCAACGAACTAGATCGGAACATCCCGTCGTGGCTAAAAATAACTACAACTTAAAATCATAAGTCAACAAATTTTCTGCTTTGATAAATACACGTTTTGTATAGTGAATTTCGTGCGAAAGCCAATTAAAACTCACGAAATCATGTAAATAGTTTCATACATGAACATATACTGACGGGAAAAAGAAAAGAACCCATTAAGGTGGGTCGGTACCTTACTCGGAGGGAAAAACGAAAAAAATATTATGTTCACCAATTATGATAAAAGTTGGCAGGCAGATACCTTCATGCTTCTTGTTTGTTTTTCTGGTAACCTTAGCGACGTTGTCGTTTTTTTCACGACGTCACGGGCGTCACAATGGTTCGCGCTAAAAACAGGCATGCAAGTACATTAAACCCATATATTTAAAGTATTGAATGTCCGAGGACAAAGATAATTATACCAAAATGTTACTGAAGTGTTGTTGCGTACAACTATTTTGTTCCGATTATCTAAATATCACGTCAGTCGTAAAAATTGTACATTTCATCACTAAATTTAGGGTTTTCACGTCTAAAAGTTTCTGCTTATTTTTACAACAAATGCTTTAATCACAACGTCAGCGTAACGTTATATTAACATCGTTGTAATTAAGGTAATTTTACTTTGAACGCGATATTGTGAAAAACTAAGAACGTTCACTTTCCTTTTTTATTTCATTAAAATGACACAAAAAGTGCGTAGTTTTCAAAAATCGCGATAAGAATTTGACTACCGTTCTGCGTTAATTTGAAAATAACCTTTATAACTCGGCAATTGGTAAAATCTTTTAGACGTGAAAACCCTAAATTCAGTGATGAAATGTACAATCTTTATGAATGACGTGATATTTGGATAATCGGAACAAAATGATTGTATGCAACAATATTTCAGAAACATTTCGGTATAATAATCATTGACCTCAGACATTCAATATCTTAAGTACGTGGGTTTAATGTACTTGCATGCCTATTTTTAGCGCGAACCACTGTGACGTCCATGACGTCGTGAAAAAACGACAACGTCGCTAAGGTTACCAGAAAAACAAACAAGAAGCATGAAGGTATCTGCCTGCCAACTTTTATTATAATCGGTGAACAAAATATTTTTTTCGTTTTTCCCTCCGAGTAAGGTACCGACCCACCTTAAGGTACCTTACTCGGAGGGAAAAACGAAAAAAATATTTTGTTCACCGATTATAATAAAAGTTGGCAGGCAGATACCTTCATGCTTCTTGTTTGTTTTTCTGGTAACCTTAGCGATGTTGTCGTTTTCTTCACGACGTCATGGACGTCACAATGGTTCGCGCTAAAAATAGGCATGCAAGTACATTAAACCCACGTATTTGAGATATTAAATGTCCGAGGTCAATGATTATTATACCGAAGTGTTTCTGAAATGTTGTTGCATACAATCATTTTGTTCCGATTATCCAAATATCACGTCATTCGTAAAGATTGTACATAACATCACTGAATTTAGGGTTTTCACGTCTAAAAGGTTTCACCAATTGCCGAGTTATAATGGTTATTTTCAAATTAAAGCAGAACGGTGGTCAAATTCTTATTGCGGTTTTTGAAATCTACGCACTTTTTGTGTCATTTTAATGAAATAAAAAAGGAAAGTGAACGTTCTCAGTTTTTCACAATATCGCGTCCAAAGTAAAATTACCTTCATTACAACAACGTTAATATAACGTTACGCTGACGTTTTGATTAAAGCATTTGTTGTAAAAATAAGTAGAAGCGGATTTTGATTGACCTATGTTAAATTAATTTTGAACAGATCAGATGCTGAGTGTCACAAGAAATTAATTAAGAACTGGAAAGTAACGACAAAATTGAATTTACAAGAAAATTACATACATAACCCCAAATCACAACGTCAGCACAACGTAATATTAACGTCGTTGTTTTGAAGGTAATTTTACTTTGAAAGCGATATTGTGAAAAACTGAGAACGTTCACTTCCCTTTTTTATTTCATTAAAATGACACAAAAAGTGTGCAGTTTTCAAAAATTGCGATAAGAATTTGACCACCGTTCTGCTTTAATTTGAAAATAAACGTTATAACTCGGAAATTGGTGAAACCTTTTAGATGTGAAAACCCTAAATTTAGTGATGAAATGTACAATCTTTAAGACTGACGTGATATTAAGATAATCGGAACAAAATATTTGTATGCAACAACATTTCAGAAACATTTTGGTATAGTTATCTTTGTCCTCGGACATTCAATACTTTAAATATATGGGTTTAATGTACTTGCATGCCTGTTTTTAGCGCGAACCATTGTGACGTCCGTGACGTCGTGAAAAAAACGACAACGTCGCTAAGGTTACCAGAAAAACAAACAAGAAGCATGAAGGTATCTGCCTGCCAACTTTTATCATGATCGGTAAACATAATATTTTTTTCGTTTTTCCCTCCGAGTAAGGTACCGACCCACCTTAAGTCTTACGTTATACAAAAACGTTTCCTTATTTATTCTTAATCACGAAAATTATGTACCTAGTAGAAATGAGGCGTTTCTTTTTAGCATCAGTTTAGATGTTTGCGTACTCGAAATTTGCATGCACTGATTTCTCGAGTAAATCACTGGAAAAACGATATGACCTATCCAACACTTCACAATTTTGTGTAAATTTTATCAAACACCTTTTAAGCAACTTGATTGGCTGAGAGGATATCTTCGTAATCTAATTTGCATGTTATAAAAGTACCCTACTTTTATAAGAAATTGATATTTTGAATAACTTGACCCCTAAAAGGGAACCCGCTAGAGGGAGTTATTATAATCCAAAGGCAGTTATATTCTATTGTCTTTTTGATGGTTTTACTTGTTTTTAAATAGATGATAAAGATTTTGGCTTCGTTTAGTGGCTTTAAGGTGAATAGTTGAATAGTATGTGGAATCAGCAGTAACATCAGTAACTTTACTCATGGCTCGAATGAGCTTGCAAATTTATGCGAGTTGATTTTATTTCGACTTGCAAAAATGAATAAGATCGCTTGCATTTTTTCTCCAAATTTTAATGGCATACATCGATGTATGTGAAGACAGCAGTAACGGCAGTACAGCAGTACAGCAGTACAGCCCTACTGCCAGAATTTTCGGCAGTACAGCAGTACAGCCTTACTGCCAGAATTTTCGGCAGTACAGCCTTACTGCCAGAATTTTCGGCAGTACAACAGTAACGTCTTACTGCTAGAATTTTCGGCCGTACAGCAGTACAGTCTTACTGCTAGAATTTTTCGGCAGTACAGCAGTAAAGCCTTACTGCTAGAGTTTTCGACAGTACAGCAGTAAAGCCTTACTGTTAGAATTTTCGGCAGTACAGCATTACTGTTAGAATTTTCGGCAGTAAAACCTTACTGTTAGAATTTTCGGCAGTAGGGCAGTACTGTTGCAGACTGCTGTATCATTCTAGCAAATTATTGTGCCTCTCAGAATTCTCAGATCATAAAAGTTATATGTTTGAATTCTCTCTAAGGTCCGAAATTAAAAAAGAACATATAGAGCCAATCTAGGATGTGGAACTATACTATGAAATATGAAAATAAAAAAAAGTTTGTCTGTTTTAATTGGGTTTAACGTCGCATTCAACACACATTTAGGTTATACAATGTATATACGACATCCAACTCTTCCTACTATAATACCCTACCACGAAACCGACAACTCATGTATAGGGTATGACATCGTACCGCGACCGGGCTCGAACCCGTGATCTCCGGATTCAAAGTCGAGGAAACAATTAATATAATTAGAATGTAAATTTTAGGTACTGTTCTGAATATTACTGTCGACATCACCTAGCTTTAATGTTATACATTAAAATGAAGAACATTATCTACATTTAACTGACAGAAAATAAGGAGAAATAAGATGCATGAAATTGTAGCAGTAAAGGCTTACTGCTGTACTGCTGTCATTACTGCTGATTTCACATACATTCAATAAAAAAATTGTAATGATAAGTTACAATTCTAATATGTTCAGTATTTATGAAACATGAAGTTATTTTTTTCAAGATTAAATCTAGTTCAACTTGTGCATTGGTGGCAATTATTATGACTTAGATTATGATTTAGTCATTTGAATTTGTGAATGGTGTTGTATCATTTGAACGAACAAAGTCACAGGCCTAGTTTAAATCCCAACATCAGCGTTGAATTTGTTTAGCCCAATAAAAAGTAGTTGAATGTTCACTGAGGATTGCAAGCATTAGTTAATTATAAATCATGAATTAGAAAATGTTATTACATGTAGTTAACATACTCGATAGTGTTACAAGTCTAACTTGCAGTAATTACAATGGGTAGTTATAAATCTCTCTTAGGTGGTTGATGTATAGAATATGTATGCTTTCCTAGTATACTTAATTTATTTGAAATTTTAAGACTAGTCCTTCTGTTGTCTAAGTAATCTATCATTATCAAAGCTGCGGCCGTGGCGTAGTGGTTAGTGACTTCGAATCTGGAGATCTTGGGTTCGAGCCCTGTCGCGGTAGGTCATACACTTTACATGAGTTGTCGGCCTCGTGGTAGGTTAAGTTAGTACTGTTGATAGACAAGTGTTCAGGAAACCTAAAGTAGGACGAGCTGTCCGTCGTATATATGACCTAAATATGTGTTGAACTCGACATTAAACCCAATTTAAAAAAATCATTTTCAAGACTTTTTAATTGGACTAAACAAAATCAACGTTGATTGAAGAGAAAGTGTGTTTAATGTTTTGATACTGAAATCTGAGCTTAAAAAACTTTAAAAAATGTAGTTTAGTCTGTCAAAATATCACACTTCAGATAAAGTTTCTTGTTTGTTTTATTTCAGATTGTTATGAACAGAAGTACTCATCAAGCATATCAAGCTGGTGAATGTAAAACTATTGATCTCTGCAGTTGAAGAAACCTCCCATTTAATTTCATGTCCATTTATTGATGTTTGTTGTCCATATACGCGTGTCCTGCTGAAATTGAACAAGTGGTCTCGGACTTTTTGTCCTTGAGATGTTTGCTGTCCATATACGCGTGTCCTGCTAAAATTGAACAAGTCGTCTCGGACTTTTTGTCCTTGAGATGTTTGTTGTCCATATACGCGTGTCCTGCTGAAATTGAACTAGTTGTCTTGGACTTTTTGTCCTTGAGATGTTTGTTGTTCAATTAAATTCAATAAATTGTGATGTTGTTTTATTTTTTTAAAAAGTAAATATAAACAAAGGATTGTCCCAACAATTTCGTACCAATTAAATTAACTTTTACGAAAAATTTTGAGGACTTGCCATTGTTTGCATTTTGATTTGTCCCCAAACCATTTCGACCCCAACTTTTTTGGTACGAAAATATTTAGGGAAGAATCGTTGTTTACATGATTCGTTCCCAAACTCATTCGACCCAAACTTTCTTGGGTACGAAAAAATTGGGGGACGAATCTTTGTTTACATTTTGATTCGTCCTCAAACCATTTCGACACCAAATTTTTTTTTGGAACGAAAATATTGAGGGACGAATCTTTGTTTACAATTTGATTCGTCCCAAAACCATTTCGAATCCAACTTATTTTGGAACGGAAATATTGGGGGACGAATCTTTGTTTACATTTTGATTCGTCCCCAAACTCATTCGACCCAAACTTTCTTGGGTACGAAAATATTAGGGGACGAATCTTTTTTTACATTTTGATTCGTCCCCAAACTTTTCGACCCCAATTTTTTGGGTACGAAAATATTTGGAGACGAATCTTAGTTTACATTTTGATTCATCCCCAAACTCATTCGACCCAAACTTTCTTGGGTACGAAAAAATTGGGGGACGAATCTTTGTTTACATTTTTATTCGTCCCCGAACCATTTCGACCCCTACTTTTTTGGGTTTCGAAAATATTTGGAGACGAATCTTTGATTAATTTTGATTCGTCCCCAAACTCTTTCGACCCAAACTTTCTTGGGTACGAAAATATTGGGGAACGAATCTTTGTTTACATTTTGATTCGTCCCCAAACTCATTCGACCCAAACTTTCTTGGGTACGAAAATATTGGGGGACGAATCTTTTTTTACATTATGATTCGTTCCCACACTCATTCGACCCAAACTTTCTTGGGTACAAAAATATTGGGGGACGAATCTTTTTTAATATTTTTATTCGTCCCCGAACCATTTCGACCCCAACATTTTTGGGTACGAATATATTTGGAGACGAATCTTTGTTTACATTTTGATTCCTCCCCAAACTCATTCGACCCAAACTTTCTTGGGTACGAAAATATAGGGGACGAATCTTTGTTTACATTTTGATTCGTCCCCGAACCATTTCGACCCCAACTTTTTTGGGTACGAAAATATATGGGGACGAATCTTTGTTTACATTTTGATTCGTCCCCAAACCATTTCGACCTCAACTTTTTGGTACGAAAATTTTGGGGACGAATCTTTGTTTACATTTTGATTCGTCTCCGAACCATTTTTCGACCCCAATGTTTATTATGGTACGAAAATATTTGGGGACGAATCTTTGTATACATGTTGATTCGTCCCGAGCTCATTCGACCAAAACTTTCTTGGGTACAAAAATATTGGGGTCAAATCTTTGATTACATTTTGATTCGTTCCCAAATTATTTCGACTGAATGTAACGTGTATAATTTTTACGAATAGCCCATCACACTCCGGAGACGCGAATGAGATTTTAACTTACGCCTCTTGAGTCGTGAACGGACACTTTATCACGTCGCTATTAAATGCTATAAAAAACCTCCTTAACATGATTCGTTCTTGAAGTTTGTCTGTAGGACAGTCTAAGAATGAAAGTACACATTTCCAAATGGGGTTATTTATGTTAGGTACCAAATGTAACTCGATAAACTTTCATAGTCCGAATTTAGATTCGAACCCACGATCTCACGGGTCGTATGCGGACACTAGATACCAGGTCGCCATTAAAAGCTAGCTTGAAGACAAAGGGGTACGAATATCGTATGAGACACCTACTTCACATGATACGGGTTTTTATGCACTTTTAGTCAATGTATAATTGTGAAATACTAATTCCACTCCCCAGACCAAAACTTATGCCCTCTTAAGACCAGTGTTTGCGGTTACATGTATTCTATAGCTGTCGAAAAAATTAAAATGTCGCGCCAATGACGTAGAATAATATCTATATATTCTACGTCTATGGTACAAACTGGCATTACTTTTAGAATATTTATCAATTTAAGCATGTTTTTATATAAATAGTTTTGTTTAATTGGTTTATGAAGTGTTATTGATTGTGATGTATTTCATCAAATTATATGTTTTTAGTGAAAATGTTTGCTCTTATTTGCAATTGTTAAGTACAAATCTATCTATTTTTTCATCAATAAACAGTAGTAATAAATACATTTTCTTTAGGTCATAGTGAAATAATCCCAGCAATTTTATATGTAGTGATTTGTACAATTAATTTTTATGCATCGATACTATATCCTCTCTTTTTTAAGTATAACATTAATAAAAGTAATTGGAATTTTATGAATATTTTGAAAGGATTGTTTTTAATTGGAATATTTACTGTTCATTGTATGTAAGATTATTTCATTATCATTCCTTTTTTATATTTTAAATATTTTATTTTTTTAGTCAGTTACTAAATTATATCGTAAGAAATATACTAAATAATATACATAATTGCAATTTAATGTACACTTGCATATTAATTAAAATGACCAGGGTAGAAAGTAGAGAAATGACCAGGGGAGAAATGACTGTAAGCCTGCATTTCGTCAACTCTTCACGAGTCAGCTTAGGCCAACTCTTTACAAAAAAATGCATCCCTACCTTTTTCCTCCAATAAAGTTTCGATAGCGCTAATCAGTTTGACTTTTAGTATTCATCAAAAATGAAGTTAAATGTGTCCTCTTGAACCGTTTCTAAAAGGTAAACATGATTTAAATCGCTTTGTGGATAAGTGATAACTATATTTAAACTAGCTTGTATTCGTGCATGTCACATCCCGACAGGGGGCGGCGGGCCCGGTGAACGCCCCTTCTAAAATTACCCAAGCAAAGGGATTTTCTATCTTGAAATATGAATTTATGGGTAAAATATATTGATGTCAATAGTATTTTGTGCAATTAGCTACATGACTGTGAGAACACTAGTCTTCTAAAACCATTCTTTGTTTGTAATCTTTGTAAGCGGTCATTCTCAATAGATAGGTCCATCGGACAAAATAATACATAACTCAATGTTAGAAAGTAAGAAAATACTTTTCAGTATTTCGTCCATTACTTTATATATGTCCAATGATTGTGCATAAAAATGACAAAATTCGGACTATTAATAAAATCGTAACCACCATTTTAGACCCTTATTTTAAATTTCCGTTACTGTCGCCAGTCCACCCCTGTATTGTTTGCAATAAAATTGCAGAGAACACGATCACTGAAATAGTTATATTTGCATGCATATACATAGGTAATCGATTGAAATTTGTATTTAAAAGGCTCCATAAAACAGTAAGTCAGACATTTTTTAAATATCTAATGCAGAGTGCATGTCGCCAGACTTTATACTTTTTATAAAATTTCCGATACCGTATCTACTACAGCTTGATTTGGAAGCAAACTTTCAACACAGAATAAAAAGGAACGTGTCAAAGTTATCATAGTTCCATTGATTCTTAAACGAATTGACAAAAACCTGTGGTATATATGAAATAAAAAAATATTTAAATGACAAATGTGAAAGGGGTCCATAAAAAGTAAATAAGCAAAATTTCCGTTACCGGTATTATTGAAAATACCAGTTACATCGAAACGGTATAATGGCGATTGATACATCAATTGACTATAACTGTTTATATATGATCGAATAATTCATCGTTTATAACATGGTAGAGCTCAAACGACGTAATTTCAATACGAATTTAAAATTTCCGTTATTTAAATTTCCGTTACCACGTTTGGTGTATAAATCATATTTCTTTTCGCAGGGACACAGCGCCAATCAGTACATCATATATTTACGTCATTTATGACTTCAAAATGCCTCGTGGTTAAATAGTACATCATAAAGTGCGTAAACTGATGGAGAAATAGCTTAATTATGAAGATTTTATTTAAGTCAATAGTACTTTTACTAATTGTGATGTTAGTTATATGTTTGGCTGAAAATAATGCACTTATTATGAATTATTACCTACGAGCAGACACATGACTTTAAATTGAAATATTGTTCAACGCCAAGAAATGATAAATATACGACACTCAGAGATTATAAGTGTAAAAATTTCCGTTACTATGAGGTAACGGATATTTATTTTTTTTGTAAGTAATAAACAGCATGGTAAGTTTGAAAATGGATTCAAGTCAATACTCTTTTTACCAAAGGTTAATAACATACTCGTAGAAGTCTGAAACAAGGTCACCAAATACCATTAGCCCATAGCTTATAGCAGATTTTTTTACGTTGTAGCTCATCGGAGCACGAACTGTTAGGTTAGCTAATCTGATCGGTGTTTGTCCGTCGTCCGTCAACAATTTCTTAAAAATATAACAAAAATATGTAATGTAATATAAAAAATAGTATTGCCAAATATTTAAAGCTGATAGTTACGAACTTCTGCGCAAAAAAACGAATAAAGGTCATCGACAAAGATTTTGCCACTGGGGTCAATATTGATGCCTCCCCAGGGGTCATCAGATTAAATATTGGCCCTACCCAAGGGTAACAAGAATAGACATGGAGTTATGTAAAGAAATATTTAAAATAAATTCTTTAATTGTATGGCCCAGTGCTTTATTTTTTTGCATTGTGAACTCAAGGTCACAATTTTTTACAGCTAAATATGAATGTGTTAAAAGATTGCGAGTAAGATGCCTTTAGAATCTGGTGCTCTCGTGAGCGATCCAGGCACCGTAGAACCCCCCTCTATACCCTCTTTATATTTCAATATAAATATGTAAAAATACATCAGCTATTCAGCTTATTGAATTGAAATAAACGTCATTTTGGTTAAATATTGTTGCAGAGATCAAACAATATCAGGAGGCAGAAATCTCCGTGAACAAAATTTCCGTGACTATGGTGTTGTTTTTTTGCCGATAAGCGCTTTATTTTACCAAGTTATAATCTTCCCTTTGCTTAATTAAAGTCTTAATTTCTAATGTTTCATCTGAACGTCGTCATCTGTTCATCAAACTCATTAGAGTTTTCAAACTAATGACGTGTTTTTTTATATTAGTAATAAAGCAGTTTTCCTATGTAGAACAAATGATATGAAAAAGATTACGCTTTATTCATGTTAGCTGCGTGACTAAGCAAAAAAATCCAACTTAAATGTAACACATTTGTTGGTTCAATTGAAGTCTTGAGGGATTTAACGATATTTTAAACCTACATTATCAGTCTTAAATTTCCGTTACCGTTGCACTTATTCATTTTACATGTACATGCCGTCTAAGTATGCAGCTTAACACAGGTAATATGAACATTTTTCGTATTGACAATGATCAAAGTTAAGTATAAGAAACAGCAAGTTATCATTATGACACCCACAAATAATAGAAAACAAATGGATTATCACCAATGATTACACTGTTGATTTCATCATTAGTATTGAAAAGTAATCCCAAAGTTTAGTGCAGAGTAATGGCTTAACAAATAAGCCATTCAAGTCGTATTTTTGATTTCTAGACAAAGATATGTATACTTGTTGAAAACCAAATTAGTTATTTGGTACAAAAGAACACATTTGTAAATACTTCTTTATTGTCTTCCATGAGGGTACAGCATCAGATTTCAAAAACGAATAGTCAAATTTTTACACCTTATCCTCTTCATATGGACATAGCTCTGGAAATAAGATAGTTATGCATCCAGAAACTTAGATCAACATCCCTGATACATATATAATAACGAACAAAACATTTACAACTGATTTGTTTGAAGTTGATTTTTCACATTTTCACAAACCCAGATGGACCTATCTAATGAGAATAACCTAAGATTTTAACATGATCATCTAACGGCTGTTAAAAAATTATACAGTAGAGTGAAGAAAAAAAATCTGGCGATAAAACTTATATGCCCATGCATGTTCTGGGACATTTTGAGCCAAAAAGTGGAGAAAAAAATCCTCAAAAATTGACATTTTCAACAGGTCCGGATCGACCTGCGAGAAAATCCATATTTAGGCACTTTTCTCTGAAGAGCTGTCTCCCCCTGTTATACATGTTATTGGCATTATATGAATCCAGGATGGCGATAAAACTTATATGCGCATGTCCTGGGACATTTTCAGCCCAAAATTGGAGAATTTATTTTTTCCTCAAAAATTGACATTTTCAACAGGTTGCAACATGTAAAAAAAACTCATTTTTTAGCAAAAGTGAACCGTCACAAAACTTATCACATGATGGCCCAGTTTGTTCCTGGGGTCAAGTCGGTCGAAAAAACATGCATAACTTAGGTTCTAAAATCAAATCTGAAAGCGGTAGGGCAGATTTTCGGGTTTTACTAAAAAAGTGGATTTTCTAGAGTTTTCCCCCCAAGAGTTGTCTCCCCCTGTTATATATGCTTTTGGGCATTAGATAAATCAAAGATGGCGATAAAACTTATATGCACATGTCCTGGGATATTTTGAGCCAAAAAGTGGAGAAAATTGTGTTGAAAGTGTTGAAATGTTGCACGTTTGATCGATCGATTATAATGTCAAGACTATAACTGCGACTATGAAAATAGTTGCATTTACAGTACTTTGATTTTACCCGAAATGAACCGAAGTAGACCGAATCTAAACGAGCTCAAAATGGCCGACCGGAAGTAGGCTGAAAATTAACATTGAGAAGAAAAAGTGAAAAATGTCGCATATTTTCGGAGAATACTCTCATTTAGATAGATCAACATTGTGAATAATGTTGAAACTATGGAATTAAATCGCCAGGAGAGTCAGGTTGGTTCAAAAATTTTATTTAATCATATTCGACGCTGCTGAGTCTGACACTGACAGCTCAATTGATATTTTTGCATCCCAATTCTAAGTTGAAGTTCACCTATCAAATACTGATTTATGTGTGTATTGTAAATCCTTTTATACATTGATGGTACTGAATATGTAACTTAAAATTATCGTTGACATTTTCTTTGTAATGTGTATGTTGCACTTACCGACCTCTGGCCTTATTATTCAATTTTTGTATTCATTGTGTAAACAATGAATACTCTGTTACCAATAGATTAATTGTGGTATTCCGATCGGAGTCCTATATTGACCTACATTTAATCAACGAAACCTAACAGCATCCACATCCGGATAATTCCGCTACAATAAAATAGTTCATACAGAAACTGGTACTTTATGTATTTCTGCGCGAAAAAATGACCAGACGCTCAATATGACGTCACAGAATATACTGGAAGCGATTAACTTGTAACACAGATAAGACTGCCCATAATATGCTCGTGAGAGGTGTGTGGCAGTACTATTAGATAGATGTACACTCGACGGCCTTCGCGGTCTATTTATAGAAAGACTCAGTGTAAATAACTGACGAAGACACTGTGACTGACACTTTAAACAGAGAAGAAATATCAGACCATCACTGATAATGATCCTTTTATATATTGTACATTTATATATTAAATTATCAAACATCGTTGGTTTAATTAACGGTTAATAAACATATTCTAAAGAATTTTAATGCCTCACTTATAGAGATCACAGGCGTAAGCAGTACTTTCGTGCTTTTAATTGCTTAGGAACCTTTGATGCTTTGCATCAATATTTTCTTGTAAAGATATATAATCTTCGTTCGATTAGCCGTCGGAATATGGGACAGACCATGTTCTTGAATCGAATAATCTGGATTGGTTATCAATAAATATAATTTCTTGCCAAATGGACAGGTTAATTATAAAGTATACCATAAAAATGAGTTTGTATAAGCTCGGTCGGAACATGACGAAATTGTTAAACTCTGACACATATATTGCTTGAATGCTTTACTAAAGAAGATGTCATACATGCATGCTAATCGACGATTCAAGCATTTTTGGAAATGCTAATACTTGTACTGTATACATTATTTTAAGTGCTGATTCCCGCGTAATGGGTTTGTTTTAAAGATAATTATTTCCGGACTGTAACTGTTCGGGTCATGTGCAATTAAACCTGAGGTGTGTTCAACAATGCGAGCGCTCGAGCGAGCGCCCGCCTCGCGAATTGTAAGGCTATTGAACGACTGCGCTCATTCCATAAATAGGTGTAGATATTGGTCAGCCAGACTTGTGTACATAATGTCGAGCGCTCGCTATAAAATCCAAGATGACGTCTAACAGCACATTATTGAAAAAGCGGGTGGGGAAACAATTATTTCTGCTGATACACGAGATCTTTTATATTATTTACCATACATAAATCATAGAGACAATTTACTGTACCAAATAAAGGGTACATTTAGTATATTTTATGCATTGCGTGGATATTTTATGTGGAACAAGTAACACACAAGTTTGCGTCCCACTTTTCAGAAAAATTCTTTGATATGAAAAAAAAATTCCTGCCACCATCTTTGGTACCTGTTATAATATATATTTCCAATGATATATTAATTCTGTACCCAGCAAAAAAACTACAACTCATTAATTTTGATGACTTTTTTTGTAGAATTACTAGTTTTTTTACATTTAATATGGTTGTGACAAAATGAAAACAAATTTAATCAATGCGGCACATGAATAATATTCAGCATCTGACACCCTAGCTTAAGCCTGTTTATTGTAATCATTTTCTATAATGTATTTTGTTTGGTAATTTTGTAGACTCAGTTATAAGTAAAGTGATAAACAAAAAAATAAAACTTAAGAGCTTTTTTAAGTAATCAGTTTTCAAAATTTTGGACAAAAGCTATTTAGTAGGCCTGCAAAGTGAAAATGTCTCCGCACTTTTGGTGGGTATTGTACATAAAATCTAAAACAACATTATCTTTAATAGACAAGGGAGGAAACTCATATAAACTGAAATCTATTTATACAACAATTTTTAAGCGGAACACCTCTCGAGCTGTATCGCGAGCAGAACGCGGGCGCTTGATGTCGCCTCAAGCGCTCGCATTGTTGAACGCACCTCTGAATTTTACGGCGCATTGGATGCAAGTCCTTAGGTGAAATAAATTTAACAAGGATAAAATCATCAATATACATTTTGTCAATGAGTATCACAATGGATAAAATACTTGCAATAAAATCCATCCATGACTATATCGGGTTAAGATACTTACGAGTCAGTAAATTCGATAATCCTCTGTTTTGAAGTGGGTTTTTTAAGGGGGGGGGGGGTCTTTTAAAATATTGTGCAATAAAATAGTGTGAACTAACATAGGTAAAGCCACACTATTAGTGTTGACTATGATACATTAAGTACCACCCTGACTTGGATACTGGAGTATCAAACCCTTTCAAGAAAATAAAAATTTATATAGATTTTTATTTGTGTGAAGGTACAGTTTGAAGCACTGTGAGAGCTAAGGGAATATAAAATCTACAAAATCTATTCAATAAGGAATAAAGGCTTATGATGGAAAAGTTTCATTCCGCCAAAGTGTAATCGGACAAGATCTGGAGAGGTTAAGGAAAAGTTCCTGAATAAAAAATGTTAATAAAACATACTCATTTAAAAAATACAATAACTGCATTTAACTTTAATATATTAATAATATGAATGATAATTATTATACTAACAATTAATGTTTTGAATCAAAATAACTAGTTTGTGTGTAATAATGAACTCGGGTATTAAATCTTAGTATAACACTTTGAATCTTAACATTTGTTTATTTTCTTACAAGATAAAGATAATTTGTGCATATAAAACACTTTCAACTATTTTCCAAAAAATAATCCCATTCACTTGACTACATTAACCTTTTTGTTAAATCAGATAATCGAATGAAAAAAAATATAGTTTATCAAACAATTAATTCTTAATTATATCTGTAAATTTAACCTTCATCATTAAACACCATCAGTGCAGGCAAAATTAATTTCTAAGACATTTATGATAAGAAGAAATGGGGTTTAAATACATTATTTTCTGTTCAGTTACTATATAAATCATAGAATAGCAGCAGGGTGTTAGTCCAACTTTACTCAAAAATGTGTACTACGTAGCACACATAACAGATAACAATGACATAGTTTTAAATATCTCCTATATTAGAGGTTTTTTGACACACAGACTAATTAAACAATGTGATAGTCATATTGTAACAGTTAATAGCTTTGACTAATTACAACAGTAGTCATAGTGCAACAAGAAGTTTGTTAACAGCTAAATCAAGAGATAAAGCCTCTCCAGGAACAGTGAGTAGGTGGACTGACCGCTGTGATATAACCTTTATAAGGTGTTTCTACAGCATAAAACCTTAAAAAATTGAATAAATCTAAACACAATGAATACCCCAGTACTTTCAGTGCTTTGATTTTGTAGTTAGCATGGGTGTCACACTCTATATAAATAAAGTCACTTTGACCAACTGCCTTGCTGTTGGGTTAACACTTTTGCAACACCAGGGAGAACCATGTTGAATTTACAGAGTGGGCATATGGTTTTCATTCTCCAAATTTACTTTAGAAGTGTTTGATGAACATTTGCAAAGCCCCAGCATGGATGGTTCATTAAAATCATATACCGAGAGCCTGACTAGCTCTCTGGAAAAGTTAAGAAGGGAGGAGTGTTGTTATTGCAGTTGAGTATCTGGCTTACCACCCGACAGAACCTAGTTCAATTCCCAGCCAACGCCTACAGTTTTTATCTTCAGAATTCATTTTGAATATGCTAGACTTTCTGATAGAGTCTGGAGGCAAGGCCAAAACTTAGACTTTGACTTTGACAAACTTAGCTTTTTGTTTTTCTTGTTTTCCTTGCTACACTGTACATTTTCCTTTTCTGGAAACTGCCAAACATTGATGACAAAACAATATTATCATAGGAGTGCCATGTGTGAAGTATAAATAATAAAAACATTATCAATAAAATCGCTAAAACCGGTCGTAGCCCAGTTTTCTTATATTAAGTTACAACCGTTTTCTGTTTAACATGTGAAATGTTTGTTCAGGTAGCAATTGTTTATTCATTGTGGGGTCCCTTTTGAAAGTCTCTAGGGCAGACACTGTGAGCTTGCTTTTCTGGAAGCTTTATCCACAGATCTATTGCCAAGGGAAAGAAGGGTTGGAGTAACTGTAAGCAGTATTGTACAGTATTATACCTAGTAGAATGTCCTCTGGTGCATGATATCTGTCTTACTACAGCACTTGTCTTTTTATTGAGACTACTGTGTCTGGGTAAACTTTTACTTGTCCAATCAGTGAATCGTATTCCATTAACCCTTAATGACTTCTGAATCACAAGGAATATTTGTCTGAAGACAGCCATTTCTGATACTGAGTTCATACTTTTGTTACTGATCTAATTGGAGTTTCTTTAGGCTCGCCCTTTTGCTGCAGTGGCTTTGAGCGAGCATATACTACTGTTATTAAATCACTGCATGTTAAACTGAAAGAAAGTTCATGTGAACTTGGTCTACTGACTAAAATAGCAGAAATATAGTAGAGTATTTCGCAGGTTTTGCACAAAATAGTTGTAACTCAATATAAGAAAAGAGTGAGTTACAACTGTATTGTGCTAAACACGAGATTTGTTAATTGAATTAGATTGAGCCAGGAAAGGCAGCCGAGATCCTAAACAAAATAAATTAATTTAGCTAACATAATGATCAAATGCATTGTGCACAATCAATATTGTACTAGATTGATTAGGTTGAATGGAACTAGTTATCAGTCTTATGTGATTAAGTAACGCAAGCTTATTTGTTATTTACTGCTTGCTATTGCATGGTAATATGTTAGATTAAATCAATATGAAAATAGTACTTAATTAAATCAAATGTCATCAAAAATAACATGTAGGTCTTAGATTCATGAGCGTACATAATTTTCCTTTTGAGATATCATCTTTCTTCTGACATAATCATTAACTATGAGACCAAATAGTAAAGTAAAATAAAATGTCTAACCTGTCAAAGATGCATTTGTATGGGTTTAATGCCGTGTTGACGCAATTTTTTGTTATTTTACAGTGTCCAGTGCACCTAACCTCGCTTCCTCGACCCTTGTCTATAACCAGTATTCACCTACCCTTCCATTTCAATTTTTCATGGAAGGGTATAACCTCCCCTGATTGGCTTCAAACTTGTACCCCTTCAGGACACTAGATTTGAAATCCAGGCGAGCTACCAATTGCTCTACCGACCAGGGTTAAAGTCGGTACTAGAAACATTGAAACCACGTATCTATATGAAGAGAAGATATTGTGTTGTATATCAGCAGCTGTGTTTATGTTTATTATAAATATATTATATACAATATACATGAGACTGTTTGTCTCTAAGATGTTTGATACCCTGCATAGAAGAGATTTTATATAGTGCACTCCAAAAATTCTTGTCAAGGGAAATTTTAAGAAAAACTATAATCATTCATACTGCAAGCAATTTTATTTATAAATTCTATTCAACTTTCAGTGGCTTCTATATTTACCCTGCTGATTTGAATACTTGCAACAATATTTATGTATTCACTATCGATAATTAGTTATTCAAATCGGCGAGTTAATTAATGTGCCTTTGACTGTTGAATAAGATTTGAAAATATTATAATAAAATTTTATTCAGGTAACATACATTGGGGGTGATAAACAAATAAAAATAGTGACTTTGGAATTTGCTTCGATGACTCATTGTTTCTTTTTTTCATGGGTGAATGCGAAGAGGTTTTATTCTAAAAACAGCATTTTATTCAAAATCTTTTGGAAGTTGCTGTATATCTTATAATTCTTTTAATGATTCAATGATAGGAGGGGGGTTACCGTGGAGATTTTAGATCTTAATTCTTATAACTCTTGAGAGTCTTTCAATGATTGAGATTCCGTTCTACACTACATGATTCTAGTGGTTTTACCTATGTTGATCTGAGAAAAGATAATATGAGACGTATAATGTATGTTTATATGATAACATATAGATAGTTGATATGATTAACATGAAATTTCATGATGGGATGTATAGATGAATGGTTGGATGGTTGGATTCTCTTTGTTTGTTTAAAATAATCTACTAAGAGGCTGTGCTATAGAATAAATTTTGTGTACATGTATATGAGCATAGCATAGTTATGACTTTAAACAAATGGGAATCAAGGGGAATACGACCAAGAACGATATCATTTTGGTGTCTTGATTCATTAACATGGCAGATGAATCTTGTGTATACTGTATTCATGCTTTATCCACATGGGTTCAGACTCCCCTCTTGCCTTCATCCCAATCCCACCTCTCCATTAATGAAAGTTTAATGAACCAATAACTACTGGATAAGTCTACCTAGACATTTTGAAATTTGAGGAGAACTGGTCTCAATCTTTTTATTATATTCACTTATAAGGCTTGTATATGCACCTATTTACAGATTATTTCTACTAGTCCTCCTGCCACCATCCTAGACCCACCTGATCATTGATAAAATTTTAATGAACCAATAACTAAGTTTACCTAGACAAAATATAATCAAAAGAGAAGGTTTGGTCCACCGTGTAAAAGACTTGTATAATTCTGGTAATTATTTTGACTATACCCAAGGGGGTCCGTACTCAAAGCACCCCCATCCCCTCCCATCCCAGACCCACCTTATCATTGATAATTGATAAAATTTTAATGAACCAATAACTAAGTTTACCTAGACATAATGAAACAGAAGGATTGGTCTAACCTGTATATCGCAGGTTTAGCGCAAAACGGTCGTAAATCAATATAAGAAAAGAGCGAGTTATGTCCTTTTTGCACTGAACCTGCGATATATGATACTCACCTAAGCTTGTATATTACACCTGTAGTTTATTACTATTTCCTGTATTTAAAGTAGAGTTGTTAGTTCACCTGTCAAATCTATGATAAGACATGATATAATCTAGATGTTCATATATAATATATAGACATCAGTACTAATTAAACCTTTAGTTTACTTGATGGGTTGTTGAACTGACAGATTTTTTGAAGATTTTTATCAATGAAATGTTATTATTTATATATACGGTGAAACCTGTCTGGACAGCCATCCTTATACTTCGGGGAAGTATGTAGGAGAAGTAGTTCAGAGGTCGGACATGCATTTGGGGATCAAGAGATCCTGGGTTCCAACCCCACTAGGGGCACTGCTAATTTCCTTGAGCAAGAATTTAAATACAATTGCTTTACTCCACCCAGGTGTATGAAAATGGGTACCTGCGAGGGTAGTATAATTCTGTTGCACTTAGCGGAGTAAAAGACTTCCTAGGAAGATTGCTAGATAGCTACCAGTTGTATGGTGCTGGGTCTTGCTATTTTAATAAAGAGTAACCACTAGATATTGTCTACCTTTCAATTTCAATCTACTCTTAGTGACCTAAAAGCCTTAAATAAGGCCTATGTTCAGTATGAATACACTACAGTACAGCAAGTTGACGAAATTAGGATATGAAAGTGTTTGTCTAATCTGATCATTTTAAGAGGAAGCACTACATCTCATTTACAGAATTTGGTTGCCCAAAAGAAATTGTTGGTTGCCTGAACTGAAAAGTGGTTGTCCTGGGCAACCAGACACCCACTAATTTGGTAGACTGTATGGCTGTTTGTTTTACTGGCATTTCTCTGTAGTTATAGTTATACTATTGGTTTTATTGGTGTTTCGCTGTAGTTGTGCTACAGTACTGTTTGTTATAGAGTAGTTTCACTGCAAAGTTACTGTTATGCTGCAGTCCCATAAGCATAAAAATAGCCATAAGGGCACTGTAGGGCGCCGTGTGATCAGGCTCCACAAGGACCCATACGAACTCTTGCGTACCCGTACATACTTTATCGTTTATACCAGGGTCAGTGAGATGAGCCCAGGATACACGTATCAGTTTCAAAGTCAAATCATGAACAAAATTGTGGCCGAGTATGGATTAAACTTGCATATCTTCCAGCTACGACTCCATACGGGTGTGTTGTTTTGTATCATGTGTGTACCCTCACCTTAATATGCAAGGCTTCTCAAGGCCTATGGCTGTCTGCATGTACGTGTCCCCAACAAGCCATGATTTATGGGACTGAGGCATTAGTTGAAGAGAGGTTACACTGTATAATGTAATGATGTTACATCAGGGTGTATCAAGGTGTATGATCTATGTTATAAAGAAACTTTATATTATTATTTATAAAGGTGACTGCTCTCTCTAAGAGTGTTTATCTTCACAATCCTAATTATGATGATACATACAATACTTGTGTCATTGTACTCAAAGAATGTTTACATATAGCTGACTTAGCATCTAACAATTGTAACTCGTTCTTTTTTAACTTGAGTTATGACCGTTTTGCGCTAAGGCTACTATACCATTGTGTTGCTAAATGAACTATTTATAGTACTTCTAGTATGATTTAATGTCTTGGAAAGTAATAATGGAAATTTTATTATCATTATAGATATGATAAAGATCTTGTCTAGGTATTGGTCAGTGTGATGTGTCTTATGTGATCTATTAATAATCATTGATGGATGTTAGTGGATGAATTAATAGACCTTATTCGGAACTCCACTTTATGGGTTTACTGGTTTTTTCCGTCAGTGCACAGTTGGTAGAAACAAAGTTTTCTATTCATAATTGCTGAAAAGCACAAAATAAGGATTAAATCTTTTTTGTTCATTATACACATATTGTCATTGTTAGTACTGCAGGAAGAAACCCAAATATTAGAATTCCGGATATAGTCTATTAAATGTACTTGAAGGATAATTTGATATCGTAGATATATAATAATTACATATTGTATTTTGTGATTTATTTGAGATGAGATAAGCTTATATATGAGATCAATGAGATAAAATAGTGTTGTTTGTGATAATATATAGTCAGTGGATCAGTGGATATTACCATGGTAATCGGCTTTTTCTTAAAGTTATCGTTTCGTTAGTATTTCATTTTAGTGTTGCATTTCTAAATTTTTTTTACATTTTGTTGTTATTGTTTCCTGTTTAGTAATGTTACATTTTACGGTTAAATGTCACTGTAACATTTTACTGTTACATTTTAGAGTTAAATATTATAACTTTGAAATTTTTTTATCACTAGACTTTGTCTTAAACTAAATGATCAAAACTAATATTGAAGTATTTACTACCTAAGTCTATTTTCGATTTCGGTCTACTTTCACTTTAAAATGCACTGAATAGCATAATGATATTTCAGTGAAAACTTGACGACTGAATGTTATTACTTGATTATTAGATAATGTAAGTGATAAAGACCGAGGTTTTGTATAAATGAACTATTTTTTTTACAATAATCATATCATATAGTGTAAATAAATATATAGATGATAATTTACTGTACCCATCAAAAGTTTGGAGACAAAAGATATATACACTACAATTCTTGAATTTTAATAATTATTTTTGCAGTATCATTATTTTTGATATATTTAAGCATGGTTTGTGTAAAATGAAACCAAATTTCATAAACACAACTTATCTGTAAGATTCAGCATCTGATATCCTAAAGCCTCCTATTGCAAATATTTTCCATAACATAGCTTTTATGCTATTTTTGAAGACTCAGTTCTAATTATAATGACTAAAAATTAAGGCAAAACTGAATTTTAAAGCATTTCAAAATTAACTGTTATCAAATTTTAGATAAAAGCTATTTATTAGGCCAACAAAGTAAAAATGTTCTCCAAACTTTTGGTGGGTACTGTAGACTGTGTACAATATAGTTTCACGCCATTCACTTAAAGTGAACCCATGATAGTAATACATGGTAAATCAGTCCTGTACCATTTGGTTACTGTGTTCTGTCAGATCAGGGAAGATATTTCACTGATAAAATATTAGATTAATTTATAAACAAAAAAAGATAAAACAAATGTAACTGACATGTATACCCTTTGTCTTTACTGTTTGTTTGTTTGACTTAATTACTGATGGCTGAGATAAGTTTACCTTTAGTATCTGATGGATTGATTAAAATATGAAAGCAAAACATCTTTATAGGGTAAGCACTTTGTGTTCGCAAATGAGAAAGGGTTGCCTTTTTGTGTGTGCACATGTAAAAGTTTCCTGGACTGGTCCTGTAGTTTTGGATTTTTTTGACCTGAGAAAGGGAACTTCTCCTAATGTAAAAACAGCTGTAATCATTAAATTCAGAAATTTGGGAATTTAAAAAAAATCTTGAATTTTGGAATTTTCGACAATTTTGAGGTTTCAGTGATTTCACCTATGTTTTGGACTAACATTTAATGGTTTGATGAAAATATGGATTATCATTAACAATGAATTTGTTTTATGAGTCGAAATAGTGAAATATTAACACTTCATAATTTTTAGAGAATTTTATGCCCATATGGTATTCTTTTTTTTCATTGATTTTAATAACTTAATGAATTTATATTATTTGTGTATTTTTAATACTTGTTCATCGATTTTACAAGGAAAACCAATATCTCCATCTTAAGTAATTATCCATATAAAATAAATAATTTTCTCTATTACATTTAGTACGGCTAATTGATAATTATAAACATAAGCAATTGGGCTACTGGTAAGTGCTTGGAACATTTAGGGCAATGTCCAGGGCTTCAGGTTTGTAGGTTAAGGCAATGACTGTTGAAAGTTTGTATTTGAATTGAAATAGATCTAGTTTTTTGGCTGGATTTTTCAACGGGCCGGCGTCTGGTGTCGTTGACAATTGCGTAAAAGTTTTTCTTTTCTATATACTTCTGCCATATATTGCCAGATCTTTATGAAACTTCATATAATGATAACAAACCATGTGATGAACAAAATTAGACAGTAACCAGAACTCTTCTTAGCTTTGTTATGGATTATTTCCCTTTGTAATTTTTGCGTTACAGTTTTTAAATGCGGCTTTAATGTGGTTTCCACATTACATTTCTAGTTTATATTTTAAAACAGTTACTTTAGAAGTACATTTACCAGTATGATATAGAGAGATAAGGGTTTAATTTAATTGTATGAAGGTAGCAAGTTTAAAGGAAGAAGTTCCTGTTTTGAATGATGGTATCTTGTTTGGTTAAGATATATTAAGATAAGGTAAACTCTGGAGGCTGGCTAGTTTTGTACATGATGTGATGTTTTTGTAGAAACACTGATGTTTCTACTGTTTGATGTTTTGATATCAGGGTTTATCTTGTCTTGTCATAAAGTACATGTATTAGGGATTTTTTTTTACATTTGAAAATAGTGTTGGACAGTTTTGATGTTTGAATATTGTTGGACAGTTAAAATATTTGAAAAACTTGATAGTCAGTGTTGGACAGTTCAAACATTTGAAAAACTCAGTAGTGTTAAACAGTTTTGATATATAAATTTTGTTGGACACTTTTTTGAAACATTTGAAAAACTCAGAAGTGTTACACAGTTTGAATGTGAGGTGCTGGATTAAATTTTTATTATTTGAACAGTGTTAGACTGTTAATCTTTTAAATTGTGTTGGACAGTTTAAACATTTAAATATTGTTTGTCAATATGAATTTCTAGAAAGGTGGCTGAATTTGTACTGTAAATAGTGTTGGACAGTTTTGATATTTAAATATAAACCCAGACAGTTTGACAGTTTTAAAATTTGAAAAACTTGGTAGTCAGTGTTTGACATTTGAGATGGTTAGTAGTGTTGGACATTTTGAATGTGAAGTTTTGAGTGATTTTTAATGTTATTTTAAAGTGTTGGACAGTATAAACTTATAAAAAAATGTTGGAATTTTTTTTAATGCATATTGAAAGATTTTAGCATTTTAACAGTGTTGGACATTTTATCATTTAAATGTTGGACAGCTAGTTATTATAATATAGAATTATAAAGTTTATAATTAAGTATAGTTATAAGATTCATTTTGGATGAGTGAGGATAAAAAAGATATGAAGTTGACAGTGGTATGTATAATTTTGATTTACTCTTTCACAGACTTTAATTCTTAAAATCAAAGATGATTATACATGCATTGTATGTTTGATAAGTTGATATAAAAGAATAAGTTGAAAAACAATAAACTGTTCATGGTTTTATTGTACTGTAGAGTTTCACTATAATGAGTCTTTGTTTGTTTGTTTGTTTCTTTGGTTTAACGCGGTATCAACGCATTGGATAGGTCATATAACAATGGTCAGTCAACCTACTGACTGTTCCTGGAAATGCTAAATCTCTGGATGTAGCTGTAAACCAACTACTAAGCGCATACTTTCGTCAGTGACTGACAACTGCCCTACAAATCATTGGTAGGAGGGAAATGGCCATAGAAATAATTTCATGACCAAGCTCCACGAAAGTATGCCCCGCCTCTGAATCAAACCCACGACACCCTGGATCTGTAGATTTCCGTGCTACCAACTGAGCTAGCCAGGCGGCTTATAATGAGTCAAAATCTGCTATAGTCATTGCAATATCATAAAATTTATCACAAATGGTTAGTCCCAAATGCCTAATTTGAGTAGAAAATGGCCTCTATATTTGGACTATATGGCTGTTAAGCCCACCGATTTTGATGATTTTAGTATAGCAGCTTTTCTGTAGAATATATAGTGACTTATATTCTAGAATTCAGAAATGGGCAGGGAGATAGAAATAGGGGCTTGGTGCTTAAAACATGGAATATTTTGTTTCAAAGTAACAATTTCTGCATTACTAAATATAGGGAGGAGTAAAACAGATAGAATAATATACTTCAGTATAATGATTCAGGAAGAATAATGTTGTTTTCAAATGATATGTTACTTAGATGTTTAGACTTCTAAGATGTTTATAATTTATTGTTTGTGAATTGTTCAGCTGTTGATACTTTGGTTTTGTATGATTATAAAACGTTCCTTGTAATAAGAATCATAATCCTTGTTATGTTAGATTGACTTGTATAATACCAGTATATTGATACAATATAGAAATTACTTATATGTTGTAATTATGATTCATTCATATGAGTTAGCTACCTGGAATGTCTCTGTGGACTTACTGCCTTTGAATGGGTCAGTGCTAAACTGCTATAACTATTCTAAAATCAAAATAATCAATACACATTCTTCGATGATATGTAGGAGCAGTGGTTCAGTGGTAGAAAGTGGGTTTAGGATTCGAGAGGTTCCGGGTTCAATCTCCACTAGGGGCACTGCTAATTTTTCAAGAAAGTAATTAACTTAGATTTGCTCCACTCTACCCAGGTGTATATGGGTACTGTGATGGATCACCTGCCTGAAAATATTTTAGCCGGATTTTTAAAACGAAAAAATTTGGCTAATCGGCGAAACACGGGTGGGCGTCTGGTGTCATTAACAATTGCGTTAAAGTTTTCAATTTAGCATAATATCTCTGCTATTTATTGTCAGATCTTTATAAAACTTCATACAATGATAACATGCCATGTGATCAACAGAATAAGACAGTAACCACAACTCCAAATTTATTATGGATTATTGCCCTTTGTAATTTTTGCGTTAAAGTTTTTAAATCCGGCTTTAATGTGGTTTCCACATTACATTTCTTGTTCAATGATCAGGGGTTATTGTAAAAAACTGTAAAGTTGACTGATCATGTTTATGAAATCAGAATCAGACTTGAAACCGTGCTTAATTGAACAAAAATTTGTTGTACTAGTTAAGTAAAAGTTTGGCTCAGTTTCATTAAAATATTCAAGCGTACTTTGAACCAGTCATAATGACATGTTGAAATATTGGCCAAGTTCTGACTGACTTGTAAAGTTTGGCCAAGTTTCCAGTAAAACTGATTCATACAAGTTTAGTTACCTGGAACATGTCAGTACAAACTAACATTTTGTATACATGTACACTTAGTCTGTACATCTGTTCCTAAACCAATCACTTGAAAATAGTTTAATATATTTATTATTACTATAACATATGTCTGGCTCTCATTGCTGATTTTCTTGCAGGATTTTATGAATGAAATATTTTACTGTGAAACTTGGGTTTTGTGGCTACATGGGTGAAAGTTTTCAGGACTACAGGTACTGAAGTTAAAGATTTTGAGACCTCTTAGACAAAAGTAACCGTTAATGAAAGATACTGTTCATTGCAAACTCCTACGTTGGTTGACTGACTGCCATGATAATGACCTATACAATGTGTTGCTATGTGTTAAACCCAACAACTTTTGTCCCAGTTTAGACCAAAAACTGACTCTAAGGATTAAGAGTCACATCATTCTGAACCATTATTCATCCTCATAGAGCGGACAGTCCCTGTATGAATACAAGTAACCTGAACTCATTATCATTATTTGCAGAAATAGGGAGTTTGTTTAAAAACTAGATAAGAAAGTATGGTTGACTTCAGGCAGGGTCTTTTTCAGTGTTTGGGGAAGGGGCCTTTTTTATATAGAACATTTTGGGGAAATTTTATCGTAATTTCATAAAAAGGAACAAAAAATCCAAGTTAAACTCCAAATCTGTGGAAACCTGCATGATTTTAAAGAAATTTCAAGAGGGGAAGGCGCCTGTAAACGGCCCCTGTTATAAATAAAATTTAAAAGGTCTGGTGCCGTTAATGTGTGACAGTACAGTGTATGTATTTCTCTAGGTTTTTGTTATACAAGTTTGACTGTATTTCTTAAGTAGATACCATATTTCTATGATTAATAAATAAATCATTATTTATGTTCCAATGGTTCTAATGAATTAGTGCAATAAACTAAGCTACATCATTCTTTATTTACATGTAGTTAGACTAGTTTTACACTGACCCATGTTACCAAGAATGATTTTTATACTATAATCATGTGTAGATTTATTTACTTAGTAATCTTAAATCAATCGTCTCATACTATCTCAATGTTTTATTTTATGATCAGTCAATATCATAGTATTGTCTGGAATCTATAGAGTTCTTTGATTTTATTTAAGAACACATGAGTGCAATGAAAACTCTTCAAATTGAGAACAATTTGTTAATACATGATTGTATTTAATGATCAAGCTTATGGTAAATACATGTATTTAATAATGAATAGAAATCATGCTTTCAGTAGATTTTAAACTCTGTTCTAAATTATTTAAAAAAATATTGGCGGCGCGATATAACCTTTCTGTGTTGATGCGCTGTAAAACCCAAACAAACAATAAGAATTATTGAATATTCATCATGGCTGATCCAAGCTTCCAGGAGAAGTATTATTCCAATCTCTGTTTTCTTCATTAAAAATGTATATGGAGAAGTTGCCAACCAGCTGAACCTAGTCGAAGGATAGGTGACTGTGGGCGCTAGTTATACATTAAGTGTCCAGGAAAGCTAAGGTTAGGTGTGCCGACCCTGTTAAATGACCATTATTGTGTTGACATGAAGTTAAACACAATAAATTATAAAGAATAATTGACATAAATACAAAGTTTCTTGTGTCGGCTTCCTCCAACATCAGCTACCTTGTATAACATTAAAGTTTCAAAAAATAAGTAAAAAATCTGGATCTGCCTCTTAATATGTACATGTATATAACAATATTCTTGATGTTCTATATCTCCTTAATGTATAAAACTTTAGGGTAATGTATGAAACATGATTAGACATAAATTATAATAATATTATACATTGTATGATTATACATATACCTGATATACATGATGAAAATATTAAATTGTAAATAAGTGTGTGCCCAGGTATGGTGCTTAACACAGAATTTCAACATTTCTCACTCGTATTGCAATATTCAGTCATGGTTCTGAAGTTCCCTGGAGGCCCTAGATCTCTTTTGACCTAAGCGTTTAACCAAGTATTAAGCACATATTATCACCGGTGACTGAAAACTGTTTGCATCCATTTAACCCAAGGTGGAGTCTACTGCAGGATAATTTATTATCTGTGATTGTTTCGCACCACCAAGGGTTAAATGGATGCGAAAAATGCCTGTTTTTTTTAGAAGGGGAGGGGGGTGATGCTCTTACAACATATTGTATAGGTCATTTATGGATGTCAGTCAATCTACTCACTGTTCATGAAAAGGCTAAATCTCTGGTTATAGCTGTTAACTGTTAAACTAGGCTCATACTTCTTGTCAGTGACTGACAACTGCCCTGCATGATTAGAATCAGTGGTAGGAGGGGGTATTGTCATGCATATTGTTTCATGACCAAGCTCCACAGAAGTATGCAAAATGAATAGAAATTTTAATATCATTTTTTGTTTTAATTATTATTTTGACTGAGTTATACAAACTGCACATTTTGTGGTTGGCCAAAATATAGATTAATGATAATGGGATAGGTAAGCTGAAGTAAACAAATTTATTCATAGACATGCTAGTAGAAAAATATAGTTGAGGTTAACTGTGGGTTGTATGCATGGTTTTATGATGTATGATTTTAAAATGATGCACAATTACCTGATCACTTACAGTTAAACCTTACTTTTATTCTACTTCTAATTAACACCTCTACAACAGCAGTCACCTTTCAGTAACAATTTTCTCTAAATAACACCTTATTCCCTATAACAGCCACCTGTCAACTACAGCCCTTACCAACAACAGCAAGGCTTGATGGACGGTGCCTGAACGCCTGGTGACATCTATTTGGGTTCAGACAACTTGTTACTGCTAGTAAACATTTGGTTCAGACAACTTGTTACTGCTAGTAAACATTTGGTTCAGACAACTTGTTACTGCTAGTAAACATTTGGTTCAGACAACGTGTTACTGCCAGTAAACATTTGGTTCAGACAACTTGTTACTGCTAGTAAACATTTGGTTCAGACAACGTGTTACTGCTAGTAAACATTTGGTTCAGACAACTTGTTACTGCTAGTAAACATTTGGTTCAGACAACTTGTTACTGCTAGTAAACATTTGGTTCAGACAACGTGTTACTGCTAGTAAACATTTGGTTCAGACAACGTGTTACTGCTAGTAAACATTTGGTTCAGACAACTTGTTACTGCTAGTAAACATTTGGTTCAGACAACTTGTTACTGCCAGTAAACATTTGGTTCAGACAACTTGTTACTGCTAGTAAACATTTGGTTCAGACAACTTGTTACTGCTAGTAAACATTTGGTTCAGACAACTTGTTACTGCTAGTAAACATTTGGTTCAGACAACTTGTTACTGCTAGTAAACATTTGGTTCAGACAACTTGTTACTGCTAGTAAACATTTGGTTCAGACAACTTGTTACTGCTAGTAAACATTTGGTTCAGACAACGTGTTACTGCTTGTAAACATTTGGTTCAGGCAAGTAAAATGTATAGCTGCTTGTCCAATTGGGAAACCCTGAACAGTTAACTGTTAACATCAACTCTTGCACAACAACAGTCTCTTTTTTATCTCAAGCACTTTTCAACAACAATTTCAAGAACAGCCATCTCTCAATGAAATCCCTTTCACAGCCTGCATTTCCTAACAATATAGGACTTGCGGATGGATTATATGGAGGGGCTTTACTTGTACAGTATAGTTCCTCTTTTTTGACCATCAAAACATCAAAATTGATGATGCTGTTTTCATTTACATGAGCAACTGAACATGACTATACAATTGTCACAGTTTGAGAAAAATATGCAGCCTGATCAGATCTTGTACCTGATACCCTTACTTACATGACGAGAGCCATCCTGAGCTTTCTGTCTGCTTATATGAGCAGGCATGAGTCTTAATTTAGGGACCTTTTGCTTTTCAAATTAAAAATTTGGTACTTTAAAATCATCAAAAAATTGCTTGATTTTGCAATGATCAATGTGGTCTTTGTTGCCAAACTTGACTGTATTATGTAAACTAACCAAGATAATGCTTATCGGTATCAATCCATGCATGAAGTTCAAATGTATGAAAAGTTTGAGTCAATATTTTAACTAAAGGAGTGTTTAATGTTTTGCACATTCAGTTGCATATTCAATAACATGATAGCACTTCATGTTGTGAATGGTTTGCTTTTACGTGTACTTGGTATTATGTTTAAAATGTTGAAATGAATATATTGATGAAAGGTGATGAATTAACTCATCAAATTATGCTCATCATAATATTAATAAAACTTGAGAAGATATAAACAATTTAGGAGAAAACAAATTGGAAAATAATCAATCATCGTCATCAATCAAATCCTAATTTTATTATTTATCTGCAGGCTTCCACAAACTAGGATAGGCTGCAGGCTGCTTCATTGCTCAAAGTTTGATCTCAACAAAATCCTGTTTAGAGCATCAGCGTCCATGATGGTTGCTTGCTTTAAGATCACCCTCCAATTACAATCTTTTTTGGACACCCATGTTTTCTTGGGCATGGGATTCCTTTTGCTGGTAATTGTTTTGATTCAGGCTGCCAAATGCATGGCATGACCATACCATCTAATAAGACATTTGGAGTAAAGCACAACTGTCACTTTCTGTATTCTAACTTGGCATATAGCAGTTCAGTAGAAGTCTTCGCAAGTGGCTTGGTCCCACAGATCTAGTGTATCATCGCTTTGTCATGGTTGTCTTTCACAATTGTTGTGGAATTGTGAGATGGTCTTAAAGGGATGTTATACTGTATTAACATTCTCAGTATAATTTGATGGGACATTGCAAAACCAGTCTACATCTTTCTTTATTAACAAGTAGTTAGACCAGTTTTGTACCGACCCAGGGATATGCATAGTTTATAATATACTGGTACATACAATAAATACATACTTTGATGAAACATTGAGATAAATGATTTAAAATGATGATGTTTTTAAAGATGTGGGTGAGAATAAATGTTGTTTATAATGACATTTTACCTTGGGCATGCTTATACAGCTGTGTCAATGTATGTTTTGTGGTTGTATGTAAGGTTTACGACAACCTCTACTGTTACAGTCATGGCTAGCTGTGTTGATAGCTCATAAGTGATTAAGTCTTCTGATTGAGGGGATCGTAGGTTTGAATCCCCAGGAGGACATACTTTTGTGGAGCTGAGCTAGGTCATAAAATTTCTACACCTTTGTTCCTCTTACCGCTGATTCTAAATCATGTAGGTCATTTGTTTCATAATTCCAGTGCATATATTCAGTTACCTGTCCTATTTTTTTTGTGAATTCAGAAGTACTGTAGTGAGTATTTAAATCAGCAGGGTTAATATGTGTAATATTACAATGTAAGCGTAAGTTGAAAGCTTTTCTTCCCTCCCTTTGTGACAGAAAACTCTATAGTATGGTAGTTAAATATTTACCTTAACTGTCTATGTTTAAATGACTGTATATAGTGTATGTATAAAATGAAATCGTAAAATTTAACTATGTATGTATTCGTGGTTGAAGTTGTTTTTTGTCAACTCATTATATATTCTGCACTTGCCTGTTTGTTTACCACGCAATATCATTTACTTGTTAAGTGTAGGCTGCGATTCAACTTTGATTTAATGTACAAAATTATAGATTGTAAACTTGTAGTTTTAATAGATCATCTGTATAGGGGACTGTTTGTTATGCGTTAGGTTTAACATTAGCTATGTGTTACTAGTAAATGAGCAATAATTGTACCTAATTGTGAATGTTAGTTAACTTTAATTTGAAATAAGGTAAAGGTAGTTATGTGTTTAAAATGTGGAAATTTTAATTATGCCTTATGTGGAAGTTTGTTATGTGTTAGATGTGTTTAAATTTGCAATTGGGTTAAAAGTAGTTATGTGTTCTAAATGTGATCGTTTAAGTTGTAAGTTTTGTGAAAGATAGCTATGTGTTAACTGTTGTATGAAAGTTCTAAGTTGAGAGAAAATTAGTAATTTGCTGTGTGAAAGTTCTAAGTTGTGAGTTATGTGGCAGTTAGTTATGTGCTATGTGAAAGTTGTGAGTTATGTGGCAGTTAGTTATGTGCTATGTGAAAGTTCTAAGTTGTAAGTTATGTGAAAGTTAGTTATGTGCTATGTGAAAGTTCTAAGTTGTAACTTATGTGAAAGTTAGTTATTGGCTATGTGAAAGGTCTAAGTGTGAGTTATGTGGAAGTTCTAAGTTGTAAGTTATGTGAAAGTTTAGTTATGTGCTATGTGAAAGGGGTAAGTTGTAAGTTGTGTGAAAGTTAGTTATGTGCTATGTAAAAGTTCTAAGTTGTAAGTTATGTGATGTTGAAGTTGTAAATTATGTGAAAGTTCTTAGTTATGTGAAAGTTTGTTATGTGTTATGTGAAGGTTCTTAAAGTTGTGAATTATGTGAAAGTTAGTGGTGTGTTTTGTATGAATGTATGATAAAGCACGTTGCAACTTGAGCTTATAATTTTACTTGAAATGAAGTCATATTTCAATTTTGCCATACTTTATTTCAAACTGTGAATGTGATTTTAGAGTTGTATTTTATATAGGACTATAAACTGTATATTTGGCACAATATAACCTTTTCTGTGTTGATGTGCCATAAAACCCAAACAAACAATAAACTGTATAAAATAGTAATGAGCATATAAGGATACATTATTGCTACAAAAATAAACTATTAATTCACTTTTGCAGTGCCCTCCAAAAGTTCTTGAACAAATGAATTATTTTGAGAAAAGCTTTATTGTGTAACATAGCTTGACATAAGGTTAATGTTTCAAACGAAATTATGTCTGTATAATTGTGTATATGGAGAAGCCAAAAGGAACATAAGGGAGGAGAGAAAAAGGGCTGGGAGCAGCGCTCTGCTATTTTGCTTTAGAATAATCACTATGTTTAAAGACATTTGGAGGACTCTGTATATACATGTACAATCCAGGCGGATATAAGACATGTTTTAATAAATAATGATATTTTATATAATAGATAATGTTTAATGTTATATGATCCTATCATCTATCTTTTTGTTCTTGCTTTGATCTTATACTTGGTTATACTTATATAGGTATACTTTATAGTCAGTCATTTTCGCGGGGTTTTAATTTTTCTTGGCTATATTCATGGTCCATATTTATAGTGCGAATTCTAAACCCAGGGAATATATCTGTATTGGTTCAGATTGCTCAGGATGGGATATACATCTTACCCATGTGCAAATTCTAAAACTCTGGGAATCTTAAACCCTTTTTTAAGAAAATGGAAAATCATTGACCCTGAGGAATTAAAATGCTATACAGTATTAGGTTACCGCTTGAAGTTATTCTTAAACTGGCTGTATAACTTACTATATATCTTATACCAGCTATACAGTCATGGCCTTACATTGCTTCCAGTATTAGCTCTATTATGTTTTATACCAACGGGTAAAATAATCAACTAGCCCAATTATGAGAGATAAGTTATTTTCATTAGCTTGAAATAAGTTTTGCTAGATCTGAACTTCGGGATATTGGATTAAGGCTATGATTGATTCATAACTTATACTGGATAACTTATACTCTACAACTTATGCAGATTGTGTTACTGATGGGACATTAATTAGTTAAATATAATACATATAACATTACACAATGTATATCCATTGTGATTCATCATATGTTTAAGATTATCAAAGTCACTTTTATTTTTATGTGTGAAATTAGGATAAGCTAAAATTTTGTTGGTTTTAGTGAAACAGAAGTTGTTGGTTTTTATATTGAGTGAGTGATGGACTTTTACTTTGTTAAGTTACTGATTAGTGTGGACTTAAACTCCAGACCTGTAAGGTCTTTTATAAAGGATTTTTAAGTTATTTAAGGTGTAGACAATATTGAAATACTTAAGCGCAAATGGACTGGTGTATCTTGTCAATATCAGGCTCAATTTTGTTGTAAGTTGTGTGTTTCATCAATGTAGCACCAAAACAGAGACATATGAATAAATGGCGATTAATGTTGTTCCAGTTTTATAGATGGTTGAATATTTTTGTTGTTTATAACATCATTAATGTGATACTAACTAATTTATAGAGAAGTAAAGTAAGGATAATAATGAAGAAATTACATCGTGTGTTATCATTACGATTAAAGAAGAAAACAAGATCTGTATTGAAGTTATCAACACTTCAAAATCAGGATGTAGGTTTTCAGTGTTTATTTTCATTTTTAGGGGAAAGGTTGGAGGGTCTTTTTTCAGGGGGAAAAAGCGTCAAAAAAAGAGAAGGTCTTTCATTGTTTTCTTTATTAAACGTTTTTAAAACTTTAGATTGACTTTTTATGTAGTCCAGCTTAGTGCAGAGATTTGAATTGTAATCGAAGCGCTAATAACACAGAATTATAAAACAAAAAGAAGCTATACAAGGGAAATTTCCCTTTCATTATATACTTCAATTGCTTCGTCATTTGTTAATTTGTATTAATGAGTATTTTGATTGTTGTAGTAACTATCCCTCTAAATTGTGCATGTGCCGCCTTCATTTGATCGTCCACAGTGGATTACTATGAGGATTTGCTGCAGTCTGCTATTAAACATGCCGGAAACCCCATGTAGAAATGGCCAGGGAATTCAGATTGGTTATTAAGTGGAAAATGTCTCTTACCTACCTGTTGACTACCTGTTGACTTCTGGGGAACTTCTTAGCCCCTAGACGAGCTGTTATCCCCTTCTAGTCTTCATTATATAAACTTGTCTCTGGTTGCAATCTATTAGTATACACTGGATACATCAAAACGTTTATTTTTCCAGAGTTTATAAAGCCTTCTTTTGAACATAGTCACGTTTTGCGATGTATTGTGTTATTATGCGATGAGAGAAAGAGTGAAGTCAAGATGATTTCCTAGCTCTTGGTTTGCTCAATTTCAATGTGGTCGCTTGAGCTATGTTCACTGTATTGTATATTATGTGTATAATATATGTTATTAATTGTCTCGTTGCAGGATGATGTTACAAGATTTTGGAGAGAAGAAAGGGAAGAAGGTGCTATATATAGTGCTTACTTGAAGAAAGTAACATATCATACACTCTCGGAGGTATTAACTTTATAGATTCAGAGCTTTTTTCAGTACTTGGGGAAGGGGCCTGGGGCCTTTTTTTATATAGAACACTTAGGGAAATTTATCGAAATTTCATGATAGGGGAAAAAAAATCCAAGGTAAACTGCAAATTTGGGAAAAACTGCATGATTGTCAAGGAAATTTCAAGAGGGGAAGGCCCCTGTAAACGGCTCAGTAGATATTATACATTGTTTCAAATTATTTGAAAGTATTGAATGTTCATCATGACTGATTCAAGCTTCTAAAAGGAGTATTATTCCAATCCCTGATTTTCTTCATTAATTATGTATAAAGAAAAGTTTCCAACCTACTTTTACCTAGTGGAAGGATGGTTGACTGTGGGCGCTAGTTATACACAAGCTTCCAGGAAAGCTAGGTTAGGTGTGCTGGAATTATGTTTACACCTTGGACACAGGCCATAAACGTTAAGAATGGTGTCACCCTGTGGTCTTAAAGTGGAGAGATGGGTCAAGACGAAAAAGCTTCATTGATGCCCTAGATCTCCTAGGAATAAGCTGGCATTGGTTTGACTCATTAGTGAATACATGTTGTTTAAATTTTAAACACTGTCTGGGGCCTCTCCCTAGTGATTGCTGATTCTACACCCTTTATCCTGATTGTATGGGGTTCCTTATGGTGTCCCTAACGTTGTTTTCTCGTTTTGTACTGGTGTCTCAACCGGGACATACATGAGCTGTTCTCTGGGGCAGTGTGATGGGCTGTTCTTTCGGATAGTGTGATGGGCTGTTCTCCGTGGCAGTGTGATGGGCTGTTCTCCGGGGCAGTGTGATGGGCTGTTCTCTGGAGCAGTGTGAACAAGGCATAAATTGTTTACACTTTTAGTTGTTGCTCGTAGATTACATTTCAAGAGACCAGCAAATAATTATATTGTTATAATTTCAGAATGAGAACAAAGGTAAGAATGAGTTCTCACATCTTATGTGGGAGACTCAGAAATTCCGGGTTATTAAGGCAGGGACTCTTGAAAAACTGGTAGAATATTTATATATTAAGGGCGAGATGGATTCTACATATACTAATGTATTCCTGGCTACGTATAGAACATTTAGTTCTACAGAAGAAGTTATGGACCTACTAATTGATAGATATATAAATATCAAGGCTAACAAAGAATCCAAGAATGAACTACAAGATATACAACTCAGGTACGTTTTGTTACTTACTGTTGAATATTAGATTATTGCACCAGTCTTAATGACAAACTTTCATTAGCACTTGACTTAATGTCCAGTACAATGGATATTTTTTATTGGTGGAATGAAAGTTTACTGGACAGAAAAAATCCTGGTGATTTGAAATACATTTATGCTGTCCAATTTTATTAAGCTAACTAAATGGGTTTTTTTTAAATTAAATATTATACATTATACTTGTGGAAAAATATCTAAAGTAAACAGTTATTCATCTTTCAAAATTTAAACTAAGTAACCACAAATTAACCACAAACTATTTTTTTATTCTGTTGTAATAAATGTTCTTCCATTAGACCCAAATAATACATAATTATGTAAAAATTAAAGATGTATATTTTGTAACATTTTATTAAACTGTCAACGATGCACTAATTTAATACTCACTTCAGTGCTTCTGTACTTACTATCGATTAAAAAACAAATCCATGTTTGGGAATTATCAAACAAATATAAAGCATTTAAATCAACAGGGTTATATGTGCCTCTGACAGTTGAACAAAATTTACCAATGTCGTTATAATGCTGTATTATTTATTTCAGGACTATAAAGTCTGTATTTTCTGTATGGATTGATTCGTATCCTGAAGATTTTCGTGACCCACCTAACTATGTATGTTTACGTAAACTAGAGACCCTAGCTAGACAACATATACCTGAATCTGATCTAGCTATCAGAGTTAAACATAGAATTGATAGATTTAAAAAAGAAGATTTAAAATCAGGTTAGTTTTGGTTTTTAATATAATTTGTGTTACGTCTATATTCTGTTTTCATGGTTTTAAGTTTGTTTTGTGTATTCTAATTTTACACAGTTTTAGAGTAGTCTTTTACTAAGACCAGCTAATGTAACTTTCAAGAAATCTTAGACCAGTTGTATCAACGGCCTTTTGATCAATTTTGTCTCATTTTTTTCTAATAGACTCTTATTTTTACTAAATTAAGAAATTTCCTCCATTAATAAGGTGAATGGAGAAATTGCAAACCTTGTGGAAGGGTAGATGAGTACTGGTTATAGACAAGAGTCAAGAAAAGCTAGGTTAAGCAGCTGACGGCCTCAAAATAACCATAATTGTGTTGCCATTGTGTAAAAGCCATAAAAAACATGAGTGACTAGGCTCTATCAGTATGATTTATAATTGTGTACTTATGTATCCGTTATAATAATATGAAAATGAACAGTCTATCATATGAACTCATCTATTATACTTTATATTGTTGTTATATATCTTCAGATACAAATATAGAGTTTCATTTTAATCTTGTTGATGAAGTAGATCATCTAATTGTTGCTGATTATCATAAACCTTTAACATTTACTGATATACCTAACCAAACAGTAGCTGAACAACTTACTTATAGAGATGCTGTAAGTACCTTATTTGGAACCCTATTGCATGAATTGGTACATAAATGTACCTCCCAAAAACTTCAGGGTCCAAGAGACTACTACATTATAAGAAGGACTGTGTTTGAATGATCAGTGCACCTTTTTCACAAAAAATCATAATTTTGCAATTTAAAGACAGAAGGATATTCAACAATGTTTTACCTTATTCAATATTATTTCAAATTGATTGGCTTAAGAATGATGGTATTAAAATAATACTTCTTGATCTTACTTACGATGATTTTTATCGTAAGATTTTTTGTGAAAAGTGCTGCTGAATTATAAAATGTAATTATAATTTAACTCTGACTTTAAAGACTCTCTGTCTATAAAAGTGTTGTTCAGTATACATTGTATTCAAGCAATAATATTTAGATACAGCTTTACAGTCTGTGAATCAGTTGACTGTTAATTACAGTTCCTTTTTTCTCAACTATCAAAGCTTGAATATTTTCACGGTGACTGAATGCATTGTTTTTGTACTGTTGGCCTAATTGTTATTAAAATATCTTGACTAAAACATATCATACAATATAAGCAGCTTTACTCAATCATAATACACGTTTTCGGAAAATCATGGATGTATTTTAACATTAATTTTAACAAACACATTCACGGTGAAATCATTTATGTTTTGACAGTTGAGAAAAAACGAACTATACCAGTCTCTATAATCAGATATTTTTTACCATTGTCTCAGGATCTCCTGACAAAACATAGCAGGTCATTTTAGATGACCTTTGTGTTGATTAATCAATGATAGCTTTTATCTTGATGAAACACTATCAATAGCATGGAAAAATTGGAATTTCTATTTTAAATCAGGGTTGCAGAGCCAATTAGATGCTGCATGTAAATCACAGGCTGTGATTGGTCAACTTGTTACATCTTGTGTCATGTATATTACAATAGCAAAGGTCAACTGAATGTGACCCATATTGCATGTTTGTCCGATGTATAATAAACAAGTTGGCGATTAGCTCAGATTTTAATCAGAATGGGTCAATTACATGCATACAATATTTTATTTCAGGAATTATTTAAACGTGTAGTACCACATCAATGTCTGGGTGCTGTTTGGGCTAGACGGGCTCGTAAACAAGGTCAGGGTGGCACAGTAGCGGGTAGTGTGTTAGCAACGATAGAACAATTTAATAGAGTATCACTAAGGGTGATTGCTACTATATTAAAGAATACAGATCTCAAAACTTCTCATCGAGTCAAGGTTCTACAGAAATGGATTGAAATTGCTCAGGTATGGTTACCAGACCTTCTTTTCCTTATATACTGTAACAGGGGCTGTTTACAGTGCCTTCTCTCCTAAAATTTCTAATCAAGCAGTTTTCCCCAAATTTGTAGTTTAATTTTGATTTTTGTTCTCTATCTATGGAATTTTGATAAAATTTTCCCAAATGTTCTATATAAAGAAAGGCCCAAGGCCCCTTCCCCAAATACTGAAGCCATGGTTTAAATCTAAATTCAGTCCAGGGCTTGACATTAAAGATTGTTCGATTGCCCCTGACATCCTATATTTGGGTTTAGACAGTCTGCTGTTTGGACTTCACTGCAAGTAAACATTTGATTTAGGCAAATTAAGCCGTGTTGTCAAAATTTTTGTGCTGATCTTAAAAATTTAGTGAAAACAGTCTGATTGGCTTAGTTGATAGCATGTCATGCTGTGAATCCAGAGATCATTGGTTCAATTTACATCCATATCTTTGTGGAGGTTGGTCATGAGATAATTTCTGTTTCCACATCTACTCTTAGATATAAATAAGACATTTGTCGGCCACTGATGAGGATATGTGCTTAGTACTAGGTCAATAACTTTGGTCTGGAGATGGCCTATTTAAGGAATGTAAGGAGACCAACTGACAGTACCCCTTTTAAAACATTCCTCTGAGTATATACATGCAATGATGTGACCACCCATGGTTTGGGCTGGCTGTCTGGTTTACTTAGTATAAGAGTATGTTGAATTTTTCATTTTGTTTGATTTTGTGGAACAATTTTTGTATTTTCAGGAAATGCGACATTTGAAGAACTTTTCGTCCCTTAAAGCCATTATTTCCGGTCTACAGGCCAACTCTGTGTATAGATTAAGGAAGACATGGGGAGCTCTTCCTAAGTAAGTATATCTACAACAGTAAGCTATATGCTATATACAACTATATGCTGACCTGTGTAGGCTGCTTCAGGGGAGTTCAGGGTCTCATCTTTATCAAAATTTACAAAAGTTAATGAAAGTGAGAAGTTTTTTTTTGTACTTAATGGTAAATGAAGTTTCTTGTAAATTTGATAATGTCTGTTGTGATTAGGGAAAGTTTTTAAGTATTGAAACTGTGGTTTTTTTGTGCCCTACAAGATCAGCTTGTTGACTAATGTAATGACAGGTGGTGGTTTTCTATTACCAAATATTGTACTCTACTGATCAGTGTTGTCAAGTGATCTAGGATACTGATTTCACAATTCTGTAGCCTCTTATCAGGATGGGAGAGCTTTTGAGCCCAATGACCTTGACTATTTATGTCAGAATAAATTGTTCTCTTAAGGAGTGTAAGGGTTAATATCGGTATTTCCAATGAGTGATGGTATTGTGAACTGTCCACCTCATATGTTAGAAAAAAGTGACAGTTAATACAATGTTCCTGATTGCTGCTAAATTATATGTAGTTTTACTATGTATAAAATGGTATTTGATAATTTCAGAGAAAGTGTTGCGGTGTTTGATGAACTATCTCAAATATTTTCAAATGAAAATAATCAACTGGCATCAAGAAATCTACTAATGAAGGTATAGTAAATTGATGGTTTAGTGCAAAACAAGTCTAAATACATGTAAATATACATGTAATAGTTTGTAGACTAGTCTTTGACTGGCTTATAAAGTAATGCTATACTGTCATAGTATTATAGGTCAAATTGTACCTGATACATTTTCTTAGTTTGAAATTTTATGATGACTGATGCTACTTAGGGTCACCGTATGTTTATTTAACACCCCTTTCTTGATAAATGCCCCATTTGAAAGGAAGAAGGACTAATGAACCACACCTGTGTAGAAGGTTAAAGTGAATTAACTTTACCATATTTTTACCATTTTTCTTGTTTCTGAATAGGTGTTCAATTTCAAAAGTTTTACTAAAATATTGATGGTCCGGGAAAGCTAAGTTAGATGCGCTTACTGCTGTCAGATGACCATAATTTTGTTGTCATGCCGTTAAACAGAGTAAAAAGGACGTTTGGGTATGTTTATCATTCTAGTAATAGCTCTTGTTTCTTATTATAACCTTTTATTTGAATATTTTTATTTATAGGAAGCTACAGCTAAGTTTCCAGATGTAGATTCTAGTAATAAAACATTAAGAAGAAGAAATCAAATAAAACGACAGTCATGGATTGATAATGTAAGATTTCTTTGTAATAATATATGTCATTGTATATAAGTCTTTAAATTCGAAGTCATGGCTGATAGCCAGTGGTTAGTTCACTTGACTTTTAATGGAGCAATCGAAGATGATACTTGTAGGTCATATTAAACCTTTAAAATTAATCAAAGGGTCAACTTTATAATCATATCCATGAGTCATTGTTAAATTTTTTACTACGAATCCTGTGCACAAAATATTTTTGCTGATGACTTAGTTTAATGCTTGACTCTGTTTTTGGGTAAATGATTTTGGATTAACAATAAACATTTACCAGTCAAAGTCATTTCTTCTGTTTTTAAGGGATTTGTATAAGGTGCTGTCCCCTATTTTCTTTACATTTTTGTTCTGTTTTTAACGGAGTTGTATAAGGCACTGTCCCCTATTTTCTCTACTTTTCTTCTGTTTTTAAGGGAGTTGTATAAGGTACTGTCCCCTATTTTCTCTACTTTTCTTCTGTTTTTAAGGAAGTTTTATAAGGTAATGTACCCTATATTCTCTATAATTTACTGTATATTTTAGGGAGTTGTACAAGGTACTGTCCCCTATTTAGGGACGTTCCTGACAGATCTAACAATGATAGATACAGCACTACCTGACACTACAGATGGTTTTATAAATTTTGATAAGCGAAGGAAAGAGTTTGAAGTACTTGCTCAGATAAAACTACTACAATCAGCTTCACAGATATATACATTCAGAGAAGATTCTCAATTCTGGTCATGGTTTGATGCTGTTAGAGTTTATGATGAAAATGAAAGGTTGGTTGTTTGTTATTCAACGAAAATATTTGGCTAATAGTTTGGCGAAACACAGGCGGGCGGGCGTCCAGACGGGTGGGCGTGCGGTGTCGTAAACAATTGCATTAAAGTTTTCAATTTACAGTGTAACCTCTGCAGAGCGACTTTCAGCGGGGTTTGAAAAAAGTGTCGCTCTGCAGAGGTGTTGCTCTGCAGAGGTAGACTAATTTACCGATCACGAAAAACGTCCGTTTCGGTACGGAAAAATGGCCGTTATCCTTTTTGTAATGTAAATACAGTCATTAGCGGGCGGTGATTGTCAAAAGTAAAAAGCTCTTCTGCTATCATTGAATTTTATGACATTGAGGTGTAAAGTCTTGATTAGAAGATCTTTTAGTTGACTAACCAATGCATAACTTTTATCTAGATGAAACTGACAGCCATTATACAACCTAAACAATGTGTTGGTTGCTACAGATATAAACCCAATAAAATATGTATTTTTATGAATTAGTCAAGTTATCTTAACATTGTGAAATGTAATTGATAGTTCAATATTGTTTAGTTTATTCTTTCCTGTTTTAAAAATGCCTCAGATTTCTTATAACACCTGCTGTTATAAATAATGAATACTGATATTGGATGTCTTTGTTTTTTATGTACTAAATTTTGCTTTATTTTCTAGTTATGATTTATCATGTATTATTGAACGTGGTGCTGAATCTTGTTCTAAAATAAAGAAGAAAACAAGTGTAGGGTAGGTTTATACTTGATATTTTCTTGAATAATTACCATCACAAATGCATGAATTTGGTTAAGGAAATAATAGATCTTCCACAAGTCATGAGTCAAAAGTGGTTGTTTGGATACATTTATCTATAGTCCACTTCATTGTTTTTTGTTTTTCTGAACTTTGACAATCATATGAATGTAGATTGTACAAGCATATTTAAAATCCTTTTACAGAATATGCATCCCTGGAATGATGCAATTGACATTGTTGTAAACTTTTCATGGAAGGGTATAAGATGGGTTTCCTGTGCATTCGGAACTACTACGGCGATTTTCCACGCAAATACACCTCTGATATCATGAGAAGCGAAAGTAGTTCCAACTTAGAATCTAGCCTCGTTCCCGACGATTACTCAATAGAACGCTGGCACACACCAAAAATGACGGACGATTATGGGCAGTTAAAGCTCTTCAATGTCTGTAACTGATATTCACTTAAATCAAAGTTGATCCTTAAACATTTTTGTGTACTCGATACTTTCTGCAAAATGATCTGCCTTGTTGGTTGTTTACATCGGCACTACTTAACCTATGAGGTTAATCGCCTGACCTCATAACTTGGTTGTATATCCGTGGTATATCTTGGTAGATGATCGCCGAGGTCGTTCCGAATGTTTCCTGTGTTGACAAAAACTTAAAATTGTTTACTTGTCTGCTGACTGGTTAAAGTTACTTGTCTGTATGAACATAATAGAATTAAATTATTGAAAAATCCACTTGTCCATACTTGCCTTGGGACATCACGGACAATAAGGACAATTGATTTCACCAGCCCTGAAAAATTTACCCTCTTTGGAAAACTAGAATTGCTCCTAGTGTGCTACCAACTATTCTTCAGTTCTACTTCATTGTATTAATGTCATTTTAATATTTTATTTACAGTATTGTACAGCGACCTAGTAGAACCGATACAAATAGATTCTCATTATTTATGTGTGGAGGTGTTGGTTTTGATGATAAATCAAGTGTAGCTAGTAGTTCTAATCTAGATTCTCCAGTCTCACCTAATACAGGAGTAAGTATACTATAAATTATATAGAGCTGTGATGACTCTATTTGGTTCATCATTAGTTGATTGCTAGGAACTCAGCTTCTATTTTGATTTGAGGAATGTGATTTCCAATTTTTATCTAACTTATTTATGTTGATTATATGTATCAAAAAGTTTGTTAAAATGTAATTGCTGAGGAGGGATGATATATATTGGAGCCAGCTTGTTAGTCAGTTAGTTGGTTGGTCAGTTGGATGGCCGGTGGGTCTGTGGCTTTTACGTGTCCGCTCAATTTCTCAGCACCTATTTTTTGAATTTGATTCAGACCTTAGTACATGTTATTCTATATATTTCAGATGTCACATATTGTCATTCTATATATTTCAGATGTCACATATTGTTATTCTATATATTTCAGATGTCACATATTGTCATTCTATATATTTCAGATGTCACATATTGTCATTCTATATATATTCAGATGTCACATATTGTCATTCTATATATTTCAGATGTCACATATTGTCATTCTATATATTTCAGATGTCACATATTGTCATTCTATATATTTCAGATGTCACATATTGTCATTCTATATATTTCAGATGTCACATATTGTCATTCTATATATTTCAGATGTCACATATTGTCATTCTATATATTTCAGATGTCACATATTGTCATTCTATATATTTCAGATGTCACATATTGTCATTCTATATATTTCAGATGTCACATTCATCATCTACCTCATCACTACAATCTTATGATAGTGATAATTCTACGCCATTTAAATCTTCTGATGCCTGTGTCATCAAGGTGTCACTAGAAGTTGGTACAACTCCTAAATCTCATGTATATAAAAGTATCATGGTAAGTTGTTACTATCTGTTTATTGATATGTCTCGTCCTGACAGACACAGCTTCATATGTTAGTATATTTGATGGGCAAGTGCAAAGCTAGTTCCTCGTTGGTTTCGAATCCCATCCAAAACCTTTCCTGTTGTTTCCTTGAGCAAGAAACTTTATACTACTTGCAGACTCAAAAGTGATTAATCTAAGTTGAAATAACTTGTTTAAAAATCAAGCTAAAATGAATTAGTATAAACTATAAACTAAGGAAACTAGCTAGATTTCCTGCAAGTATTTGTAAATTAAAAAGGATGTAGACAAGATTTGTGCTGATGCTTTGAAAGATTATATTAGACATAATTGAGAAGCATTTTAATTGCAGTAAGTTAAAGGTTTTACATGTAGAACTGGTCCTGACAAACAGGATTATTCATGAACTTTAGAAAGGGTTCTTTACATGAAAGCTGCAGAAATCGTAAAGTTTAGGTAACTCAAGAGTTTGAAGAAATTAAACATTCACTCATTTCATCTGTTTGACAAACAGGCAAAACTACTTTGTAACATCAGAATTATGGTCTTTGAATTTCTGCATGACAACCATGTATTGTACGGTTTTGACTTCTTTCTTTAGCTGAATAGTGAAAACAAAAATTGATAAATAATTTCTTGCTATAATATTACATAAATATAATATCTAAGGTCTCACATGAGACCAAGGATTATGGTCACTATGTATAATATATACTTATATTACTATGTTCTCGTTGCTATAGTTACACAATACAGATCATACAAATACTGTTATTAGAAGAATATTAGATAAATATGATATCAAAGGAAAAGAGAAAGATTATTGTTTGTTACAAGTTTTACAAGATGGAGGTTTGTATTTGCTTTAGTTTTTTTTCTTGACTTTAACTTTTATACTCTTTAGTTTTGTTTTAAAGTTGTATCCCCTAATACAATACTAAGTTTATGATAACTGAAAATTTCTTTTGTCTAGTATCCTGACAATGTCAGAATTCCATTAATATGGTATATGGAGAAGTTTCCAGCCTTGTGGAAGGGTGAGTACTGGTAAAAGACAAGGTTCCAAGAAAGCTAGGTTAGGTATGCTGGTCTCTGTAAAATAACCTAAATTGTGTTGACACAGCATTAGGTAAGGAGATTGGGTGGTCAATACAATTCTTACTTTTTGCAATTTATCTTTTTCTTTTAAACATTGAGAATCAATTGTTACACCACTTTAAAGCAACTAAAATAGTCTGGGCAGTAATAGTATGTAGTTAATGATATATTTAATCAAAACAGCACGAAGCTGGCTTTCCTATATATAGAATACTCATGTTAATACTATTCATTTATCTATAATTTTCAGAGTTATTGATGCCAGAGAAAGCCAATGTGTTCTATGCCATGAACAATAATGGTGACTATAATTTTGTGTTACGGACTAAGAAAGAGCAAGAGGCTCTGACACAGAGTAGAAAACGTAATCGTCGTAGACTTAAACTTTCGTTGTCATAGTAACAATGACAGTTGTTGTGATTATATTGTTAGAATAGTGATATTAATGTGATTTGTGGATATACAAGATATACGGTCAAACCTGCATTGTACCACAACAAGGGTAGATCAGTTGTCTACTCAGGCTAGAGAAGCTCAGTTGTCTACTCAGGCTAGAGAAGCTCAGTTGTCTACCCTGGCTTGAGAAGCTCAGTTGTCTACTCAGGCTAGAGAAGCTCAGTTGTCTACCCCGGCAAGAGAAGCTCAGTTGTCTACCCTGGCAAGAGAGACTCAGTTGTCTACCCTGGCAAGGGTAGCTCAGTTGTCTACCCTTGCAAGAGAAGCTCTGTTGTCTACCCCGGCAAGAGAAGCTCAGTTGTCTACCCTGGCAAGGGTAGCTCAGTTGTCTACCCTTGCAAGAGAAGCTCTGTTGTCTGCCCTGGCTAGAGAGGCTTGAAATACCTGCTTAACACAGTGGGACTGCTTGAGACAGAAGATGGACAGGTGACAGTCTAGTACTGAAGATGGTATAAATTCAAGACACCTTGGAAGTCATTGCATTAAGTTTTCTACAGCGCTAGTCTTATTTTTTGTGTTGTGTAGTAATGGGTAAAATTATCAACTAGCCCTGCTGTCTGATGACCTGCGTTGGTGTGCTATTGAACCAGATCAAATCCTGTTCATACCTTAGTAAAATGATCTTCAAAATATAGAAACTTGTATGCTTTTTTTGGCTGCATAATTTAGCAAAATTCAAGTTAAGAGATTCATATATATTTTTGGTTAATGAAGTGAGGGCATTGCTTTTTGCTGAATACTTGATTCATATTGGAACAAAAATCCAATTTTGAGATATTTTTAAATCGGAACAAAAGTTAATTTTAAGACATGTTTTTGGTGTCCATGTCAGGAAATTGCCTAATACCATTTTTTGTCATAAGGGGGCTTCAAGTTTGGAGTTATATTTCTATGGTTGCTTCAGTGAGGGTTTAGTGAAAAATGACAACGAGCTCAGGTTCGACTGTACTATAGTTTATACTGTGTAATACTCGTAAACTATGTTTCATACAGTGTAGTGAGGTTAGTGATAGGTGAACATATGTTAATGTCATGTGACTTGTTGTTTATATGAAATGATATAAGTGCTCAATGTTTGGATCATAATAAAACTTTTCATCAATTTACAAGTTTCATATACATGGGTGAAGTGAAAAGTTTTAGGACTGGTCTTTAAGTTCAGGACTTAGGGACTCTAAAAAAAGGAGTTTGTATAAAAAAATCACCAGCAATTTGAAATAAGTAATTTTCACCAACCCAAAACAATTTGTTAAGATGAAATTTTTAGGACATGAAGTTAAGGACTGTGAGACTCTGAAAAAAGAGTTTGTAATCTATAAAAGTTAATGAGGTATTGAAAAAATAAAAATTGTGATTTTTTTAAATTTTTTAACTTTGACCCATTAATATTTATATATTAGATTATATGGAAGAATGTGGACAATCAAAGATAGGAGGAGTTAAGGTGTGTTTGGCCACGCCCTAAGAAATTATGAAATGTCTTCAAAAATATTTTACATCAGATTCAATGTATATTTTTGGTGGTCTAGCCATTCAGTAATCATTTTTGAAAGATTTGTTATTGACCTTTTTGAAAGAAATACCTGTTTCATCCCTCAATCAATCAAAGCCTAAAATTTAAAATCACTAGGGCATTTTATTGTTGTAAACCGTTCCAGGTTGATGATAACACTATGTTTGTGGAAAAAAGGTTGTTGTAAAGTGCTGTATGTTTGTATTTTATCCCTTCTCCTCTATTTATAATGTAAAAATCATATTTTGTGAGGGAGAAAACATAGATCGAGATTATGTTAACTGATAGTTTAAATTATTTACCTAATATACAGTGCTCTCCAAAAGTTTTAAGACATATGGACTTTTAGTCAGTTATTTCCCCTTGTATACTCTTCAAATAGGAAGTTCCATTTAGTTGGATTACTCAGATTTTACCCTTACTTTTCAATGTCAATTTGTCAAAATTAATCTTAAATAACATTTTTGTCATTCATTTAATTTGTTTGAAAATTGAGCTAATTATTTTTAGGGTAAAGAACTATCTAAATTTCACCACTTCTGTTAGCTTCATTTACTAGAAAGATATTAGATGAAACATTTTATAATCCTTACGTAGGACTTCAATGATAAAATCTGAGGAGTCCAACTGTAAGATTGCTTCAGATTTGATCAGGGAAAGATATCTGACAAGTCCTTAATTGTAAGGGTTTTGTTCAACGACTTTAGCAGGGCATTGTATAGAATGTGTTTTTTACCTACTCATTTGACCTAATAATGAATACACCATGTACTGCTGGCCAGTTTCATGTCGATGTGTCAAATGTTTGTGGTTGTTTTAATCAAGTCTTCATACTGTTATATATAAATTATATACCCAAGTCATCTATGTGTGCTGGTCATTAATGATTTACAAACTATCAAATTTTTATTGAAGTGATTTTATTTTGAGTTTTTATTTTCAATGTGTTGTATTTTTCATGCTATTTTTTGAGAGGTTTGTTCTTTTTTAGGTAAGAATTAACATTGTTGTTCTTTCCCTGTTGTTGATTCTATGTCTTTTAGATAAGATTTGATATTTCTGTACTTTCTCCATTGTTGATTTTATGTCTTTAAATATGTATGTGAAAGTTTTCAGGCTTGTTCTTGAATTACAGGACTCATGGTGCCTGAGTTTGGGTTTTTTCTTGGTAAAAGTTGTTGAAATCATGAAATTCAGGAATTTTTTAGGATTTTTTTCCTTTTACTTGTGATAAAATATCTGAGCTCTGTTGGGAACTGGTTTGGTTCATATTAGACAAAAGATCTTACGACAAAAAGTATCTTAAGTTCATCTTAAGAACATTAAATGGGATTGATGGTTAAACTGGAGTGATCAAAATACAACTTTAATGATACTATGTTCATAATGTATGTACCATTCTGCATAGGTGCAAGACACAATTTTACCCTTCAGGGCTTTATTTTCAATTTTAAAGTAAGTTGTCTATTAAGATGACCAATTGTATATTTTTATTGCCTGAACCAAATGGCTCTTGAAAAAAAATTGGAGGGCTATAAATATGTTCTGATTGCCCGATTGGACAAGTAGTGGCAAAAACTTGTTGCCTGAAACCTAAGGAAGGTTGTCAAGGGCAACCAGACGATTCTGAATGGATTTGTGTCTGACACCTGTGTTATCCATTGTACTTAATGCCTATTTGGAATTCATAGGATTAAGTGATGAACTATTTATGAGAATTTCTGCTTTGAACTTGGGACTATTTTTGTTGTAAGATATTTTGCTTGGGTGAAACTTGTTATGACTGTTCCTGTAGTTAAGATATTTTGATACATGAGAAAAGGTTTCTTTACTTATGGAAAAAAGCTGCTTAAATTGTCTAACTCAGGATTTTAAAAAGTCTGAACTTTCCCACATGTTTATATGTTAGGCTACCAGGGGGTCCTTTAGGCTCTATTGGGTCCTTTTTTGGTTGCAATAGTTTAAGTAAGGGTAAGATATCACTGTATGTCTCATATATATAGTTGTCTAGTCATGGTTGTCATGTAGAACAAAACTTTTATGATTTTATCCAAACAAAAAAAAAGTTGACTTATAATTATCATATTATATAATCATCACATTATTTATATAGTATTTAATTTTGGACAAGCATTTCTATTTTAGTGCTAATGTTTTTTTTTAACCCCACCCACAATGTATTGGCCTTTGTGTATTATAACACTAATGCACTAGTCATTTTAACTTGCTACCCAGCCCTGGGGAATAGTGGAGACTTTGAGCCCAGCAAACCTGCAGCAAAGTCCTGGCCATGATGGGTCATTAAGATAGAAAAGTCCTTGGTAAATACCATAGCCCTGTGGACCATAACACCAATGGCCTTTTTCAGAAAATGGACACAGTGATATGTTCTAGAGTAATGTTTAAACTCCAGGAAATACTTAGCTAAAATTATTACCTACTGGTTTAAAAACATGGGTAGTATATAGCTGTAACAATGCTATAGTTCCTACTTTTATTTGCAATGAAAACAGTCATCTTGCAGTAGCCCTGCAATGTAGGATAATCTGGATAGTAAAAACATGGCTCTTTTTCTCTAGCACTGCCCCTCTGTCCTTACACTATCCCTCAGGTGTGGGAATGTGGGTTACAGATGACTAGTGCATAAGAATGGATCACCATATTTTAGATATTTATACCCCCGCTTCGAAGAAGAGGGGGGTATACTGTTTTACCCTTGTCCGTGTGTACGTGCGTGCGTGCGTCCGTCCGTCCATCCGTCCGTCCGTCCGTTACAAAATTTCCGTCACAGTTTTCTCAGCAACTATACCATGCAGCAGCCTGAAACTTTGCATATTGCTTCATCCTATAGTCCCATGTGGTGTAAAGCGATTTCATGCTCCTTTCTCATCTACTTCCTGTTTGTCGCATATTTTTAGATTTTGGCGGGGGTATCACTAGTGAGCATTAGCTCACAGATTTACTTGTTGTATACATCTTTAGGGTCCATAACCAGTATAGAAATAGGACAAAACAGGATCTTCCGTGACCCTATATTATGTATAAGTATATTTTTAACAAAGTGATATATATGCAAGTTAATATATAATAATTAAGAAATGTTAGAAATATAAAAAACCGAATGACCAGGTATCAGTTGTCATAAATTATAACTGTAAAAGGAACAGCACGGGATTAGGACAAAACAGTCTATTAATTTGAATAACAAATGAAAATGAAGTCTATTGTACAATATTGTGTTTAAATAAATCATACTTTTACTAGTCATATATGAAAGTGCTAAGAAACAGTGTATAGTTTGGTTCAATCATTTATACAATATATTGTTACTTTGGAGCTTTTTAGCCAGATTTTTCAACAGGCAATTGGTTGGGCAGGTGTTACCAATTGCGTTAAAATGTTCAATTAAGCATATATATCTGCCATTTATTGTCAGATCTTTATGAAACTTATTATTGGATTATTGCCCTTTGTAATTTTTGCATTAAAGTTTTTAAATCCGGCTTTAATGTGGTTTCCACATTACATTTCTTGTTGTTTATTTTGATGCAAGATCAGATGAGTATATTGTAGTTTAAAATCATTCTGTAAGGTTTGCAAACCATGATAGTCCTATATTTCACTGTTAAACATGAATGAGTTCATAAAGCAAGATGTAAGTTAGAATTTTTCACAACTGATGCTAGAAAGCATATATTATCTTATATTGGTCTAATATAGGTCTAATATATTGTATATTGTTTTCTACCTTGGCTATACTGGCCATAATACTTGAATGAACATGTAGGTCACTTCAGCTACAATACAACCTCTCTTGGACAACACCCACTGGTAGGTACTAAACTATGTTGCTGTTCAGAGGTTGTTGCTCCACTGAGGTTACATTCCATTTAAATAAGGGCTAAGGGGAACGTCAAAAGCTGTGGTTGCACTGTATACCTATGGGTAGCTCTTGTGCTTGGCTTTCATTGTTTACATATAAGTCATGGAACATCAGCTCCATAGTTGAATTTTTATCAGCCCAAAAGGACATATTGTGTTATGGTCCACATTATCACTGGATTCGTTAGCAATTTCTTGTGTGGACCATAATTTTGTTTCTAATAAAGGGTTTTTCAATTAACTGTCACAAATCTTCCCCACATTAAGACAACGTGTCACACATTTTTCCAGGTTTGTAGCTCAAAGGTCCTTTATAACGGCTCATCCTTCCTGGCGTAGAATGGTACCACTCTTAGGGCTCCTGTTTGCCATTTCAAACATATACACCAGTGCACAGTTGTATATTTCATTATTTTCATTGTTTTTTCTATGGATCAGTAGATACATGTAATCTATTTTATACAGTATTTATATAGTCCAAACTAACTATTTTTTATTGGATTTTTCTTATCGTTTTTTATGTTAAAAAATTCTTCCATTTTTTTCTGTGTGTCCCTATTCATAGGTCCCTAATATGTCTGAACCCCTGCCTATTATATAAAACAGTGCTTTCCAAAAGTTCTCGGATAAACGAAATTTTGAGGAAAAAACTTGTCATTCATACAGCATATCAAATAATTTTACTATCAATAGATCTTATTCATTTAACATAGTTAAAATCATACTTTGATAAACTAAATATTGCTGATTTTATTATTCAATTAGATGACTCCTTGATTTATTTTTCATGGGTAACTGTTAGTCTGTTTATTTTTAAAGCAGGATTTTGTCCTAGGGCTTTTATATGAACACTGTATGTAGCTTGGGGGCACAGTCTCTTCAATGACCTGTGTCCTTATCTATTTTGATATCATTATAACATATGTACAATCTAGGTCAATGTCTCATCTAAGTACAAAGTTTGATCAAAATATCAATGCAAAATTATTTTCACTTATCATTGTGTTACAGGAATGTAATGTTATTATGTTATTATAAATATATATAATATTATAAATTCTATATTTTTAGTTGTTAATCAAACAGGAATGTTATATTTTCTTGTATTTTCTTCATTTCATTGTTTATCCATTTTATTTATATCTCTAACTTAGATACTTTGATAGCTATGGTCATTGTTTAAATTTGTTGTTTTTTTCATCTTAGAATTATTTTTTATATTATACACATCCAGTACCCACCAAAAGTTTTGAGACGTTTTCACTTTGTAGGCCTTACTAAATAGTATTTATCTAAAATTTAATCACTGGTTATTTATGAAATGCTTTTTAGTCTTGCTTTATTTTTTGGTTATCATTATAATTATATCTGAGACTACAAAAATGCATAAAAGCTATGTTATAGAAAATAATTTTAATAAACATGGTTTTGGAGGCTTCAGGATGTCAGTTGCTAAATCTTAAAGATGTGTTGCATACATGAAACTTGTTTTCACAAGCCATACTTAAATATGTCAAAAATAGTAATTCTACAAAAATAATCATCAAAATTCAAGAATTGTAGTACATTTCTTTAGTCTCCAAACTTTTGGTGGGTACTGTACATTTTATGGTCTTGTTTGTAAATTGGTATGAATATGTCGTTAATTTTTATTCAACTGTAGGTGACTCATTCATTTACCCCGCTGATTTAAATCAATTGTGGGTACGTAAGTACAGTTGTGAGTATTTAATTCAGTGGGGTTAATGTATGTGCCACTAACAGTTGAATGTAATTTGACAATATATTATGTATAATTAATTTAAAGGTCTGTTATATAAATTGGTATTTATATTATACATGTGTATTTCATTACAATCATTTTGTGACAATGGTGCAATAACAGATGTTTTAAAACGTAAAATATTTATTAATATGGCAGTGGCCATTTTCCCTCACCCTGGTACCCTCGATTTGATATAACATACTCATTACTTTTGATGTAAGAAGGGTACTAGGAGACAAAGAGCTAGGTAGCAAGTTTCTTAGGAAACTGGCCACTGTAGTCAAGTATACTTTTACTGCTAGATGATATTTTAACCAATGGTTGTATTCGCTAAGCATTATAAGAAAATCATAACGTGATTTTACAAACGAGTTTTATGTCTTTTATAAACTATACATCTCTGTTATTTTAAGGTTTAAGTTATAGTTTCTATATGCGGTTGGTTGTGTACTGAATTCTATTTTTTGAAGTTTTACTATTTTTATGTAAATTTTGAATAATTATTTTATATCCCCAAGTAGTAAATATTTTATGAGCCCTGTTTAAAAACATTTTATTTATAGCTTACATTATTATTTATTATTATTAAAGCCAATTTTAACTTTTTATGTACAGCTAATAAGTTATTTATTATTACTAAAGCCAAGTTTAACTTTTGAAAGATTTCTAAACCCCCATTTTTTCTTTATATTTTTCTATTCTAAAGCATAGCTCAAATTAAAGCTATTTTTAGAATTCATCTATTCTAAATTCGTGAAATTATATGTTTTTATTTCAGTCAATTTTTTGTCTTCAACATGTATATACAAATACTTAAATACATGTATGATTTAAAGTGTTTTTTGTTTGTTATGATTTCATTGAGTGCTGTTTTTATTAATTTATTCTTTATGTAGATTTTTATTTATGTTTTGTTTTGGTTTATTTTAATTTCGCCATGTGTTCTCATACTGAAATCCTTGAGTCTTAATCAATATTGTACAATGTTCAATTGTTTATACTGTGTTCTCATGTCTGTATTTTACATACATCATTTTAACTACTTCATTACTTTAGACTTAATGTTCTTCGTCCTTGTGTGAACTGGTCGAGATGTTGTCTCTTGGCCCAGCTGTAACCTAGGTCTTTCAATTCTTGGGTTACTTTTCGCCTCCATGTTGTTCTTGGTTGACCACTAGTTCTTTTCTTAGGTGGTTGCCCAATACAACCATACTTTCATTCTTGTGTTTATTGTTATCAAATTGAAATTGGGTTCTTAACCTATAATATTAATATGTAGGCTTATGAAATCAGAAATTTCTTAGATTGTTTATGTATTTTCCACCCTTGATTGTTTTATTTTATTTTTCATTTATTTATACATTGTTAAGTAAGATTTTACATCAATTTCAATGAATTATCGTAATTGATTTATATTACTTTAAAATTATTTTCCGATATGAATTTTCTTGTTTACATGTAGGTCAATGTCTGTTTATGAATAACTTATTATATTTTCATGTGTTTAAATATTCATTGTTTTATTTTGTTTAAGAGTTTATGAATATTCTTCCTTTATTTTTGAAGCAACTATCCAATATTTTATTTTCTTATGAATTTTTAATTCTATATTTTTTGTCTTTTTAAATTCTAATTTTTAAAGCTTCATTCTTGATTGGTCTATACCATTGGTCTAAGAAATTGGTTTATTATTGTTAAAACTTTGTCATTCTATTGTTAATTGTGTCTTTTATTAATTTATATTTTTAAACAAAATTCCATTTTTAAGTAGCACAATAGTTTTCTTGCACTATCCAAGTTCTTGCTTTAACATATGGAATGATGGCAATTTAATCTTGCATAAGCAAAATATGTTAAGGATTTTCTAGAAAACTTTTTTCCTAACAAACTTTTCTAACTCTCTCAAAGTTTGCTATTGAAGTTTCTCTGTCAATACCACCTTAGTTATTTCAAAATCATACTTTTTATGATTTTTGAGTCCAAGAACATGGTATTATCAAAATTATACCATAAGTTAGCTATGCACTATAGTTCAGTTTACGAAGATAATCAGTAGTAAGACCTTAATAGACTATATCCGGAATTCAAATATTTGGATTATCCCCTCTGGTACAAACAAACTTTCACCGTTACAATGAAAACGCATGTACAAAGAACAATAGGATTTATCCATAGTTCGTGCTATTTAGCAAGAATGTGTAACTAACTTTGTTTGTACCACCTGGGCACAGACGGAAAACCCATCAATTTGAATTCCGGATTAGGTCTATTCAAGCCCCAGAGACTAAATTTGAGAGGAAAAAAATCCTTTATTAGGACCACCAAAGTCGTGTCTTTAATAGTGGAATGGTCTTAGCATACAGACATTTTTCTTCTGAAATTTAGAAAACAGGAAATGAAAAATAGTCAAATATTGCATGATTTAGCTATAACCAAGGTAGTTTTAATACTGTTATTAAATATACATAGCTTTTGGCCTATCTTATATAAAATTTAAACTATGTATTATCAACTATATCCAGCTGGTCTGGCTGTCAGATGATAATATTATTTTATATGTTGTATACATGTACGTTGTTGTTTTCATTATCTAGATTTAACATTCACAATCTGTATATTTCTCAACACAGGGCTCGACATTAATATTTCAAGTAGGTTGCCTGTTTGGACTACACGCTATATATTCTGCTAGCCAAAACAAAATGTTAACTGTCATTACAAAATTGTCTGAATCCAAATGTTGGTCATCTGGAGCAATTTGACTACCTGTGATGTCGAGCCATGTTACATGATTCACTGCATATATTTACTTATAATTCTCGTACTTAGTATCTTTGAAAAAAAAAGATAATTATTGTGAGTTACCATTGGACTGTATAACAAAAATCATTATCTAATTGAGCTTCACATTTTAATTACTTTATAAAAACGTATAAAACGTATAGTTTAGTGTAATTTTCCAACATTAATTTATTCATTCATAGATGAAAGTTTTCATGACTAGTGTTATGGTTCAGTAATTTTGAGACTTAAGAAAGGCTTCTTTTTCTGTGTAAATACTGCTGAAATTATGAAAGTCAGAAATTTCAAAACTTTGAACTTTCACTTGTGGGTTTAATTGTATGATAAAGTATGCAAGCTCAAATCATTGTGGCTTTTGTTAACTGTACTGTAAATTATGGTAAACATAATAAATTAATTGATTTGTTTAATTTTGAAACATCATTTACGAGTTAATTTGTATTGTCATTGCAGTACTTTTAATGGAGGACTTTTTGTCCATCTCCAACGAGATACCAGCCCATCTGTAATACTATCTGATCCCAGCTTTATGTATAGATTGACGAATAAAGTACTTCTGTATTCATAGATATTTATGTCATACAGAATAGTGCTTGCTGCTAATTTTCAGTTACTTACAGTATTGTTGTTATTTTGGGTTTTTTTTACAAAACATCTACAGCTTTACATTCAAATTTTAAATTTGAGCGTGTTTGAGCTGATTTTACTACTAGGTAAAGCTTGACGTGTAAACTTGAAATAGCAGCAAGCAGTATTCTAGTATAATGTGAAATATTTTAATGTAGATGTAGCTATTATAGAGAAGATTTTAGTCTCATCTGAACTTAGAATTACTTATTTTATATGTACTCAAGTATGTTATACATGTTATTTTTATTTGATATCATTATGAACATGTTGTCTGCAATATTGTACTTAGGTGCTGAACAAACTATGTTATCTAGAATTTTGTCTCAATATTATAATATGTGTAAAAAAACTGTCACAAACACAGTTAGATGATTAAAAAAGATTGAAATGCCAATTTATCTGTGTTGTCTATTATACCCCACCACCGCTAGAAGTGGTGGCTATATAGGAGTCACTTTGTCTGTCTGTTTGTCCCAGAATTTTGTTCAGGCAATAACTTCACAAAGGATATTTAGCAAGATTTTCAACGAAAACATTCGGCTAATAGTTTGGCGAAACAAGGGTGGGTGGATGGGTGGTCGTCTGGTGTCGTTAACAATTGCGTTAAAGTTTTCATATATTTCTGCCATTTATTGTCAGATCTTTTTGAAACTTTATTAAATGATAACAATCCATGTGATGATCAGAATTAGAAAGTAACCACAACTCTACATGGCTTTATTATGGATTATTTCCCTTTGAATTTTTGCATTGAAGTTTTTAAATCACCACACAACTCACAAATAATGGTCCAATCACAGGACAAGAATAACTTGCATTTTTTAATTGGGTTAAAGTCGTAGCAACACATTGTCTAAACAGATTTCACAGATTTGTATTTTGAATTCCGTATAGACAGTCTATATATATATTGAAATCTGTATCGAAATTGTGTATACAGTGTATATTGAAGTCAGTGTCTGTACAGATTTCAACAAGTTATATATATTATGTATATAAAACGACTTCGAGTCTAATATATCAATTCCAAGCCGTTTTATATACATTACTACATACTTATAATAGTATATATAAGAAATTTTATGAACGTAACAAGACCTAAAAATGTAGATATAACGACTATATTAAGCAATATATATATAATGCTTTTAAAAACGACTTGGAGTCTTATATTTACCCTAAGCCGATTTATATGCATTATATATGACTTATTATAGTTAATAAAAGACTCCAAGCCGTTTTTAAATTCATATATATGACTTATTATATGTACATGTATATATAAGTCATATATAATGCATATAAAAACGACTTGGATTCTTACACATATATGTAGATTAAATATGATTTACAACAGCAATTATAAAACTCCTAGCCGTTTTAATAAATATCCATGCCGTTTTTTATACATTTTATATGACTTAAAATAGTAGATATATGACTCCAAGCCGTTATTATACAGTGTATACATTATTTATTACTTATGGTATATTATTTTACAGGGCTTCAAGCCTTTTTTTTATATACATTAGATATGACTGCAAATAGTAGATGTAAGATTCCAAGCCGTTTTATATACATTATAAGAGTTACAAAAGTAGATATAAGCGTCCAAAGACTCCAAACCGTTTTTATCTACATTATATATCGATGGTCTCACTATAAAAACCCGAAGCTGATAAATGGCAACTTTTCAGGAGAAGAAAAATCTTTTTTTCTCTAAAACTAAAACTTGCATAAGAAGGTAATATACACAAAACTGTTTTAAAATGTTGTTGATTTCTTTTATATTTATCATTAATAGGCTACATCTTTGCATTACGCTGTAAATGTAAGTTCGGCATATTATAAATGACGAAAGTGTAACTTCGGCATATTAATTGTAGATTAAGTATTTTATAAACATGAAAGTACCAGTTCGGCATTTTATATTCAGGATTCAAAATAATAATGTCATGATTCTAAGTGTTCTAATTTTAAAATGTCCCATTAAAAAAAATTCTTACCAGTATGGCTTGAGTGGGAAGTTATACCACATCTCGAATATTAAAGTTCCAGTCAATATCTGACATCAGGAATGACTTTGACTCTATGGCCAATATTTATATTAGTCTAATAAAATACTACAAATAAAGTTGAAGGTACATTCTAAACAGACCCAGGTCCGTGGTGAAGTAGGTTGCGCACACTATTTCCGATCTATTGTCTAAAGGGGTCGCTGATTCTAGCCTCACCATGGCTGGTTATATCCGTTAATGTTAATAAGAGATTGTTGATTTTCCTCCATATAAGTTATAAGTATAAATTGTCGGCCTTGTGGATTGGTAAGCGAGTACTAGGCATAGACAACAGTTCAGGAAAGATAGGTTAGGGGCACCGGTTGCCGTAAATGACATTACTAAGGCTTTACGTGGTGAAAACCCCGATAGCATTCATTCTCCTTTTATTGATGACATTTTGAACTAAACGTGTTTCCAAATCATACATGATCACAACGAGTCACAAAAATTGTTGATGTAAACACTTCAATTTAACACAAAGTCAATAAAAGTGTTGTAGCTAAATTGGTACCAAGGAAACACTGTAAACTAACGCCTTATGGTAAGATTTCGCGAAGCAAAACCTTCAATATCTCGAAAAATGCCTTGTCTTCAGCACAATTTATAATACTTGATTTGATAGGTTATCTACGGTTTGTAATTACTTAACAATGTGCATTTATTAACCAGGTTTTCAACGAAAACCAGGTTATTGTAATGCCGAAGTCGGCGGGCGGGCGGCTGGGCAGGCGGGCGGGCGGGCGTCAACTTTTGGTTTCCGCTCATTAACTTTAGTTTGCTTTGACCTATTGACAACAAACTTGGTGTATAGGTAGCTTATATTAAGAGGCAGCCTGGGATTGCTACCCAGGTGTCTGTGATCAAGGTCAAGGTCACTGACACTAAAAATAGAATTTCAGTTTCCGCTCAATAACTTTAGTTTGCTTTGACCTATTGACACCAAACTTGGTGTATGGGTAGCTTATATCAAGATGCAGCTTGGGATTGCTACCCAGGTGTCTGTGATCAAGGTCAAGGTCACTGACACTAAAAAACGAAATTCAGTTTCCGATCAATAACTTTAGTTTGCTTTGACCTATTGACAACAAACTTGATGTATTGGTAGCTTATATCAAGACGCAGCTTGGGATTGCTACCCAGGTGTCTGTGACCAAGGTCAAGGTCACGGACACTAAAAATAGAAATTCAGTTTCCGCTCAATAACTTTAGTTTGCATTGGCCTATTGACACCAAACTTAGTGTATGGGTAGCTTATGTCAAGAGACAGCTTGGGATTGCTACCCAATTGTCTGTGATCAAGGTCAAGATCACTGTTGCTTTATTAGAAATTCAGTTTCCATGTAATTGCTTCATTTTGCATGTATTGATTTTGTTGCTTTCAAATGAATTATTTCTGTCACATCCAAACTTGGTCGTTGAAAACCTGGTTTCGTCGCATTGCGGCGCTTCTTGTTTTAAAAGATGTACAATGCGCTGTATGTTTTGAAAATGTTATTGTTTTGGTTTAACCCCATATGAACACATTGCATAGGTCATATAATGGTGGGCAGTCAACCTACTCACTCCTCCTGGAAAGGCTAAACCTCTTGATTTAGCTGTTAACCAACTATTAAGCGCATACTTTTGTCAGTGACTGACAAGTTCCCTACATAATTAAAATCATTGGCAGGAGGGAGAAAGGCCGTAGAAAATAATTTTATGACCAAGCTCTACGAAAGTATGCCCCACCCGGGAATCGAACCCACGACCCCTCGATCAGTTAACTTGCGTGCTACCAACTGAGCTAGCCGGGATGCTGAAATGTTCTAAATATACGAAAATATTTATTTTTTAAATTTTGTTTTTCATTTTATAGTTATCTCCATAACAATCCAGTAACACTTTTCAAATGGGTTAATTTCTTTCCAAATGTTGCTGATCTTAATTGTTGAACCATTAATTAACCATGACTGCAATGAATCCGTAAAACAAATGTTGAAACTTATTAGAACACCTGACTCAAATTCTTAAATGTTGTTTTAAGAGCCAGTGCCTCTATAACGAGCGTAGCACAGTTGCTTATGACAATGTAGAAATTTATACATAAAATTGTTATATATCATTATGTATTTGTGTAATCAAGTGCAAGTTACTTGTACGTTTTCTGTTACATCTATTTTTTAAAGGAAACTCTTTCGAGACAATTATGTGTCCTTAAAGACTATTTTTCGTAACAAGTATTTGACATGTTATATGCTATACTTTTCAGAAGATACACAACGGTTATTGTTTTTGATATTCTTCCGTTGATCGTTTATGCATGATAAAAGCTAAAATTATGTCTAAGCGTGTACAATTACGGGACATATGTAACTGAAAAATATTTAAGTTCAAGGTAGAGGATGTAACATAAAGAATCTGAAATCTGTTGAATAGATGACTTAAATGTTCAGTAAATAGAGTCTGTGCAGAGATTTAATTTGATATCCCATCTTTCTGCGTTATGAGATTTCTAGCTATTTTTGCACGTTGAGGTCATGGCAAATGGCAAAAGTGAGAGGCGTTGCAAAAGAAGTCTTCTTGGTGCAACGTCTTTTATAGCTGATGTGCATGTTGGTGTTAGTCATCAGTGGTTAAGAAATTTTTTATCATAATGACTTGAAATTTCAACGAATTAAGGACAAAATAAAATGAAACTTTGGAATGATATAAGCATTCATAAATTCTAGAACATGATGGTTTAGTATAGGTTATTGTTTATACTGCCATGGTGGGAATCATTGTTAAGCCTATTTAGACATGGTCAATCTGTTTAAGATTGTCTAATGTTTTCATGAACATAATTTTTATGGACTGAATTCACAAATATTGTTTTGTTGTGAATTCGAGACTCATTCAGGAGTGACTAATATGGAAGCAATTTTATTTTGGAAGCAACGATATTCATGATATAAGAACGGGAAACGTTATGTAGCTTTGTTTACGTTGTATCAATACACATGATACTGTAAAACTAAATTTGATTTTATTAATTTTGTACTTGTTAACATAGTTTGGTACCCAGTAGAATTTTGAATCAATTGTCCATATGGATCGCAGTTTCAAGCCTCGTACATTCTGGTTATACCCTTTTATGACAATTTTCTTCCATCAGTAAGGTATATGAAGAAATTCTCGGCCTTGTGGAAGGGTATATGAGAAATGCTGATAGACAAGGGTCCATGAAAGCTGGATTAGGAGAGCTTGTCTCCTTAATTTTTTTGTGTTTACACTGTGTTAACAAAACAACATACAACACTGAAATTGGTTAACAGCATATAATATTAAGGTGACATTACGTGACTAGTGAAAACTTTTAAAGTACTTTTGTTTCCTAATCCAATATAAAACAAAATTTAATATCAAACTTTCAAAGCAAGGTATTAACTGTAGTCTGGAAATTTACCAGTTAATATGCATATACTTATAATACACACACATGACGTCACAATTTTTACTATGTTGTACATCATACTGGTTCAAAATTCAACACAAATGACGTCACATTTAATTCATGATAGAAATAAAAAGCCGTAACTACATTGAATTTCTTGTGGTTCAACCGTTGCTAAATAATATAAAAATCCGAACCTGCAACTTCGGAAATTTATATTGTGGATAATATTAACCAATGAAGCTAAGATATTTTACTACATGACTGAACCAACACTTCTGATTGGGTGATAAGGATAGGTACCAGATGAAAAAAGCGGGAAATCTTGTAGCTTCGGAAAATTGAAAATAAATATCTTTGAAAAACTGTAACTTCGGGTTTTTATAGTTAGACCATCGATATGACTGAAGAAAGTAAATATACGACTCCAAGCCGTTTTAATAAGACGGTTTTTATGAGACTCCAAGCCGTTTAAATATACATTATATATGACTTAGATTGTAGATATTAGACTTAGACTGCGAATAGCAAATATATAAAGCTACAGTCCCATAAACATAAAAATAGCCGTGCGGGCACCGTACGGGCACCGTACGGGCGCCGTGCGATCAAACTCCGCAAGGATCCGTACGAACACTTGCGTACCCGTACGGACTGATACGTTTTTGCCTGAGTCCGTGAGCTGAGCCCAGGATACACGTATTGGTTTCAAAGTCAAGTCGTGAACAAAATAGTGACCGAGTATGAATTTAACTTGAATATCTTCCAGCTACAGCTCTGTACGGGTGTGTTGTTTTGTGAAATGTGCGTACCGTAACCTTAATACGCAAGGCTTCCCACGATCTACGGCTGTCTGCACGTAAGGGTCCGCAACAAGCCACGATTTTATGGGACTGAGACATAAGACTCCAAGCCCTTATTATATACATTATAAATAACTGCGAATAGTAGATATAAGACTCCAAGCCGTTTTATATACATTATATATAGCTTCAAATAGTCGATATGAGACTCCAAGCCGTTTAAATATATATTACATATGACTTAGATTGTAGATACAAGACTCCAAGCCGCTTTAATATACATTATTTATGACTGCGAATAGCAAATATAAGAATCCAAACCCTTTTTATATACATTATATATGACTGCGAATAGCAGATGTAAGACTCAACGCCATTTTTAACACTCTAATCCGTTTTTATACACATTATACAAAATGTATATGAATTAAAATTGTAAATATAAGCATCCAAACCGTTTATATAAGACTCGAACCGTTGTCTTCTACATAAAATTATATATGATTGAAAATAGTAGATATAACCGTCCAAGCCGTTTTAATAAGACTTCAAGCCGTTTTTCAACATTATTATATGACTTCGAAAGTAGATATAAGACTCCAAGGTGTTTTAATAAACGATAGAAATGACTGCAAATAGCAGATATAAGACTCCAAGCCGTTTTTATATACATTACATGACTTAAAAAGTAGGTATAAGAATCCAAACCGTTTTTATATACATTTGTACATTATATATGACTGGAAATAGTAGATATAAAACTCCAAGCCGTTTTAGCAAGACTTCAAGCCGTTTCTATATACAAAATGTACATTTTATATGACTGAAAATAATAGATTTATGACTCCAAGCCGTCTTTATATGGCTCGAAGCCGTTTCTATATACAATTCATATGTCTTAAAATTGGAGTCTTATAAAAAGGCTTGTAGTCTTATATCAACGGCTTGCAGTCTTATACATGTACATTTGTATGTTATTTTTAAATAATAGATAATGTATATAAAAAGGGCTTGGATTCTTATGAAAACGGCTTGCATGGTATAACTTGCGGCTCTGGCCATATCTGCGTAGCCATGGTGCAACTCGGTGCACACAAGTAGGTCTGTGTTTTTTATGTATATAGATTGCTAACTATCTAGGGCACCTGAAAAACGTGTTTAAACACTAAACCCACCACGTTTAGGTGCCGAGAAACCTCGAGCAAAACTCCCGACACATGGACGAGGGGCTATTTTGGGCTCTTTGGCCAGCACGTTCTAAGTGCCCACCTATGTTTTTTGTGTTAATAAGTTTCTAACTACAAAGGGGATCGGGAAATGTGTTTAAATAAGTAACACACTACATTCTGGTACCTACATCTAGGGCACAAACAGAACACCAAACCCACCAGGTTTAGGTACCGAGAATACTCTTGAAAATCTCGGTGTGCGAATGTTTTTTTTTGCAGTTAGGTTGTTAACCATCTAGGGCACCTGAAAAACGTTTTTAAACACCAAACACACCACGTTTAGGTACCGAGAATACCCGTGCAAATCTCGGGACACCAGAATTAGGGGCGACTTTGGGGCTCCGTAGCCAACGCGCATCTCACTGCGCAGGTATGATGTTTTTGCAAATAGGTTGCTTACTACGTAGGGCATCGGGAAAATGTGTTTAAACAAGTAAGTAAAAAGCAAAAAACGCGTGCAAACCTCGGGACACCAGGATGAGGCGGCAATTTTTGTTGTTCTATAGCCCTATAGAGCCTTATTGCACTGTATATTTTGCGGCATTGTTGCCATGGCGCACCTAGGTGTGCGAATGTGATTTTTTGCAGTAAGGTTGCTAACCATCAAAGGCACCTGAAAAACGTGTTTAAACACCAAACCCACCACGTTCAGGTACCGAAAATACCCGTGCAAATCTTGCGACACCAGGATGAGGGGCGAATTTGGGGCTCTGTAGCCACTGCGAATCTCACTGCGCAGGAATGATTTTTGTGTAAATAGGTTGCTAACTACGTAGGGCATCCGGAAAATGTGTCAAAACAAGTAACTAACTACATTAAGGGAGCAAAAAACGCGTGCAAACCTCGGGACACCAGGATGAGGCGGCCATTTTTGCTGTTCTATAGCCATATAGAGCCATATTACACGGTATACTTTGCGGCTCTGTTGCAATAGCGCAACTCGGTGTGCCAAAGTGATATTTGTAGTTAGGTTGCTAACCATCTAGGGCACCTGAAAAACGTGTTTAAACACCAAACCCACCACGTTCAGGTACCGAGAAACCTCGTGCAAATCTCCCGACACTAGGAGGAGACGCGACTTTGGGGCTCTGTGGCTAACGCGCATCTCACTGCGCAGGCATGATTTTTGTGCAAATGGGTTGCTAATTAGTAGGACATCGAGAAAATGTGTTTAAACAAGTAACTAACTACATTAAGGTAGCAAAAACACGTGCAAACCTTGCGACACCAGGATGAAGCGGCAATTTTTGCTGTTCTATAAACATATAGAGCCATATTGCACGGTATACTTTGCGGCTCTGTTGCCATGGCGCAACTCGGTGTGCCAAAGTGATTTTTTGTAGTTAGGTTGCTAACCATCTAGGGCACCTGAAAAACGTGTTTAAACACCAAACCCACCACGTTTAGGTAACGAGAATACCCCTGCAAATCTTGCGACACCAGGATGAGGGGCGACTTTGGGGCTCTGTAGCCACAGCGAATCTAACTGCGCAGGAATGATTTTTGTGTAAATAGGTTGCTAACTACGTAGGGCATCGGTAAAATGTGTTAAAAAAAGTAACTAACTACATTAAGGTAGCAAAAAAGCCCGCAAACCTTGCAACAACAGGATGAGGCGGCCATTTTTGCTGTTCTATAGCCATATAGAGCCATATTGCACGGTATACTTTGCGGCTCTGTTGCAATAGCGCAACTCGGTGTGCCAAAGTGATTTTTGTAGTTAGGTTGCTAACCATCTAGGGCACCTGAAAAACGTGTTTAAACACCAACCCCACCACGTACAGGTACCGAGAAACCTCGTGCAAATCTTGGGACACCAGGATGAGGGGCGACTTTGTGGCCCTGTAGCCACTGCGCATCTCACTGCGCAGGTATGATTTTTGTGTAAATAGGTTGCTAACTACGTAGGGCATCGGGAAAAATTGTTTAAACAAGTAAGTAACTACATTTAGGTAGCAAAAAACGCGTGCAAACCTCGGGACACCAGGATGAGGCGGCCATTTTTGCTGTTCTATAGCCATATAGAGCCATATTGCACGGTATAGTTTGCGGCTCTGTTGCAATGGCGCAACTCGGTGTGCCAAAGTGATTTTTTGTAGTTAGGTTGCTAACCATCTAGGGCACCTGAAAAACGTGTTTAAACACCAAACCCACCACGTTTAGGTACCGAGAATACCCGAGCAAATCTCTGGACACCAGGATGAGGGGCGACTTTGGGGCCCTGTAGCCACTGTGCATCTCACTGCGCAGGTATGATTTTTGTGAAAATAGGTTGCTAACTACGTAGGGCATTGGGAAAATGTGTTTAAACAAGTAAGTAACTACATTCAGGTAGCAAAAAAAACGCGTGCAAACCTCGGGACTGCAGGATGAGGCGGCGATTTTTGCTGTTCTATAGCCATATGGAGCCATATTGCACGGTATACTTTGCGGCACTATTGCCATGGCGCAACTCGGTGTGCCAAAGTGATTTTTTGTAGTTAGGTTGCTAACCATCTAGGGCACCTGAAAAACGTGTTTAAACACCAAACCCACCACGTTTAGGTACCGAAAATACCCGTGCAAATCTCGGGACACCAGGATGAGGGGCGATTTTGGGGCCCTGTGGCCACTGCGCATCTCATTGCGCAGGTATGATTTTTGTGTAAATAGGTTGCTAACTACGTAGGGTATCGGGAAAATGTATTTAAACAAGTAAGTAACTACATTCAGGTAGCAAAAAACGCGTGCAAACCTCGGGACACCAGGATTAGGCGGCCATTTTTGCTGTTCTATAGCCATATAGAGCCATATTGCACGGTATACTTTGCGGTTCTGTTGCCATGGCGCAACTAGGTGTGCCAAAGTGATTTTTTATGGTTAGGTTGCTAACCATCTAGGGCACCTGAAAAACGTGTTTAAACACCAAACCCACCACGTTTAGGTACCGAGAATACCCGTGCAAATCTCGGGACACCAGGATGAGGGGCGACTTTGGGGCCCTGTAGCCACTGCGCATCTCACTGCGCAGGTATGATTTTTGTGTAAATAGGTTGCTAACTACGTAGGGCATCGGGAAAATGTGTTTAAACAAGTAAGTAACTACATTCAGGTAGCAAAAAACGCGTGCAAACCTCGGGACACCAGGATGAGGCGGCCATTTTTGCTGTTCTATAGCCATATAGAGCCATATTGCACGGTATACTTTGCGGCTCTGTTGCCATGGCGCAACTCGGTGTGCCAAAGTGATTTTTTGTAGTTAGGTTGCTAGCCATCTAGGGCACCTGGAAAAAGTGATTAAACACCAAACCCACCACGTTTAGGTACCGAGAATACCCGTGCAAATCTCGGGACACCAGGATGAGGGGCGATTTTGGGGCCCTGTAGCCACTGCGCATCTCACTGCGCAGGTATGATTTTTGTGTAAATAGGTTGCTAACTACGTAGGGCATAGGGAAAATGTGTTTAAACAAGTAAGTAACTACATTCAGGTAGCAAAAAATGCGTGCAAACATCGGGACACCAGGATGAGGCGGCCATTTTTGCTGTTCTATAGCCATATAGAGCCATATTGCACGGTATACTTTGCGGCTCTGTTGCCATGGCGCAACTCGGTGTGCCAAAGTGATTTTTTGTAGTTAGGTTGCTAACCATCTAGGGCACCTGAAAAACGTGTTTAAACACCAAACCCACCACGTTTAGGTACCAAGAATACCCGTGCAAATCTCGGGACACCAGGATGAGGGGCGACTTTGGGGCCCTGTAGCCACTGCGCATCTCACTGCGCAGGTATGATTTTTGTGTAAATAGGTTGCTAACTACGTAGGGCATCGGGAAAATGTGTTTAAACAAGTAAGTAACTACATTCAGGTAGCAAAAAACGCGTGCAAACCTCGGGACACATGGACGAGGCGGCCATTTTTGCTGTTCTATAGCCATATAGAGCCATATTGCACGGTATACTTTGCGGCTCTGTTGCCATGGCGCAACTCGGTGTGCCAAAGTGATTTTTTGTAGTTCGGTTGCTAACCATCTAGGGCACCTGAAAAACGTGTTTAAACACCAAACCCACCACGTTTAGGTACCGAGAATACCCGTGCAAATCTCGGGACACCAGGATGAGGGGCGACTTTGGGGCCCTGTAGCCACTGCGCATCTCACTGCGCAGGTATGATTTTTGTGTAAATAGGTTGCTAACTACGTAGGGCATCGGGAAAATGTTTTTAAACAAGTAAGTAACTACATTCAGGTAGCAAAAAAGGCGTGCAAACCTCGGGACACCAGGATGAGGCGGCCATTTTTGCTGTTCTGTAGCCATATAGAGCCATATTGCACGGTATACTTTGCGGCTCTGTTGCCATGGCGCAACTCGGTGTGCCAAAGTGATTTTTTGTAGTTAGGTTGCTAACCATCTAGGGCACCTGAAAAACGTGTTTAAACACCAAACCCACCACGTTTAGGTACCGAGAATACCCGTGCAAATCTCGGGACACCAGGATGAAGGGCGACTTTGGGGCCCTGTAGCCACTGCGCATCTCACTGCGCAGGTATGATTTTTGTGTAAATAGGTTGCTAACTACGTAGGGCATCGGAAAAAATGTGTTTAAACAAGTAAGTAACTACATTCAGGTAGCAAAAACCGCGTGCAAACCTCGGAAAACCAGGATGAGGCGGCCATTTTTGCTGTTCTATAGCCATATAGAGCCATATTGCACGGTATACTTTGCGGCTCTGTTGCCATGGCGCAACTCGGTTTGCCAAAGTGATTTTTTGTAGTTAGGTTGCTAACCATCTAGGGCACCTGAAAAACGTGTTTAAACACCTAACCCACCACGTTTAGGTACCGAGAATACCCGTGCAAATCTCGGGACACCAGGATGAGTGGCGATTTTGTGGCCATGTAGCCACTGCGCATCTCACTGCGCAGGTATGATTTTTGTGTAAATAGGTTGCTAACTACGTAGGGCATCGGGAAAATGTGTTTAAACAAGTAAGTAACTACATTCAGGTAGCAAAAAACGCGTGCAAACCTCGGGACACCAGGATGAGGCGGCCATTTTTGCTGTTCTGTAGCCATATAGAGCCATATTGCACGGTATACTTTGCGGCTCTGTTGCCATGGCGCAACTCGGTGTGCCAAAGTGATTTTTTGTAGTTAGGTTGCTAACCATCTAGGGCACCTGAAAAACGTGTTTAAACACCAAACCCACCACGTTTAGGTACCGAGAATACCCGTGCAAATCTCGGGACACCAGGATGAAGGGCGACTTTGGGGCCCTGTAGCCACTGCGCATCTCACTGCGCAGGTATGATTTTTGTGTAAATAGGTTGCTAACTACGTAGGGCATCGGAAAAATGTGTTTAAACAAGTAAGTAACTACATTCAGGTAGCAAAAACCGCGTGCAAACCTCGGAAAACCAGGATGAGGCGGCCATTTTTGCTGTTCTATAGCCATATAGAGCCATATTGCACGGTATACTTTGCGGCTCTGTTGCCATGGCGCAACTCGGTTTGCCAAAGTGATTTTTTGTAGTTAGGTTGCTAACCATCTAGGGCACCTGAAAAACGTGTTTAAACACCTAACCCACCACGTTTAGGTACCGAGAATACCCGTGCAAATCTCGGGACACCAGGATGAGTGGCGATTTTGTGGCCATGTAGCCACTGCGCATCTCACTGCGCAGGTATGATTTTTGTGTAAATAGGTTGCTAACTACGTAGGGCATCGGGAAAATGTGTTTAAACAAGTAAGTAACTACATTCAGGTAGCAAAAAACGCGTGCAAACCTCGGGACACCAGGATGAGGCGGCCATTTTTGCTGTTCTATAGCCATATAGAGCCATATTGCACGGTATACTTTGCGGCTCTGTTGCCATGGCGCAACTCGGTGTGCCAAAATGATTTTTTGTAGTTAGGTTGCTAACCATCTAGGGCACCTGAAAAACGTGTTTAAACACCAAACCCACCACGTTTAGGTACCGAGAATACCCGTGCAAATCTCGGGACACCAGGATGAGGGGCGAGTTTGGGGCCCTGTAGCCACTGCGCATCTCACTGCGCAGGTATGATTTTTGTGTAAATAGGTTGCTAACTACGTAGGGCATTGGGAAAATGTGTTTAAACAAGTAAGTAACTACATTCAGGTGGCAAAAAACGCGTGCAAACCTCGGAACACCAGGATGAGGCGGCCATTTTTGCTGTTCTATAGCCATATAGAGCCATATTGCACGGTATACTTTGCGGCTCTTTTGCCATGGCGCAACTCGGTTTGCCAAAGTGATTTTTTGTAGTTAGGTTGCTAACCATCTTGGGCACCTGAAAAACGTGTTTAAACACCAAACCCACCACGTTTAGGTACCGAGAATACCCGTGCAAATCTCGGGACACCAGGATGAGGGGCGATTTTGTGGCCCTGTAGCCACTGCGCATCTCACTGCGCAGCTATGATTTTTGTGTAAATAGGTTGCTAACTACGTAGGGCATCGGGAAAATTTGTTTAAACAAGTAAGTAACTACATTCAGGTAGCAAAAAACGCGTGCAAACCTCGGGACACCAGGATGAGGCGGCCATTTTTGCTGTTCTATAGCCATATAGAGCCATATTGCACGGTATACTTTGCGGCTCTGTTGCCATGGCGCAACTCGGTGTGCCAAAGTGATTTTTTGTAGTTAGGTTGCTAACCATCTAGGGCACCTGAAAAACGTGTTTAAACACCAAACCCACCACGTTTAGGTACCGAGAATACCCGTGCAAATCTCGGGACACCAGGATCAGGGGCGACTTTGGGGCCCTGTAGCCACTGCGCATCTCACTGCGCAGGTATGATTTTTGTGTAAATAGGTTGCTAACTACGTAGGGCATCGGGAAAATGTGTTTAAACAAGTAAGTAACTACATTCAGGTAGCAAAAAACGCGTGCAAACCTCGGGACACCAGGATGAGGCGGCCATTTTTGCTGTTCTATAGCCATATAGAGCCATATTGCACGGTATACTTTGCGGCTCTGTTGCCATGGCGCAACTCGGTGTGCCAAAGTGATTTTTTGTAGTTAGGTTGCTAACCATCTAGGGCACCTGAAAAACGTGTTTAAACACCAAACCCACCACGTTTAGGTACCGAGAATACCCGTGCAAATCTCGGGACACCAGGATGAGGGGCGATTTTGGGGCCCTGTAGCCACTGCGCATCTCACTGCGCAGGTATGATTTTTGTGTAAATAGGTTGCTAACTACGTAGGGCATCGGGAAAATGTGTTAAAACAAGTAAGTAACTACATTCAGGTAGCAAAAAAACGCGTGCAAACCTCGGGACACCAGGATTAGGCGGCCATTTTTGCTGTTCTATAGCCATATAGAGCCATATTGCACGGTATACTTTGCGGCTCTGTTGCCATGGCGCAACTCGGTGTGCCAAAGTGATTTTTTGTAGTTAGGTTGCTAACTGTCTAGGGCACCTGAAAAACGTGTTTAAACACCAAACCCACCACGTTTAGGTACCGAGAATACCCGTGCAAATCTCGGGACACCAGGATGAGGGGCGAATTTGGGGCCCTGTAGCCACTGCGCATCTCACTGCGCAGGTATGATTTTTGTGTAAATAGGTTGCTAACTACGTAGGGCATCGGGAAAATGTGTTTAAACAAGTAAGTAACTACATTCAGGTAGCAAAAAACGCGTGCAAACCTCGGGACACCAGGATGAGGCGGCCATTTTTGCTGTTCTATAGCCATATAGAGCCATAATGCACGGTATACTTTGCGGCTCTGTTGCCATGGAGCAACTCGGTGTGCCAATGTGATTTTTTGTAGTTAGGTTGCTAACCATCTAGGGCACCTGAAAAACGTGTTTAAAAACCAAACCCACCACGTTTAGGTACCGAGAATACCCGTGCAAATCTCATGACACCAGGATGAGGGGCGACTTTGGGGCCCTGTAGCCACTGTGCATCTCACTGCGCAGGTATGATTTTTGTGTAAATAGGTTGCTAACTACGTAGGGCATCGGGAAAATGTGTTTAAACAAGTAAGTAACTACATTCAGGTAGCAAAAAACGCGTGCAAACCTCGGGACACCAGGATGAGGCGGCCATTTTTGCTGTTCTAAAGCCATATAGAGCCATATTGCACGGTATATTTTGCGGCTCTGTTGCCATGGCGCAACTCGGTGTGCCAAAGTGATTTTTTGTAGTTAGGTTGCTAACCATCTAGGGCACCTGAAAAACGTGTTTAAACACCAAACCCACCACGTTTAGGTACCGAGAATACCCGTGCAAATCTCGGGACACCAAGATGAGGGGCGACTTTGGGGCCCTGTAGCCACTGCGCATCTCACTGCGCAGGTATGATTTTTGTGTAAATAGGTTGCTAACTACGTAGGGCATCGGGAAAATGTGTTTAAACAAGTGAAGTAACTACATTCAGGTAGCAAAAAACGCGTGCAAACCTCGGGACACCAGGATGAGGCGGCCATTTTTGCTGTTCTATAGCCATATAGAGCCATATTGCACGGTATATATTGCGGCTCTGTTGCCATGGCGCAACTCGGTGTGCCAAAGTGATTTTTTGTAGTTAGGTTGCTAACCATCTAGGGCACCTGAAAAACGTGTTTAAACACCAAACCCACACCGTTTAGGTACCGAGAATACCCGTGCAAATCTCGGGACACCAGGATGAGGGGCGACTTTGGGGCCCTGTAGCCACTGCGCATCTCACTGCGCAGGTATGATTTTTGTGTAAATAGGTTGCTAACTACGTAGGGCATCGGGAAAATGTGTTTAAAACAAGTAAGTAACTACATTTAGGTAGCAAAAAAACGCGTGCAAACCTCGGGACACCAGGATGAGGCGGCCATTTTTGCTGTTCTATAGCCATATAGAGCCATATTGCACGGTATACTTTGCGGCTCTGTTGCCATGGCGCAACTCGGTGTGCCAAAGTGATTTTTTGTAGTTAGGGTTGCTAACCATCTAGGGCACCTGAAAAACGTGTTTTAAACACCAAACCCACCACGTTTAGGTACCGAGAATACCCGTGCAAATCTCGGGACACCAGGATGAGGGGCGACTTTGGGGCCCTGTAGCCACTGCGCATCTCACTGCGCAGGTTTAATTTTTTTGTAAATAGGTTGCTAACTACGTAGGGCATCGGGAAAATGTGTTTAAAACAAGTAAGTAACTACATTCAGGTAGCAAAAAAACGCGTGCAAACCTCGGGACAACCAGGATGAGGCGGCCATTTTTGCTGTTCTATAGCCAATATAGAGCCATATTGCACGGTATACTTTGCGGCACTGTTGCCATGGCGCAAATCGGTGTGCAAAGTGATTTTTTGTAGTTAGGTTGCTAACCATCTAGGGCACCTGAAAAACGTGTTTAAAACACCAAACCCACCACGTTTAGGTACCGAGAATACCCGTGCAAATCTCGGGACACCAGGATGAGGGGCGACTTTGGGGCCCTGTAGCCACTGCGCATCTCACTACGCAGGTATGATTTTTGTGTAAATAGGTTGCTAACTACGTAGGGCATCGGGAAAATGTGTTTAAACAAGTAAGTAACTACATTCAGGTAGCAAAAAACGCGTGCAAAACCTCGGGACAACCAGGATGAGGCGGCCATTTTTGCTGTTCTATAGCCATATAGAGCCACATTGCACGGTATACTTTGCGGCTCTGTTGCCATGGCGCAACTCGGTGTGCCAAAGTGATTTTTTGTAGTTAGGTTGCTAACCATCTAGGGCACCTGAAAAACGTGTTTAAACACCAAACCCACCACGTTTAGGTACCGAGAATACCCGTGCAAATCTCGGGACACCAGGATGAGGGGCGACTTTGGGGCCCTGTAGCCACTGCGCATCTCACTGCGCAGGTATGATTTTTGTGTAAATAGGTTGCTAACTACGTAGGGCATCGGGAAAATGTGTTTAAACAAGTAAGTAACTACATTCAGGTAGCAAAAAAACGCGTGCAAACCTCGGGACACCAGGATGAGGCGGCCATTTTTGCTGTTCTATAGCCATATAGAGCCATATTGCACGGTATACTTTGCGGCTCTGTTGCCATGGCGCAACTCGGTGTGCCAAAGTGATTTTTTGTAGTTAGGTTGCTAACCATCTAGGGCACCTGAAAAACGTGTTTAAACACCAAACCCACCACGTTTAGGTACCGAGAATACCCGTGCAAATCTCGGGACACCAGGATGAGGGGCGAATTTGGGGCCCTGTAGCCACTGCGCATCTCACTGCGCAGGTATGATTTTTGTGTAAATAGGTTGCTAACTACGTAGGGCATCGGGGAAAATGTGTTTAAAACAAGTAAGTAACTACATTCAGGTAGCAAAAAACGCGTGCAAACCTCGGGACACCAGGATGAGGCGGCCATTTTTGCTGTTCTATAGCCATGTAGAGCCATATTGCACGGTATACTTTGCGGCTCTGTTGCCATGGCGCAACTCGGTGTGACAAAAATTTTTTTTGTAGTTAGGTTGCTAACCATCTAGGGCACCTGAAAAACTTGTTTAAACACCAAACCGACCACGTTTAGGTACCAAGAATACCCGTGCAAATCTCGGGACACCAGGATGAGGGGCAAATTTGGGGCCCTGTAGCCACTGCGCATCTCACTGCGCAAGTATGATTTTTGTGTAAATAGGTTGCTAACTACGTAGGGCATCGGGAAAATGTGTTTAAACAAGTAAGTAACTACATTCAGGTAGCAAAAAACGCGTGCAAACCTCGGGACACCAGGATGAGGCGGCCATTTTTGCTGTTCTATAGCCATATAGAGCCATATTGCACGGTATACTTTGCGGCTCTGTTGCCATGGAGCAACTCGGTGTGCCAAAGTGATTTTTTGTAGTTAGGTTGCTACATGTAACCATCTAGGGCACCTGAAAAACGTGTTTAAACACCAAACCCACCACGTTTAGGTACCGAGAATACCCGTGCAAATCTCGGGACATCAGGATGAGGGGCGACTTTGGGGCCCTGTAGCCACTGCGCATCTCACTGCGCAGGTATGCGTTTTTGTGTAAATAGGTTGCTAACTACGTAGGGCATCGGGAAAATGTGTTTAAACAAGTAAGTAACTACATTCAGGTAGCAAAAAACGCGTGCAAACCTCGGGACACCAGGATGAGGCGGCCATTTTTGCTGTTCTATAGCCATATAGAGCCATAGTGCACGGTATACTTTGCGGCACTGTTGCCATGGCGCAACTCGGTGTGCCAAAGTGATATTTGTAGTTAGGTTGCTAACCATCTAGGGCACCTGAAAAACGTGTTTAAACACCAAACCCACCACGTTTAGGTACCGAGAATACCCGTGCAAATCTCGGGACACCAGGATGAGTGGCGATTTTGGGGCCCTGTAGTTACTGCGCATCTCACTGCGCAGGTATGATTTTTGTGTAAATAGGTTGCTAACTACGTAGGGCATCGGGAAAATGTGTTTAAACAAGTAAGTAACTACATTCAGGTAGCAAAAAACGCGTGCAAACCTCGGGACATCAGGATGAGGCGGCCATTTTTGCTGTTCTATAGCCATATAGAGCCATATTGCACGGTATACTTTGCGGCTCTGTTGCCATGGCGCAACTCGGTGTGCCAAAGTGATTTTTTTAGTTAGGTTGCTAACCATCTAGGGCACCTGAAAAACAAGTTTAAACACCAAACCCACCACGTTTAGGTACCGAGAATACCCGTGCAAATCTCGGGACACCAGGATGAGGGGCGACTTTGGGGCCCTGTAGCCACTGCGCATCTCACTGCGCAGGTATGATTTTTGGGTAAATAGGTTGCTAACTACGTAGGGCATCGGGAAAATGTGTTTAAACAAGTAAGTAACTACATTCAGGTAGCAAAAAACGCGTGCAAACCTCGGGACACCAGGATGAGGCGGCCATTTTTGCTGTTCTATAGCCATAAAGAGCCATATTGCACGGTATACTTTGCGGCTCTGTTGCCATGGCGCAACTCGGTGTGCCAAAGTGATTTTTTGTAGTTAGGTTGCTTACCATCTAGGGCACCTGAAAAACGTGTTTAAACACCCAACCCACCACGTTTAGGTACCGAGAATACCCGTGCAAATCTCGAGACACCAGGATGAGGGGCGACTTTGGGGCCCTGTAGCCACTGCGCAACTCACTGCGCAGGTATGATTTTTGTGTAAATAGGTTGCTAACTACGTAGGGCATCGGGAAAATGTGTTTAAACTAGTAAGTTACTACATTCAGGTAGCAAAAAACGCGTGCAAACCTCGGGACACCAGGATGAGGCGGCCATTTTTGCTGTTCTATAGCCATATAGAGCCATATTGCACGGTATACTTTGCGGCTCTGTTGCCATGGCGCAACTCGGTGTGCCAAAGTGATTTTTTGTAGTTAGGTTGCTTACCATCTAGGGCACCTGAAAAACGTGTTTAAACACCAAACCCACCACGTTTAGGTACCGAGAATACCCGTGCAAATCTCGGGAAACCAGGATGAGGGGCGACTTTGGGGCCCTGTAGCCACTGCGCATCTCACTGCGCAGGTATGATTTTTGTGTAAATAGGTTGCTAACTACGTAGGGCATCGGGAAAATGTGTTTAAACAAGTAAGTAACTACATTCAGGTAGCAAAAAACGCGTGCAAACCTCGGGACACCAGGATGAGGCGGCCATTTTTGCTGTTCTATAGCCATATAGAGCCATATTGCACGGTATACTTTGCGGCTCTGTTGCCATGGCGCAACTCGGTGTGCCAAAGTGATTTTTTGTAGTTAGGTTGCTAACCATCTAGGGCACCTGAACAACGTGTTTAAACACCAAACCCACCACGTTTAGGTACCGAGAATACCCGTGGAAATTTCGGGACACCAGGATGAGGGGCGACTTTGGGGCCCTGTAGCCACTGCGCATCTCACTGCGCAGGTATGATTTTTGTGTAAATAGGTTGCTAACTACGTAGGGCATCGGGAAAATGTGTTTAAAACAAGTAAGTAACTACATTCAGGTAGCAAAAAACGCGTGCAAACCTCGGGACACCAGGATGAGGCGGCCATTTTTTGCTGTTCTATAGCCATATAGAGCCATATTGCTCGGTATATATTGCGGCTCTGTTGCCATGGCGCAACTCGGTGTGCCAAAGTGATTTTTTGTAGTTAGGTTGCTAACCATCTAGGGCACCTGAAAAACGTGTTTAAACACCAAACCCACAACGTTTAGGTACCGAGAATACCCGTGCAAATCTCGGGACAACCAGGATGAGGGGCGACTTTGGGGCCCTGTAGCTGGCCACTGC